>LR749494.1:571900-682769 GCA_902729485.2 Mus minutoides | reverse complement strand
ATTTTTACTATATTGATTCTGCCAATCCATGAGCATGGGAGATCCTTCCATCTTCTGAGATCTTCCTCAATTTCTTTCTTCAGAGACTTGAAGTTCTTGTCATACAAATCTTTCACTTCCTTCGTAAGAGTCACACCAAGATATTTTATACTGTTAGTGACTATTGTGAAGGGTGATGTTTCCCTGATCTCTTTCTCGGGAAAGTCTTTATTATTCTTATTAGATAGCATGTGATCAGAGTTTGATTTTTGAGCTATTTTGGACTTGCTATTTTCAACCTTATCTTAAAATGAATAATGATTAAATACAACTTAACAAATTTGAAAACTCAGGAAAATGCTTAGAAACTCCCATGTGGCTGCTTCCTAACTCTATGACTACCATTGATAAAAAAGCAACTGCTCTCATAAATTGAACAGTAACTAGACATCAGACAATGCTTGGTGCCTGGGACCATACTCTCACCAGGCTGATCTCTTGCAAGATGTGATATGATTCACTGTGAGCCTGTCCTTTGGGGAAAATGAGTAAGAGTCTTCTAGAAATAAAATTGAGAGTTATCACGGGTCTTTATGGTAGGGTTGAACTTGTTGGAGATTTGGGGCCTTAGTCTCTGCACCCTTTAGCTTCCAGCAATCCTGTATTGAAAATGAAGCCCTGGGGTACAGGCTTGTTTGTATCCTGGCAGCACCAATTCAGTTGAGTGCCAAGTTGGGGTGCCTGCCAAAGATCTAGGGGCTTTCACCACAAGAAGTCAGGAAACAGCTTCCACTTTATGAATGGGTGTCTCCTGGCCCTGAGATGAGTCACTGACGTCAAGCTGCACAGCCTCTGTGACTCTCGGATGCTGTGAAACCTTGATGGTTTGCTCCTTCTTTGCTGCCCAAGTCAATCTTGACCCAAAGCCAGAGGCCTAGCCATGCTATAGATGTAGATGCTAGACCGATGGCTATTAGGCAAGAGTGTGGCTAGAGTGTAGCTATAAGTAGGTGTGAATATATATTTATCCTGGTCTCTAGATGCAGCCCTCATTTATGAAAGTGTCTCTGTATCCTTGATACAGTGGAGTCAGTAGGATTCTTTCTACAATACCACTAGAGGATCAGACGCACATACTACCATAGGCAAAATGATAGGTTTTTATACTATTCTTCAAATTGAACTTTTTTTATCATTATACAGGAAAATAATTTAGAGTTGGTTTAGGATTGGAAAGGAATAGATCACATCCAGGGTTTGCAATCTCCATGTGTATGTTTTAGAAAGTGATTAAAGTTCCCTAGCCTCTCTTCTGTTTGTAAAATGGGTTTTTTTTGTTTTGGTTTGGTTTTTGGTTTTTTATGGACATGGCTCTTGACAAATCCTAATGTTAGAAGCAGTCAGGATTGTGTCTCCACCATCTGCCATTTTTGACCCAGGGATCTCAAGCATGTGTAAGCCTTTAATCTTCCCTCCCCTGATCCATTGTTAATATGTATAAAATTTCAACCTTCTGGCAGCTCAGTCAAAGCTAGAAATTTCAGGCACTTGTTGTTTTTCCAACTCCCACACCTAATCAGATGCCAGGGCCCAATACTTCTGTGGTTTTGTTTTCCTTTCTTTTCTTAACTGCACCCTCTCTTCCACATCCTTCTACTGCTCCCTTACTATAGAGTCTCCATTCTCACTGGAGCAGGTCATGGCAGCAACCAAATACTTATTCAATTTAGTGTGTGTGTGTGTGTTTTGTTTTGTGGGGGGGTGAAGAGGAGTGATGCATGCACATATGGCTTCATGCATATATATTTACACCTGCGCTTGTATGGAGGCCAGCAGTCAATGCCCTGTCTTTCTATATTGCCCTCCACCTTATTTTACACACAAAGTCTTTTACTGAATCTATTCTGACAGTCTGGCCGGCTTGTGAGCCCCTAGAATCTATGACCTCTTTTCACACAACCACAATCTGCTCTTCATTTTTTCACACTAGCCAACTTACCAACGGGGTCAGATCCCCAGCATCTAAGTAACTTATTCTTATATCAAATTTCTCCAACATGGATATTTGTGGCCAAGCATCTCTGGTCAGTATCATCTTTTATCTCCCACTTCCTTCTCCAGTTTAAGTTCCTCCAATACCTCTTTGCATTTAGGAAAATACTTGATAGATGATTACTTTTGATCACGATGCATTAAATTAAATATGGAAGTATCATCATTTTCAGAAGAGTCATACTGCATATTTCTTTTTGTTATGCCAGAGATGTAATAGAGCAAAGTGGGAGAACCCAGCCTTGCACAGATAAAGGCCTAGGCTAGGGTCACTGAACCATAACACTCAAAAAATGACCCTTTGCTGTGATGTTGTGAAGGTAGCACACTTTACTCAAAACTTTTTTGTTGTTATTAGTGTGGATATTGAATAGGAAGTTTGGGAAATTAATAACATTCTCAAATTGGCTACTTAGTTGCCATTTGTCATGTGATCAATGAGTGACCAAACCGGCAAAAAAAATGCATATATCAACTAAAACTGTACATATTGCTGAAATGGATGTTAAACCTATTGGTCTATGTTTTATAGGTATCCCTAGCACTACAGTGTACTGTATACTTCACACTAAATACTGCTCTGAACAAAAAATAAGATGCCCTCCTCTATTAGATTTTACACTTCTTGATAAGAGGGAATTTGTCTTATAAGTAGGTATAAAACAGAGAAATGTACTCAGTCACCCATCTATAAATACTTGGTCATTGATGTTTTTAACTGTTCGAACAACAATTAGGAGAGTTTTACCATCTGGATAAATATTTTTATTGATCCTTTACCCTGAAGTCAGTCCTGAATGAGCCAATTGTTTAAAGTGGGTAAGGGTGGAATAAATGTGCTAACAAGTACCTGCTGGATAGAAGCACCTTTTATACACTTGTCAGAAACAATATGATAGGGAATTGTGGAGTTCCAGAAAGCAACCAAAGCAATAGTTAGGAGGAGCAGACTACAGATTTAGCAATGCTGGGTTCTGATGCCAGTCTGAAACTCACTGCCTTGAGTTTGACGTAAGTCATGTGAACTCTAAGTCATGTTCATCATCAGTATAAAAGTAATAATGCTTTTATACTGTAGTATAAAGCAGTATAAAAGTAACAAGGCTCATAAAGTTATCATGAGGAGTGTATGAGTGAATCCTAACAAAACACTATTAACATAGCATAGAAAAGACAGTTTATGATCATCTATTCATTTGAATCTCAAGTCTAGAAGCATGGCTTGCTTTGAAGGTCTTCATCTTCTCTTTGGATATAATTGTTAAACAAAGACTGCCCTTAGACCTAAGAGAATGAATATTAAAATATTCCCTCATTACAAAAATGTCAGTTTCATAATGTCTCTGCCCATTGAACCCTACATGGTAAAAAAGCATTCTCTCTGACCTTTTTAGGTATCACCAATTGTGTAAAAGTCTCTATATAATTCTAAAAGAGCTTTTATGCTATTTTCCCTCAATGCTTATTATAGGTTCAGAGTCATGTGCTATAAAAAGTATTTGCCTGTGTGCTTTCATAATGAAGGTAATTTAATTGGGCACTCTGCCTCCACAGATTAGCTAGCTGGGGTCAAGATGACTTTTAAGAGTACATAGGAGAAATTCTGCAGAACGGATAGGGGAAATGACCTCTCTTTTGCTTTCTGGATTGAATTATGCATGTTTATTAAGGCCAATGGTGAGCCCATGTTGTATTTCCAAGGCAGCTTGGCTGATGGACAGACTGTGTGTTCTCCTGGAGTGGATGTCTCATCACCCTGAAAGGCTACTTTACAGCTGCACAGTTTAACAATCCCCAGACAGGGACACTCCAGGAACATGGCATTACTATTTTCTGGAATTCTAGTGCCTTGAAGTTCCTTGGTTAAACTTCTCCAGACAGTACTTATCATCTTAAGGGATCAGAAGGAAACAAATACCTTTTTTTAAAACAGGGAACCCTTTAGCCACATTATGTATATGAAATACTTCCTTTTGTGGGTAGTTGGCAGTAAGACTATGGTGTGAGCCCACTCTCTGTCTCTTGGTGGCAAGGCTGTTCCATAAGGGGACCAAGGACCATGCTTTCATCTGAGCATGCATTCACTCCACACCACAGTGAGAAGTTGAATGTTGAGTTTAACATTACTGTCAGGTGAAGTCAAGTTCAACTGGGATCAGGACATGAGACTTTAGGCATTCTGGCAAAGTCTCTGCTTTAATTAGCATTAAAGATGAACGCCTGCTGTGACCTTTCTCTGAACAAAGGAAGTCACCTAAATCTGAGGTTGAGAAAGGGATGCGGCCATCCCCAAAGACACTGTGTACTCCCTGAGTGTGCTACTCAGTATGCTTGAGTGAGACAGAAAACTTTAAATCTTTGTTCATCTTATGTTTTATGAGTTCACAATGGTAGTTAAGAATTATATAAATAAGATGCTCTTCAAAATCCTCAAAGTAAAGCCAGGCTGTGGTGGCACATACCTTTATTCCCAGCACTTAAGAGGCAGAAGCAGGCAGATTTCTGAGTTCGAGGCCAGCCTGGTCTACAGAGTGAGTTCCAGGACAGCCAGGGAAACACAGAGAAACCCTGTCTCAAAAAACAAACAAAAAAAAATCCTCAAAGTATCAGGAATTAATAAACCTTTTCAAGAAGAATCAGAAAAACTAGGAGATTCTCTTGAAGTTGAAGGTTGCGAAGTTCATGGAATGACATCATGATAATCCAGCTCAGAATGGAGTCTTTATTATAAAGACTCTGATTTGAATTCTAACTCAAGTTGCAAACTTTTTTGCCAATCAGATAGCATCCACACTATGTATGTCTACATTCACCACACAGGCTCACACAAACACACACACACACACACACACACACACACACACTCACACTCACACTCACACTCACATGAATACAGCAAAATGTGTTTGAGCATTGTGGTTAGGTTGGGTGGAATGGGGGAAGCAGTTTCCCAAGAGCAGTGTGTTGAACCTAGGTGTCTTCAAGCCCTTTGAGGAAAGACATGAGCTCAAAAATCTTTCCACTCTAACTGTGATAATAACTTGTGCTTAACATCTTTGTACTGGTGGTGTAAAGTCATAGGAAATAAAACCGATGTCTCTTTATATCATAAATCACAGTAGTCCTAGAGAGGATGAATAGAACAATTATTAATTTAATAAGTATCCATTAACATCTATCTATAATAGACATCTATTTGTCTGTCTGTCAATCTGCCTCTGTGTGTGTGTGTGTGTGTGTGTGTGTGTGTGTGTGTGTGTGTGTGTGTAAAAAGTCACAGTGGTCACAAAACATACTAGCCACTAGGTTCTCCATTCTACATGCTTTCTACATGTTTCAACTTACGACATTCAGTATGAAAGCATGAAGAAATGCCATGCAATGAAGACTTGATCTCACACTTTTCTGTGTTTTCTCTCTCCTTCCCTCTCCCTTTCTCCCTAGTTCCTTTCTCTGTTCCTCTTCCCACGCTTTCTCTTCCTTCCTATCTCCCTTTCCTCCTCTTCCCCACTGTGTGTGTGTGTGTGTGTGTGTGTGTGTGTGTGTGTTAGGGTTGGACCCAAGAGCTTATCAGCTCTAGGCATGTGTTATAACAGCTGAGCTACATCTAAGCCCTTAAATCCTACTCCTTGGAGCATGACTCTGGAATATTTTTTTGTGCACAAAGTGGAGTGTGTGGTAAGGTTTTGTTTTGCATTGAAACACTAATTATCTTGAGAAGACAAATGATAAGTCCCTTGTGGAGACGAAGACTAAGCTAACTACCCTTTTCATGGAACACCCTTTGAAGGAAGCTGTAGCATGTTCAACTTTGGCTGGCTTGCAGAGATATTCTGCAAAATGAATGAGGTGAGCTGACACTACAAGGCAAACACAGGCAGTCCTTGTTGCCAACGATACAAAATTTGAGCTTTCCAACCAAAATTTAAATTTTAGAAACATGGTTTCCATTCGTGAAAGCCTGACAGCTTCATAATAGTCACGCAGCTCTCTGATGAGACTGGCAGTGATATTAATTAATGTGACGTTTTTGGATTATGCAGTGAAATGTGTCAAAATTGCAAAGGTCTACATAACCTTAGAGGATATCGGCATTTAGTGCAAAATAAATTCATTATACTCAGCATCTTGTCTAGGGAAAGATCCATTCAAATACAACAGATTTTTCTGTAATAGAGAATGCAACTTTGTAAATGCAGTTTTGCATTCCACATAGAATCTCACATTTGATGAAGTGTATATATCAACTTTGGGTGTATTTTCAAAGTAAAATAATCACAGTAATCTAAAATGGCTGCAACATACGGCTGTCTTAGAGCAATAAACATGCACACGCACACAATCAAAAACATACGGCTGTCTTAGAGCAATAGACATGCACACGCACACAATCAAATGATGAACTACACATATAGTCTGTGTGAAATCCAATTTTTTTCACAAATCTTATACCAAAACATATATAACAGATTCAATTCACCAGCAAGCATAAGAATTTTCATATCTTCTATTAAGCCAGATAGTGATGAAATTTACAGAAATATAAATACCCAGATTCAATCTGAGCCAGCCACAAGAAACCTTCTTCACAGAATACCACTTGTTACCAACAGCTACTTTTCAACCAAAATGTTCTTCTCTCTCTCTCTCTTTCTCACTCTCTTTCTCTCTCTCTTTCTCTCTCTATCTCTCTCTTTCTCTAATGTGTAATCAACTTCTAATTTAAAACTAAGTTTTAAGTTCTCAGTCTTAATAGGATAGATATTTATATATAGTCAGATGGTCACATTATCATGCTGGCATAGGATTAAAAATTATAATATAGAAAATAATTAATGTAAACAAAAGTTCTTTTGTGTATTGTAAAACTAAATGTGTAACAAAAAGGCTCCAGACCAAAAAATCAGTGTTTGAGTTGAGGACTACAGCCCCAGAGTTGATGGAAAGAACATTGTACTGACCACATTCATGTGATACTGTCATGAAGACCTGTAAAACGGCCATGAGAAGGTAGATGCAAGAAGATGAACATATCCCTCAATAGGCAGAGTGCCTGCCTAGCATGTACATCACCCTGGATTCAGTCTCTAGTGCCACATAAACCAGATGTGGTGCTGCATGTCTTTAATCTCAGAACTTTGGAGAAGGAATCAAGAGTACCAGACGTTCATGGTCATCATTGCAAGATTTAGGCCACTCTAGACTACAAGAGACCCTGTCTCAAAAAGAAGGAAGAGGAAGTGGAGGAGGAGGGGAAGAGGAAGGAGAGGAAGGGAAGGGTGAGGAGGCAGAGGAGGAGGGGAAGAGGAAGAAGAGGAAGGGAAGGAGGAGGAGGAAGAAGAAGGAAAAGAAAGAGAGGAAGAGGAAGAAGAGGAAGAGGAGGAATAAGAGGAAGGAAGATGATGAAGAGGAAGAGGAGGATGAAGAGGAAGATGAAGAGGAAGAAGAAGATGAAGAGGAAGAAGAAGATGAAGAGGAAGAAGAGGAAGAGAAGGAAGAGGAAGAGGAGGAGGAAGAGAATGAGGAGGAAAAAGAAGAGGAAGAGGAGGAAGAGAATGGGGAGGAAGAGGAGGAAGAGGAGGAGGAGGAGGAGGAGAAGGAGGAGGAGAAGGAGAAGGAGAAGAAGAAGAAGAAGAAGAAGAAGAAGAAGAAGAAGAAGAAGAAGAAGAAGAAGAAGAAGAAGAAGAAGAAGAAGAAGAAGAAGCAACTAGATCACTAGATCAGAGGAGACTGGTGTATCTTAATCTTCATTTTCAAGTCTGTACCAGCTGAAATGGAGAGAGTGGACATGTTTGTAGAGGGGGCAATCTATTCAGAGAAACTAGTGATAAAACACCATACTATGTTCTGGGGTCTGCAAGATCAGTTTGCATACAGCAGCCATAGGTGCTTGAACTTGGAGAAAAGACTAAGAACAGGCTGGAATGCCCACAGGCCTGACAAGGAGATGAGATACACGTTCTCATTCTGGAGACCTCCAGCAGTAGCACTGAGACCTTAAAGGTCAAGGGAAATAATGGCAGATTACTCTCTCTGCAGTTTCTAATATTTTTAATAATTGCATACAATATATGTTGATCATATTTTCTCTCTCAAAACTCTTCCCAGATGCTGCCTCATCTCCCTAATTTTCCAATTTCATATTCTTTATCTTTCTTTTTTTAAAAAGCCAAAACAGTAACTAAATAGATAAAGGCACAAAATAACAGAGTCTGTTTTGTGTTGATCAAAGCTGCAAGGAAAGATTGAGTGCTCCTCAACCATGCCATCTAAGTCCTAGTCAGCTGGGAATAACAAATACTCTAGAACAATGTATGAGGTACCAACAGTTGAAAATGTGGCCCAGCAGTACAGTAGATAGAAAAGATCATCATGAAAAGAGAAAGATGAAATAAAGAGCATCAGGCTCAGACCATCTAGTAACTGGCCCAACTTGAGAGCCATTCCATATGCAAACACCAAACCGTGACACTATTACTGATGCCATGTTGTGCTTACAAACAGGAGCCTAGCATGGCTTTCCTGAGAGGTTCTACCAGCACCTGACTGAGACAGATGCAGATACTCAAAGCCAACCATTGGATTAAGGTCATGGACTCCTATGGAAGAGCTAGGAGAAGGGTTGAAGGAACTGAAAGGGATGGCAACCCCATAGGAAGACCAACAGTGTCAACTAACCTGGACCCCTGGGAGCTCCCAGAGTCTAAGCCTCCAACCAAAGAGCATACATGGACTGATCCATAGTCCCTGGCACATATGTAGCAGAGAACTTCCTTGTCTGACCTCAGTAGGAGAGGATGTGTCTAATATTGTAGAGATACCCCAAGGAAGGGGAATAGGTGTAGGGAGGGTTAGGTTGATGGGTGAGGACCCTCTCTGAGGCAAAAAGGAAACGGAAGGGGTGAAGAAGAGAGCCAACATTTGCAATGTAAATAAAACAATTTAAAGAAAAAAAGAGTATCAGGTTCATATGGTAATTATGAAGTAAGCCAATTGGGTTTCTTTTTTTGTTTGTTTGGATGGGGGTTTTTTTTGGGGGGGGGTTGTTTTTTTTTTGTTTTGTTTTGTTTTTATCCGAGACAGGGTTTCTCTGTATAGTCCTGGCTGTCCTGGAACTCACTTTGTAGACCAGGCTGGCCTCGAACTCAGAAATCCGCCTGCCTCTGCCTCCCAAGTGCTAAGATTAAAGGTGCCACCACTGCCCGGCCCAATTGGGTTTCAGTATGAGATCCATCTTGGTTAGCTGAATGACAGTGCAGTGCTTGGATAAAGAAACAGTGGAAGAATCCCACAACCACTGGAAGGATCTAATCAGGTTTACTACACAGAAGATACAGAGAAGACATGTATCAGTATTTTCAAAATCAAACTGGAGCACAAGCAAATTACTTTTTAAAATCAAATAGAGGGGGCTAGAGAGTTAACTCAAACAGTTCCCAGCACCAGATGTTCTTCTAGAGGACCCAGGTTTGGTTCCTAGCACCCACTGACAACCATCTGTAACTCAGTTTCCAAAGATTTCAACGCCCTCCTCTGGCTTCTGTGAGCACTGCATGCACACAGTACACACAGGCACATGCATACACTCATACACCTAGAACATAGATAGATCTTAACCTTACTTCTCAAGTACATGTCAGCTGACAAGGAAAGGCCAGGTGTTCTTATAGAGGGAAGATCCATTCACAAAAACCAATGAGACAATTCCATGCTGCACATTTATTTCACACCGCTGAACACAGTGGTGGAGTTGTTACAGGCAGATAACCAAAGAGGTGGAGTGTATGGTTTACAGCTGGTCTGCGGGAGCATGATTTAGCTAATCTCTTTGGGAGCAGTTCTGTACAGGAACAATCTTCCATCCATAAATATCTGGGGGAGAAAGCTCTGGTGGGCATTTCCTGGGCACACTATTAACACTTGCACTGGGTCTCCTAAGGAAGCTTTGCCAGCCCTCTGAGCCTGAGCTATGGGGTCTTTGACAAAGCTGTGTCAACAAATATGCATTTACTTGGGATGTAACTCATTCAGGCCGTCCTCCCTTTCTACAAGGTGGCATGAGTCCCCACAGTTACACAGAGTAAACATCTGTTAAAAAAAAAAAAAGTGTAGAAGCTAAAAGCAGAGATTTAGACATCCCTTGTGTATGGTGTCAGCTGAGAGGACCCTAACAGGCAGAGGACAATGACATCAAAGAAATGAATGAAGGGAAGAGGCTTCCATGGCGTGCAGTCCCTGCATTAGGTCACACTCCATCTTCTTTAGGATCCAGTCAGATCCTCTGTTCAGACATCGTGACTATTTCTATGAGAGATTTAGGAGCCTCCTGAGGACAGTAGTAATCTGTATTCACGGTGCTTCAAGTGAGTGGAAGCAAGGGGCGGGGGGTGGGGGAAGACAGGAGGAGTGTGAATGTTTCTGGAAACTGTGAACATTTTCTAGTACAAATTTTCCCTTTTCTTGAATATCTGGCAGCGTTTAGATAATTTAAAACATTTTAATTTTGGTTCCGACTCAAATGTGTCTTTTGCCAACCATTTATGGTCTATAAATAGCCATTAAGATTGTTGTGGCAGAAGCACTTCGAAATCCTTATGGCTGGCCTTGATGGTTTGGCAGAGGAAGAGTGATCCCAAACTGGGGAATTAACCACCAATTAGGCATATGTGCTTACGATATATTTTCTTTTTCAAACAGGGTTCCCTCATGTAACCAAGACTGGCCCCAAACTGAAAATCCCCTGCTTTGGCCTCCTCCCAAGTGTTAATGTTACGGGCATGTCGCATTTTAAAATATATATCAAACTGCTTGATGAGTTCTAAATCATAAGGGTAAATGTAAATAACTTGATGCAAACGTGATTTTTTTTTTAGCATCCTTTACATTTTAGCTGTGATTCAGAGGAGTCTCTGAGTCTATAAAGATCTCCTGACATTGGAGTGTATCAAGCACAGCCAGCTGAAGCAGAAGGCTTTGTTCCGTAGGTTAGCATCTGGCATGCCTCACACCTACCTACCTGCTCATGAAGCTCAAGGACTCGTGTGAACTTTTTGAAACATAGAGGGTGTGTCAGTGATAGCTTGGTCAGTAAAACACTTGCCTCAACAGCATGGAGACCTGAGTTCAGTCCTTGAAAACCCACATAGGAACCAGGCATGGTGGCATACATTTCTAATCCCTGTGCAGGGGAGACTGAGATAGGTAGCAGAATAGCCTAGGGTACTTGTTTAGCTTTAGCCCTGTTGAACAGGACTGTGCACTGATAGGTGAGTCTATTGTCAGGACCCTACACAGTGCACACCTAAACACACACACACACACACACACACACACATGAAAACATATAACACATAATCATATACAATATCTTCTTTTATTTGTTTAATTGGGCCAACATTTGTTTTAAACTTTTTATTGATTCTTTGTGAATTTCACATCATGCACTCCAATCACACTTACCGCCCCATCCCTTGGGATCCCCTTCTGCCCTTGCAATCATCCACCAAAAAGAAAATAAAAAAACAAAAATTAAAACAAAGCATAAAAAATAATCTTGTTGTGAAAGCTGTAGTGTGATACAGCGAGTCCCACAGTCCACCCTTTTGTCCACACATCTTTACTTGATGTTCATTGCAATGAGTCACTGGCCTGATTCAAGGCCTCTGGCTTCTGCTCAACCATTAATACTGGATCCTCATGAGGACTCATCTTGGATATCCTGTTGTTGCCCTGAGTTGTGGAGACCCTGCAGCTTTGGATCTGCAGGACCAGTCCTTTCACATGCACTAGCAATCCATAGATGAGGTAGATGATAGTGTGGGCCAACTCAGAGCCCTAGATCTGGGCCTGGGTGGGAGCTGGGATAGTCAGCCTGGCAGCCCTCCTGCATCTGCACCTCCAGGGCCAACTGGCCAGCACTGCCCCAGCTAGCTCACCCAATGTGGAAGTCTGCAAGAAACAAAGTCATCTCTCCTGCTCTAAAGCCCTCATGCCCAGCTTACCTGCACCCATGCCAACACCAATGCTCACTCTTCTGTCAAGGTATGGGGCCTACTCTCCTGAGTGCTACAGCTGGCAAGGGGCAGGGCAAACTCTACTGAGCTGAAATTGGGCCAACTTTATCCTAGTATAGGATCAGATATCACTTCAGTATGGTCAACATTCCGTAAAGTGACATTTTCCCAGCAGATATCACCACTAAGTGTCATTTTATTCCACAGATAGATCACAGGACGATATCATATTTTCTCCTGTTTCTGAGTTATTTAATCATTCTGACCCCCCAAGGGGCCCAAACAGGCTACACACTGTGCCTCAAAAACCCTTGAGCCAAGGTGGAGACAGGGTTGTTGCATAGAGAAACCTCTTCAGAGGATGCCCAGTAGGAAGAGGCTCCAAGGGCAGGAGAGATGCAAAGGAGATCCAAAATAAAAACCTTCCAAAGGAAGGAGCTAAGGCAAACAGTTGGCAGAAACAGAGAGCCTGTGGTTCTTTGTAGACACATTCCGGACTTCCAGTAAGCATGAAGCAATGGTTTGTGATGATCATTATCATTATTGCTCATTTTAAAGTTGGAGTCCTATAGAAAACTATTTTGTATATGCATGTACCTGTGAACATGTGTATATCATCTGCCCCTACCTTGAAACAGGCTCTTCTCCTGCTGAGTTCAATGAGTAGACTAGGCTGCTGGCTACTAAACACCCTGGGTATCCACCTGCCTCTGCCCCTACCCCCACCTCCAGGGCTAGGATTACAAATATATTCAGCTACACCTGACACTGTGCAGTAGCCCGGAAGATATAACTCAGGTCGCCATGCTTACAAAGCAAACACTTTTCTAACCTCAGCCCCAAACCTTGTTAATTTTATTTTGCTACTAAACCCTATATTTAAAGTTTTTTAAAATACTACAGTTGTATCACAAATCAGTTATGTTCTTTTTAGGGAAAGTGATCTTGTAATAAAATTGAAGGAGGGGGATTACATAGAGGAGTGAAATGAAATAAGCTCAAATATTAGTTTGGTATGGATCCATTTACACGGGGAAGGGAGACAGGAAAGAAAAGGTGATGCTTTAAGAAGCCTGAAATAAACCACACTTTATTTCATTTGATATAAAGTATATCCACTCTTACGCTTTGTAGTATAATGTGGGAAAATTGATTCTAGCTGTTATGGACCCAAATTGGTTTATTTTGTTTTTATTTTTTAGGAATGCTTCACAAGTACTGTATTTACATCATTTTTACCCCTTATTCTCCTGACTTCAAGTCCTCCCATGCCCTCCAACTTGCTCTCAAATCCAATTATTATTCACATGCATACACACACACACACACACACACACACACACACACACACACACAATTCCTGGGTTTGGGTAATCTATCCAAGAGCTTGCCCCTGTTGAAGACTAACTCCTTCTTTCCACACCCACTGATTTCCTGGAGCTCATCTAGGGGTGAGACCTTGTGATGTTCACCCTGTCCCTTTGACACATCAGCCTGTGTCATCATTGTGTAGGTCCCTTTCAGGCAATTGTATTGTTAGAGCAATTGTAATGTAGAGCAGGCGCTATCTAACAAGAGGTGCCTGGTCTCCTGGCTCTCACCTTCTTTTCACCTCCTCTTCTGAAGTGTCCTCTGAGTTTCATGAGATACCAGTTGCATTGCTAAATATATCAATTGGGGTCTGGCAACCCATGGTCAGTTTTTAACTCATATCCTATGACAACAGACAAGTGTAGCTCACTCCTCATCAAAGAAACATTTTTTTTTTTTAACAGCACATGGAGACGATTACAGAAAGGCACAACTGGCCAAATGTCATTTCTATTTCAGCAGGTTTTCAGATGGCAAATTCCTTTGCCCTGCAGACTTTCCACATGCTCTCACAGGGTAGATGATTCTGGGGAATGGCCGTCATCTTTATCCTCCTGTTGTTTTTGCTCCCGTCTTTAGCTTATGAGCAGTTTTGCTCATACAAGGCTACCAATTCTGTAGCAGTGAGCACTACAGGCATTCAGAGAAGTATATCAATTATCCTTAAAAAGTAAACATTTAAAAAATAAAAAAATTTAAAAAAAAAAAAAACTTCTTAGAGAAAAAGAGATGCCCAGGGTGGATATCTGCTTGTTCAAGGCAGCCAGGATAACTGGAACCACTGTATCAGTCAAAACAACAAAATTAACTTGGATAGGCTTTTGATAGTACCAGCGCAACTGGGGGGGGGGGTGTTAAATTGCACTTCTGTGTTTAGGAAGCTGGAGTAAGCCTTTCGAGTCATTTTTCAGGCACCTTCTATCTAGTTTTTTGGTTTTTTTGGTTTGGTTTGGTTTGGTTTGGTTTGGTTTGGTCTGGTTTGGTTGGTTTTTTGGATATGCAGTCTCTTGTTGAACCTAAAACACTCTGCTGAGCCTAGGAGGGCTGGAAAAGGTTCTCCAGGCATCTTCCTGTCTCTGCTTTCCTGGGGCTGGAATCGCAAGCCCACACTATCACTCTAGGCAAGTATTTTCTCAGAGCTATTGAGGGATAAAGTCATGCCTGCATGCTTGCAAAGAAAGCACTTTACCAACTAAGCTATCACCCCAGGCCAACAATAGAACAGTCTGGAAATCAAACTAAATATTCAGAGCTAAGAGGGACACATAAGGTATGTTAATAGATTTATAATTATAATGCAATAAAATTAGTAATTTTTATAGAATGCTGATTATATAAATCTAAAGGTTAGCAAATAGAGAAAGATACTTTCTTTTGCAAACTATACCTGAGGCTGTATAAGTAACTGGAGAAAAATTGTAATCATTTATAAGTTTGTTATTAACTGATCAAAAATAGCAAAATTAGAGTATCATCAGTGTGTATTTGTGTGTGCCTGTGTGTATCTGTGTTTATTCCAAAAAAAGGGTATCAGATTGCCTGGTGTTGGAATTGCAGGTGCTTGTAATTTACCCAACATGGCTGCTTGGAACCAAACCCTGGTACTCTGGAAGAGAACAAGCTCTCTTAACCACTGAGCTATCTCTAAAATCCAGAATATCATTACTTTTTAACTCTTAATTGAATTCATGAATCTGACGATCATCATTAATCACTGTGGATACCATTGACAGGGAGAGACACAATGAGAAACTTATAATCAAGTTCTTTAATGAAGTAAAAAGGAAAAAAAAAAAGAAGAAAGAATATCCAGATTTGAGACCTACCCCGATCCTACTTCAAAAAGAATTGTAAAGTTGCAACTATAGTACAATCAAAGTAATGTTATTAAACAAGCAGTAGAGAATTTCTGTGATGTTGGTGCAGTGGTTACACAACTCTGGAAGTGTTTCTCAGTGAAAAAATACTGATGAGTCTGTGCACAGAATGGTGAGCTATACAAATTTGCTTCAAAATGAACCAAGATAAAGACAAGTATTTTGAAATAAGACAGACATATTGTCATAATTCATGAAACAGATACCCATTGGGCATTTATATTGCTATTTATGATGACAGGGTGGTCATTCTAGAACAGAAGGACAAAGTAACCCAGACATATGCCCACTGAGAGGACAGAGAACAATACTATAAGATCAACCTGGCACAAGCTGTGGTCACAGTGACCTCCACCATGGTGACACAGCATAGCTCTGTGTCAAGCTTGGCTTTTCCTTCAAACAGAAAATCAAATGTTTTAGTTGACCATGTTCTAGAGCGGACCCATTTCCATATGTCTCTGTGTGGTGCAGAGCTCATGGCCCACATCTGTTTCCTGTCCTTACCCCCCGCTACTTGCTGATCTAGCTATAGGTGCTTGCCATAGCTGAAAAGTTACAAATAAGAGACGTGTCTTCCCATTCATTTATTATTATTTTTAAAATCAGAATCCAGGGCTGGAAAGATTGCTCAGTGGTTTAGAGAGCAAACAGCCATTGCAGAGGAACCAAAACCAGTTCTAAGCACCCACATCGGGTGGTTCATACCCACCCACACTCCAGCTCCATGGTATCAGACCCCCCCTTCTGACCCCTACAGGGACTGGCACATCTGCATGCCTATACAACTAGGTCCCACACATGTGCATATAAACAAAATGTTTTGTTAAGTCAGAAATCAGTATTAAAATCATCAAATAATTTCTAATGTCTTCATCAAAACAGATGGCTGCTAGGGTGGTTTGAGAGAGGTGTCCTGGGCATTAGGGTATAGGGTTCCCAGTTGGTGGCTGCTGAGGGACTTAGAAAGTGTGAGTATGCTACAGGAAGTGTTTCACTGGGGCAGACTTTGAAGTGTGACCATGCTACAGGAAGTGTGTCACTGGGGCAGACTTTGAAAACTCAGACCCTTTCAATTTCACCCTCTCTGTCTCATGCTCGCAGTTTGAGATGTGAGGTGCCTGCCACACTTGCCTGCATGATGGGAATGGACACTTCTCCATCTGGAACCATAATAAGAAACCATTCCATCTATAATTTGCCTTGGTCATGGCGTTTTGTCACTATAAGTGAAAAGTTCCCACACCCTTCCTTCCCTGATGTGGATTCCATATGCTGGAGTCAAGTAAAAGTGAGGAGGAAAAATAATGAAGTTTAGTATTAAATTTGAAAATATAAAGTGCTGTAACTCTGTGTGTGTGTGTGTGTGTGTGTGTGTGTGTGTGATCATTGGTTCCTGAAAAATTGATATTTTTTGGTTCAGTGACATTTCTGATTAAAAATATACAAGTCCCCCTCAGAAAAACACTAACAGATTATCATACAGTTAATGCTAGCACAAACACAACACAAAAGCAGCTATGCTGAAATAACCATGCAACCAAGACTGCACAGAAAGGTTTACATGGATGCAAGAATGTACATCCACATATCCTGGCCATAGGCTTCATCACCGAAAAGCTCTTCTGCAGCCTCTATGGAAAGGCCAACCTGATTTCCAACTTCACTGCCTTACTCCTCCCCCATAGGATTTCCACCTAGCAGGAAGAAAATTGAGGCAATACTAATTTTACTTGACTACTCATTAAGCAGGGAGGGAGCTAGGAACATAGATCAGTTGGTAAATACTTGCCTTGAAAGCATGAGAAGACAAGTTCCATGGCTCAGAATCCACATAAAAATGCTAGGTGTGGTGGCACTAAAGAGGCAGACTAGAGATTTCCAGGGGCTTATTTACCTGCCAGTCTAGGTCATTGGTGAACTCCAGGCCAGTGAGAGTCCCTGTCTCAAGATGGATAGCTTTCATGAAGATAATTGTGCTGTCCTTTAGTCTTCAGATACTCATGTAATGGTACACACAGGAATATGCATGCATACATGCATGCATATATACATTAGAAATAATAATAGCTAGTATAGACTATACTCTCCTATTAGCTTTATAAGAAAAAAAACATTTTATATGTGTTACAGCCTTTATCTTCATAGAAGTTTCAGGCTTGGGCTAGGCTCAGTCACCTTTCCCAATTAAAGAATCAAGTAACAGCACAAAGCAAAGAGTGGTTTACTCGGTTTGGCAACACTGAGAACACATAAAGGGATCAAGTGACCTTGTGCCTGTCTTTGGGGTATTGACATATGAGGTTTCAATTTATAAAGAGGAAAGATTGGGGATAGGACCAGGGCAAGAATGTGCATAAGCAGCCTTGGTTGAAGTGTAGTCTGGTTGGGCATTTTCTCTGCTAGGTTCTACAAATTCATCCCAGAAAATACTTATTATTGTCATCTCTTGAGATCTATTTGGCTCCCACAAAGAACCAATGCTACTGTAGGATGCAGCCTCGTTGTCATGGACAGTTACCTTCATCTGAGAGTGGAATGTTCCGTCCTGGGAGTTTTTGCTGTTCCCGGAATCCAGGGCAACTCAGAAGAGGTGGGGGACAGTGATCTCACTTTGTACCTTTAACCAGAGTTAAAAAGACAGACACAAAATCCTGTTTCAGTGGCCTGTGAGCACATGCGGCAAATGAATATTTTTCCACAAAAGTATCTTCCACGTGGCCACTTCAGCTAGAAGATAGACTTCAGACTTGACACTGCCCCCAAAGTCAGTACTGTCAGCTTAGAAATGTTACAGTTAAACAGATAGAGTCCATGCATGCTCATTGGTTGGTGGTTGGTTGATTGTGGGCCACCTCGGGCCCAGGTTAGTTGGTTCTATAGCATTTCTTGTGATATCCTTGACCCCTCTGGCTCCCTCTCTCCTTCCCCCGACTCTTCTACAAAACTACCTGAGTTCTGTATGTTTGGCTTTGGGGATGCCCATAGTCTGAGGAGACTTGATATTTCAGGATGGGCTAGTACCCGAGGGGGTTTCTCCCCTTCTCCTCAAAAGAGGGGAAGGGGGATGGAGGGTGGTACTAGGAGGAGAGGATGGAGGGGTGTAAAGTGAATGAATGAATGAATGAATGAATGAGGAGAAAACAGGGTCTAGGATGTGGCTCAGTGAAAAAGAACCTGCCTGGCATACACAGTGGCCTGGCTTTCATCCCCAACCCTACACAAAGTAAAAGAAACAAATAACTATATGATAGAAATAACAGTAATTGAAGCCCTGATGTATCATTTTTCTAAGGTTATCTCTAACAAACACCTTAAATAAATGACACCAGAATTAAGGGCATGATATAGAGACAAGGGTGTGTTGTATGTAGTGCTTGCTGTGGGGTTACAAGATTTGTTTTTATTTTGAGACCTCTTACCAGATATAGAAAACTGTAGATTTGCTGCATATCTCCAGATTTAAGGTCCTTCTAAGGTGCTGCTCAAGCTGTTTGTTTCATATCTTCAGTTTGAAGGTCTTTCTGAGACCCTTTTGGGGATAGATTGGGAATGTCTTTGTTGAAATTTTTCCAAGATCAATGGTTGATCTTGCTAATGTTTGGGAAACTTAAAGAATTTCACAGATTTAATTCACATTTCAAGCTTTGCACTAGCAGCACTGGGAATGTTAGTGTTCTGACTTCTTTAAAGTAGAATAAAGTAACCTATGTCAACCCCCCAACCTCTAAAAAAGTGCCTATAAAAATGGCTTTAGCTTAGAACCCACCTAGAATCTACCATTGAGGAATGGTGGACCTCAATCCTATGCTTGTTCTTAATTTAGTTTTTTGTTTGTTTTGTTTTTTTTTTTTTGCTTGAAAGTTCAGTCTTACTAAGAATGTGTGAATATATGCAGATAGCACATTATATTTGTATAGAATTACTGCTACTGCGGGAGTATTTTTAAATAGTTTATTGTCGTGACTTCATGTCCAATATTTTTCTCCTACAACAACTAACTCATGACCAAGAAAGTACATATTTGACTTAATGTCTATATTTTCCTCACACAAATCACTTCACCATTATATAACAATAAAGTTTATGCAATTAGAATGATATTCATAAATTCAAATTCAAAATCTTTTAGGTCCTTAGGACATCATCATAGTCAGAATTACCATAATTTTCAGTTCATAATTCTTTTTCTCTCTTTTTAAAACTTATTTGTATTTATGAATGTGTGTGTGTGTGTGTGTGTGTGTGTGTGTAGATGTGTAGGTGCACATGAGTGCAGTGTCTGTGAAGTCCTGAAGAGGGCACTAGATCCCATGAAGCCGGAATTACACTCATCTGTGAGCCTCCAAACATGGCAGCTGGGAACCAAACTTCGCTCATTCTCAAGAACAATTTATACTCTTAATCTCTGAGCCATCTCTCCAGTCCCTTGTCTAAAGAAAATGACAAAAGGGACTGGAAAGATGGCCCAGTGGTTATAAAGCCCTGGCTGATCTAGAGAACATGGGCTCAATTCCCAGCACCCACATGGCAGCTCACAACAGCCTGTAACTCCGGTTTCAGGAGTCTTGACAACTTCACACAGACATACATGCAGGCAAAACACTAATGCACATAAAATATAAATAAATAAATAAATAATTTTTTAAAAAGAATGAAATGACACAATTGCATATATGAGTCAGTTCTCACCTTCTGTCCAATGAGGAGTGAGTGTAGCTACTTTGCTCTGATCTGTTTCCACAAAATAAACTATCTGCAAAATATCTGAGTGTATACTGGAACTTAAATTCTAGCACAATTAGGGAAAGTCTTCCTGTCAGGATGATTGCTATAAATGACTTGAAGAAGAAAGGACACACCTGCAATTAACAATGAGTACAGTGTTGGCATAAAATAAAATCATTATTTACTTCTAGAGTTTTCCATTATTATCCATTCTTGGAGAAACTCATATAATGTATTTAGATCATCTTCATACACACACACACACACACACACACACACACACACACACACACACCTGTGTCCTCCCAGATCTACCTTCCTTTGCTAACCTCCCTAACTTGGTTTCCTGTTGTTGTTTTTGTTAACCTATCAAGTCTAATTCTTGCTGTCCATGTTGGGGACTAGCATTCAGGCTGGGACACTGAGAAGGCTTGGGAGTCTGAGATTGTGTGTAAGTGGGATTTGGAGATGCATGAACTATTATCAGATTGATGTACTTTAAAGCCTGCCAAGTGGATGGCTGTTTCGGAGAGAAGAAATGAAAAGGGGGAAAAGTACAGTCAGGGCAAACCCACGGCTTCCTTTTTCCAGTTTTGGGGCCCTGGACCCAGGAATGGATAACGAATCATTCTGACTCTTTTTCTGCCGCCTTGGGGCTGGCTTGTGTAGTGTGTGCTCTGAGCACTTAGAAAAGCCTTGCCTAGGGTTCAGGGATGATGGCCCAGTGGGTGAAGTTCCTGCCTTCTAAGCTCTGGGACCTAACTTTTGATCTCCGGTACTTATGTGAAAAGCCAGACACAGCATACATGCCTGCGATCCCTGCACTTTGGAGGATCCCCGTGGTCTGCTGTTCAGCTAAGCAGGCCAAAACAGGGAACTCCAGGTTGAGTGAAAGAAACCATCTCAAAAGTATGAAGTGGATAATTAGAGAAGGGTACATTGGTGTCAGGTTCTGGCCTCCATATAGGCATGCAAGCAACCATAGACAAGACACACATACAGGTACACAAACACACACACACACAGAAAAGCATCCTTTAGGGAATTAAGTGTCTCTTATTGGACTGGGAAACACCCATTCATGTCTGGTCCTAGAAATGTCAGCTCCTATGGAAAGCTGGTTTCTGCAGTAGCAGCCTCGTCACTTCTAAAGCGCTGGATAGATAACAGCTCTTTTGAAGCTTCCTAAGGAATTTACACACCCTCTCTCTTTACCTAGCCCTTACCTATTTCCAGAGATTTCAATCTGTTGGTTAATGTTCACCACAGGAAGCACCTAAGAATAGTCTTGCTTCTCTGAGCAAATTCTATCTTGGGACATGACAGGTGGAGAACAGCCAAGAACATTCTAGCAAATAGGTGCCCAGTTGGGCTTTTCAATATTATGCATTTGACAGGGCAGAGCAGCGCCAGCACAGTCGGCATTGGAAAAATGCATGGCCCGGTTCTGTTTGAAAGCTCCCTGTCATTTCAGAAGCACTCGGACAGGGCACATGCAGGCTGATGCTGTGCTTGCAGGGACTATTAATAGGAGTTCAAGTACTTGTAGTGCCCTTTTGATCCAGGGGAGGGGCAGGAAGCAAAAAAGCCTTTCTGTTCCTAAACAGAAGCAATCCAAGCCAGCGGGAGCCATCTCAGCCATAGCAGGGCATAATTATTAAAGCTTCTATCAGGCACACTGAAGCCTGTTGCTTTTCATGAAACATGCATCCTATGCACACAGATATCATAGGGTGTGTATTGATAACAGTGAACGCTGGGCTCCCCACCCACACTAGGAAACATCCAACTCAACTCTAAGACTCTATGTTTGTATTATTTTTGACAACTTTGGCATCTCATATGTGTCCAAAATTGCTGAGAGCCACTCACTGAGGACTTCTAGATTCCTTTCTGCTGGTTTTAGAAATTCTGCTGGAGAACTGGGGAATAGCCCCCCTCCCCCACATTGCCTGAGGGGAAAAAGTATAAGGACTTTCAAAAGGTTTTCTGCAGAGTTGAGAGAAGAAAGGCTCTGTGGGTAAAATGCTTACCATGCGAACGTGAGAACCTGAGTTCAGATTCCCGGCAAACACATGCAAGCCAGGCATGGGGGACTGCACCTGTACTCCCAAACCTGGAGAAGCAGAAACAAAGCCTTCTGCTGCTTCTCCCGGTATTAATAGGATAAGTGTGCTGCTTTTGATGCCCAAGGATAATAGAGGTGAGGCTAATCCAAGGGAGGGACAGATGTGGGGAAGAAGACAGACAGACAGACAGACAGACAGACAGACACACACACACACACACACACAGAGAGAGAGAGAGAGAGAGAGAGAGAGAGAGAGAGAGAGAGAGAGAGAGAGAGAGGACTTTAGGGATTTCCTGCAATGTCCCTTTCTGCCATGCTGATTTCTACCTCCTATCAGGGCTGGAATAACACAGTAGAATGCTCTCTTGTCCAAGAAATTTTAGAGGTTAAAAGTAAAGTTAAGAATACTTTTGTCTTCTGAAAATCACCTCAAAAAATAAAACCAACAAGAGCTTTGCCTACTATTTGAGAGGGGAAACGTATTACTTTTTTTTTTTCTTTTCCTTCCTCTTGTTTATCAATTTCCAAAGCAGCCAAAGCTTGGCATTCATAAATATCTCAGAGGTGAAGGTGAAAGTTAAATTTAGTTAAATAAATTATTGTCCTCTTTAAAAAATATATTCCCCTGGCTTAATCTTATCATTCCTTAACTCTTTTTTCTTTTATACTGATATGTTCATGTTTTTATTCTCAGCTCTTTGTGTTCTGTGAGGCTTACAGGGAAGAAGAATATG
Organism: Mus minutoides; assembly: GCA_902729485.2. Taxonomy (NCBI): domain Eukaryota; kingdom Metazoa; phylum Chordata; class Mammalia; order Rodentia; family Muridae; genus Mus; species Mus minutoides. Next base: position 659,944 of record LR749494.1, on the reverse strand, counting down.
TTCCTCTGCCAAAGCTACTTTCATAGCTAAGGTCCCCAAAACACCAGACGTTGATAAAAAAGCAAGCATATACAACTACTTGGTGTGAATTTTTTTTTAATATTCATTTTATTTTATCTTATTTTTATGATATGCTAGAGAGTGAGCCCAAGGTTGTGAACACGCTAGGCAATTGTTTACTGCGCAGGTCTACACCGAGGATCTGGTGTAAGTGCTGCACAGCCTAGGAGCCTTCATGCTTAGTGGCATCCTTGAGATTGGTGGAGACAGTAGAGAGAAATATGACTGAACGACAGGGAGTCGGGCTAACTGTGACAGGCTGGGAAGAGCATAGCAAAACTCTTGGTTCACGTTCATGTCTGCTCTCTGCATCTTGAGAGAGAGAGCATACCTTTCTGCCAGGAGCAGCATGGGTACCTCTTATGCAACAGTCTTCAGGAAAAGGCCAGAATGTTTTTATTTTCTGTGTTTACTGACTTGTGGAAGATCGAAATAGGCTTCCTTCTTCTGGAATGCCATGATCAGGTTTGGGAGCAGTGTGCTGGAACCACACCCTGTGTGCTTTGAGAGTTGTGTGGCTTTGAATAAATGAAAGAAAAGGAATTCCATCCCTGAGACCAACTGAATAGTGCATAAATTCAGTCAACTAACGCTTTTAATTGTTTACACTAAATGGCCACATTATGCGCATGCTTTTCTCTCTCTTCTTCTCCCTCCCCACTCTCTGTTGTTCTTCAGAAGACACAGTTGTATTCATATGGAGTCATAGTCAGACTTTACTGAGCTTCACAAGGCAGAGTTTATGAAAGGTGGAGTGGGCTAGTTAATAGAGTACGTCTTTGCTTGAGAATATGAACCTAATTCCATGTATGTACCTGCCCACCTCTTCCAGGCACAAACAGTCTCACCCACTCCTCATGGCACTTCTGACTTCTACACATCTCGTGATTTTTTTTCATCCTCCATCACCATCCTCTCCAGCCATTTCCAGCCTGGTCAAAGCTTTCTCACACTGCTCCAGGCTGAGTGTTGCCATTCCTGTTCCTGCCAAAACTCTAGGATCTGCATACATTTTTTTTTTATTTGCCAAATGAAGTTTATTCCTGTTTTACAAGACTGGCATAATAAGCAAAGGTCAATAAATACAATTAACTTGTCAATGCCCTAAATTTAAATATATATCAATACATGTAGAAAGCACATTTGACAAAAATCTAACACTCATGTACAACATTGTTGGCAAACAGAAAGTATTGAACAATCATTCTCCTTTTGGTGAAAAATATTTCTGAAGTCAAACACTGACTTTATATTTAATAATGAAACTTAACGCTTCTATTAAAACAGGAAAAATATGAATAGTATATCCAAGCCCAACTGCCCAACAGCATAATGAGAGATTTAATTTGACCACAATAATGACAAAAACTGAATTATAAAATTCTTTGTTAAGGAGATTTTTTTAAAATCCAGATAAGAGCAGAATTATTGGCAATAGCTACAAGTTTGTATGTTAGATATACAGAGAATTATTATAATTCAACAGTAAGCCAGCTTAAAAGACAGTAAAAATTTGACTAATCGTTGTGACAAATGCAGCACAGCAGACTGTCATTGTTTCGGGGAATGCAAAATCATTTCTTTTTTTTTTAATTTCTCCGACTTTTTTTTCAATTTTTATTAGATATTTTCTTCATTTACATTTCAAATGTTATCCCGAAAGTCCCCTAAACCCTCCCCCCTCCCCCCGCCCTGCTCCCCTACCCACCCACTCCCACATCTTGGCCCTGGCGTTCCCCTGTATTGGGGCATATAAAGTTTGCATGACCAAGGGGCCTCTCTTCCCAATGATGGCCAACTAGGCCATCTTCTGCTACATATGCAGCTAGAGACATGAGCTCTGGGGGTACTAGTTAGCTCATATTGTTTTTCCACCTATAGGGTTGGAGACCCCTTCAGCTCCTTGGATACTTTCTCTAGCTCCTCCCTTGGGAACTCTGTGTTCCATCTTTTTTTTTTTTCAATTTTTTATTAGATATTTTCTTAATTTACATTTCAAATGCTATCCCGAAAGTTCCCTCCCACCGCCCTGTTCCCCTGCCCACCCACTCCCACTTCTTGGCCCTGGCGTTCCCCTGTATTGGGGCATATAAAGATCGTAATACCAAGGGGCCTCTCCTCCCAATGATGGCTGACTAGGCCATCTTCTGCTACTTATGGAGCTAGAGACACGAGTTCTGGGGGTTCTGGTTAGTTCATATTGTTGTTCCTCTTCTAGGGTTGCAGACCCCTTCAGCTCCTGGGGTTCTATCTCTAGCTTCTCCAATGTGGGCCCCATGCTCCATCTTATAGATGACTGTGAGCATCCACTTCTGTAAGAGACAGCTATATCAGGGTTCCTTCAGTAAACACTTGCTGTCCTATGCAATAGTGTCTGAGTTTGGTGACTGATTATGGGATAGATCCACCGGTGGGGTAGTCTCTGTATGGCCCATCCTTTTCTTTCTCCCATGTTCATGAAATTTCAGATGAATTTCATGCAAGGGAATTTTCTATATTGAAAATAACACTGGAATTTATGCTGGGAAATATTTTCTCACTGACTATATAAATTAGCTGACAGAGAGTATCTCTGATTCTTATAACTATATCACAAGACATAACCAAGCTTTAATGACCTAAAATAATAACTATTCATAGGATTCAAATGTGAAATGGTCCTAGCTGGGCAGGTCTTTGGTTGATCATACCTGTGGTCACACAGGGACTACAGTCATCTGAGGGTTTAGCTGAAGCCCAGTAGTTCACCGTTGACTTCTGTCTTTGCAAGAGAGCCAGTTGGGTCCCTCTGTGGATGTGTACGTTCTCTACAACATAACCAGACTAGCATGCTAGTTGGGTTTCCTGTGAGTTTTTCCAGTTCAGGGTGTGGAGTTCCTCAAGCAGGACAGATGTTAGGATCTGGGCATTCTATTTGTCAAGTAAAAAGCATGAGACAAGCCCCATTTAATGGGGAAGAGAAGACACCCTGCCTGGGGAGCTGACAAGTGGCCATGATGATGAATCTGTCACAACTTGTCAACTCATGCAATTAGTAGTAGATATGAAAGGAATAGCAGTTGTAGATTGAATACTAAATATTAAGCTAAAAACACCTGGTACCATTTTTGAAACTCTATCAAGATATACTCAGAAACAATGGCCCTAAGCTAATTGGAAAATAACCAAAAATACTCTATTTCAATTATACTTAATATCATCTACCTCTACCTAAACCTCATCTACTGAATTACTTAGAAACTTCTGGTGTTTGTAATTTATTTGGAAAAATGTAAAGATGCAGTCAATACTTCATAATGTTTAATGAAACCATGAAATGGCTCCAGAGTCAAATCAATGAGAGTGAAAATAATCTTCTGTTTAAATGGAAACTTAATAATTAGATAATGAGGGTAACTTCCTTTACCTGCTTATTTTAGTTGTAATTTGATTTAAAAGTTAAAATGAGTTCTAAATAGGAATCTCTTTGTGTTAGCAATATCATTCAGCGTTAGTCTTTGTCTCTGTGTTTTAGATCACTTTTAGCCCATTTCATTGTGGGCTGCTTTTGTTGTCTGGGTTGTGGTCCCCAGAGCCAGAGCCAGCTCTCACCTGGACTTTAATTCTGATTTGCTGAATCCTCAACCAAGAGTCATCTGAGCAGAATGGTTGAGAAGGCAGTGTGACCTTAAAGGAATTGTTGGGGACATGGAGCCCAGGTGCTCTCATAATGGTCCAACTGACATGGGTTGACCACTTGAGATGGACCAGACTTTCTGTGCCTGCCTTTATTCCTGGAGAGATATAACAAATGACTATTCACATCTCACAGTGAGCCACTGATGCACTGAAGGAAGGATACTGCCAAAGTCTAACTTGATGTACCATTGAGTTTTATTAGGGTTACTCTCAGGAGTATGACAAAAATGACAAGTCTATCACCAAAATCTCACCCCAGCATGGGTGACAGCTCACAAGAGCTGGAAAGCTGGAGCTCACTGCACACCTTGAAGGTAGCTCAACAGGTTGAAGGGAAACTCTTCCAGGGAGCTCTTCCAGGAGAGTGTATTGTAGCAGTCCTGACTGCTTAAACATGGCTGAAGAATGAGAAGCCACATAAAGTCTAGTCAGTTTCTGGAACTTCCTGAAGTTTTTGACTTGTTTACTTCCTGATTTTGACAAGACTCCCTGTGGGATGGAATGTTTCACCACCGTTTAGAACACCCTGAGCATCAAGGAGCTTCTCTCCAAGACTGAAGACTTTTAACTCTGAAGAAATTACTGCACAACAGCATTAGATACATTTCCTGCACATGAACTGTCTGAATCTTTCCATACCATGTATGAGCAGATAAGCGAGAGCTCCTCACAGGCCTGAGATCAGAGGTTTAGCACATGTAAGTTAGAACCAAGATCCAACCAGAGCTTGCAAACACCTGACTTATTCTCCTTTCCAGGGTGGCCATACTAGTTCCCTGATACCTCATTTCTCCTCTAATCATGACTGTAAAGGGAACATTAATACCAATTTCATTCAACATATATTCATGGAGATGTTCCATGAGCTAGGCACTAAGATCTTTAGGCTCTGGGTTTCAGCAGTGAACAGAAGTGTCCTAGTCCCTGTCATAACTGAGTTCACATACATGGAAAGGTGACAAACAAAATGAGCATAATACAAAATATTAGTGGGCAGTCAATACTATTGGAAAAATACCCCCAAACCAAAGATATACAGCACAAAGTGGTGGCAGGGGGTTGATAGGTTTCAAACGAGAAGGTCAATTAAAACCTCCAAGGGAGGACAATTGAGCAGTAACTGGGAGGATCTGGGAAATAGGCCTGTGGCTATGGAAGACAGATGTTTCATAGGGAATTCTAAGAATAGATGCCCTGGGTCAGAAACATGGATGACTTGATTGAAAAAGAGCAAGAAGGATCCTGGAGAGCTGGCTCAGTAGTTAAGGGCACTGGCTGCTCTTGCAGAGGACCCAGATTCAACTCTCAGCACCCACATTGTAGCTCACAACTATATATAACTCCAGTTCCCAGGAATTCAATGACCTTCTGGCCTCCACGGGTACTGCCTACATATGGTACATTGACATATATACAAGCAAATCACCAGTACACAAAAAATAAGTAGTTTGTTTTTAAATAAAGGCCACAGGGATGGGTGATAGCAAGTGGACAGAAATTTACTGGGAAGGGAGAGAGAACATGGTAGAATAAGAGTGCTTTGTATATTTTAATTTTAAGAGGTGAGTTAAATAGCCATCTATATGTAGGAGGTATAGAGGTGGATACAGGATGGGACAGATGCTGTAGCTTAATGATAGAACACCTACCTGGTACACATGAGGCCCTAGGTTCAATATTCAGTACTACTAAAAAGAGAAACAATCAGAAAAGCTTGGAACACATCTGGCCCAATAGACTCCTATAGCAATCACTCATCTTTAGACTGCTTTAAACTGTGGCCTTTTAAGAAAGAAAGAGAGCAAGGAGCTTTGGGAGACTCATCCATGAAGAGATTACTCATTTGTGTGGCTCCTGAGGAATTTTTAAAGCAGCAAGAATTGGAAAGACGTAAGGAGGGAAGGCTGTAGAGGGGAGCATTAACAGGGTTAGAAAGGCAGGCTTCACTCTATCACTAAAGTCTTTATATGAGAAGCCCAGGACCTCAGCAGCTGTTCTGCAGCCATGTGGCAGCACCAGGGGATTTCAAATGGCCATATGACATGCAATTAATGGCATGCTATAATCTGAATAAACTAACACCACACTGGGGGGTGAGGCTTGGTAAGAGAAGGATCTAAGTCAATGTATAACTATGTAATAACTATTGACAAGGTTGAGAGAGATGGTCAGAAAGCCTCCAGGTCAAGTGCTGTGGAATGTCATATTACCTCTTGTCCCATGGAGAAAAAAAAAAAAAAAAAAAACATTCCCAGATACATCAACAGAGACCTGGGCTGACTGTTACCCCTTTATTTATTCAGATTCCTTTGCATGTATGCTATACAAGGGTACATAGCAGTGTAATGTGCAGCATACATGAACCACAGCCTGCCTTCCATCTTGTTTGGGTTTTTTGTTTGTTTGTTTGTTTGTTTATTTATTTATTTTGAATCAAGGTCTTTCTTTATCCTGAAATTGATGAACAGTTAGGCTAGCTTGCTGGGGACCCTCCTGTCCCTGAGGCTGCCTACCAGGGCTGTTATTACAAAAACAGGACACACCCTAAGCTGAGCTTTCATTTTGTAACATGGATTCTGGGGGACAGAACTGAGGTCCCTGTACTTGCCCAGCAAGCACTTCACTGACTGAGCCCTTTCCCTAGCCCAAATTTTACATTTTGTTTTGATTCCCGTTTTTTTCCCCTCAACCACAATATAACTGACTTCCTTGTCCAGAAAGCCACCCTAACCTTGACAGTTCTCCTCTTACAGTTATAATCTCCATCAGAATGTGAGCATATTCTAAATGTGCATCTCCTGTCTGTGTGGCTGGGTGCTGAGATGATCCAGTGCGTTTCTTCAAATCTCGTTTGATGCAGTATATGCAAGAGAAATGCGGCTTCAGTTCAGAGATGCACTTCCTTTTTCTATCTTGGGGTGATGCTAACCACGAAATACTGATTTCATTGTGAAGAGGCAGTGGAACTTTCTGTCCAAACGTAAGTGGTAGGAGCCACACAGCTACATGCCATTGTGTTTGCTGAAGGTAAATTCTCAGCTCGAGGATGTGAGTGTATTCTTGGCACACATAGAATCTCAATGTAAACACATACTTCTTGCACATCTGCTCTGCACCAAGCACCTCCATATGGTTTTTAACTTAATTTTTGAAACTGTAGTACTAGCTGGGGGTGTATGTAAGCTTGGTTGGAGAACACTTGCCTAGCATGTACAAGGACCTGGGTTTGTTCTCTAGTGTTGGGGTGGAGAGGCAGGACTTTGAAATACAAATACACTGCTAACGAAACGGACACACAGAGAACTTGGCTAAGAACCAACTCACCTAAAGTGATGTTACTTCCATTTCATCCCTGACTAACTCATCCTGGGGAAATCTGTTTGGAGTATATAAAGCAGGATACACTAAGAAGTTCACTTATTTTCTCTCCCTTTTGCTTGGATAAAATACTTTGACAAAAGCAACTTAAAAAGAAAGAGTTTTTTTTTGTGGCTCACAGCTCAAGAATGTAGCAGAGAAGTCCAAGAAGCAGGAGCTTGAAGCAGCTAGTCATATTTTACCCTCAGTCAAGAACAGAGAACAATGAATGCATGGGGTCAGCTCACTTCCTCTATTTACATAGTCCAGTATTCCACGGAGGGAATGGAGCCACCCAAAGTGGGCCGAACCCAGTCCTTTCATCCCTATTAATATAATCAAAATGATCCCTCCCAGGAGGCTCAGAGGCACATGTCCCATGTGGTACTACTTTGACAATTAACACCAACCATCACAGAAGTCTGGGAAAGCTTTTCAAACATCCCTTGTCAGAGGAGATTTAAATATGCTTATGAACACTTGTCAGTCTTGTTCACAAACAACAACTTTCTGTCTAAATGTTTCATCCCTAGTCAGGATCTAACAATAACTTTGAAAGGTCTAAAGTTACATATATTTCAATGAAGAAGCACCTGTGTGTTTGCCTTCACAGACTTCTGGCCTTACTAAAGCTGGGTATAGCCCAGTTAGCAGTGCACTTTCCTGGCATGCATGAAGCCTTGAGTTCAGTCCTTAGTGATGCATAAAATCAGATGTGATGTTTATGCCTGCAATACTAACACTTAAATGAAGGCAGGAATATCAGAAAATTGAGGTCTTTCTTCCATAACTCAAGTCAGCTTGGGTTATATGAGGCCCTGTCTCAATGTTTTTCCTTCATTAACTGTCTCAACCTATTGATAAATTATTGTGATCTAATTTTATATCAACTTAACACAACTAGAGTTATCTGAAAGGAGGGATTGTCAATTGAGAAAATGCCTCCATAAAATCCAGCTATAGGTATTTTCTTAATTAGTGATTGATGCTGGAGGGCCCAGCCCATTATGGATGGTGCTATCCCTAGGCTGGTGATACTGGGTTCTATAAGAAGGCAGGCTGAACAAGCCATGAGAAACAACCCAGTAAGCAGCCCTCCTCCGTGGCCCCTCTATCAGCTCCTGCCTACCGATTCCTATCCTGTTTGAGTTCCTGACCTGACTTCCTTGCACTGTAGAGCAGCAATATGGAAGTGTTATCCAAATGAACCGTTTCCTCTCCAGCTTGCTTTTGGGTTATGACATTTCATCACAGCAATAGAAACCCCAACTAAGACAACAATGTAGTTAGTCCAGGTTAACCCTGAAGACACTATGTAGCTCAGGCTAGCCTAAAACTCTAAGCTATCTTGCCTTATCTGACTGTGTGTTGGAATTATAAGTGTACACTCTCTCTGGATTTTTTTTTAAACCCTTTACTTGATAAAGTTTGATAAATGATTTTTAAAAATATTAAATGCAAAATCAAATTAGGTCTTAAATCAAGTGGACTGGTTTCTAAGTATGATTTCCTTATGGAAGAACTAAATAAATATCATTCATAGCAGGAACACTAAGTTGTTTCTGACTGTCAACCAGGCATTGCTATGAAAAGTTGGTTAGTGGACAGTAAACAAAACAATGGCTTTGCTTCTTGTGAGCTCTCATCTGTTTATGTTTACAATGTGCTCAAGAAAAGACATGCATTGGAATTATTCAAAGAGCAGACTAGAAGCAAAGAACCTCCTGTCGACACTCTTTGAACTTCAGAATACAGGTGTAGTTTAATGATAGGGTGCTTACCTACCCTACATGAAGCCCTGGGTCTAACCTGGACTACTAAAAAGACCCTGAAGAGGAATCTCGGGTATGCAGGACCTGTTCATGTTACTCTCTGTTAAGCCATTCTTCAGGCTGGAGAGATGATTCTGAAGTTAAGAGCACTTGCTTCTTGATCATGAAGCCAGAGGTTGGATCTCAGAAGCCAGAGCTAAGACCCCAGCACCCACATAATGGATCAGACATCCCTAAACATGCCTGTTACCCCAGCTCGGAGAAGATCACTGGGACCGATGGCTTCCAGTCTACCCCATTGATAAGCCTCCGGTGGAGAGCCTGCCTTCATGGGACAAGAGACACAAGGTGATAGGATTCTTGATACCTCCTTCTAGTCTCCAAGCATCTGCACACATGTGTGCACATATGCTCACACAGACCCATACACATACACATCAATGAATTAAGTATTCATTGGACCCAAGTCCTAACTTAATTTCAGAAAACAGAATTTTAAAACTCTTGATTTAACCAACCAAATTTCCAACATGGATAGGGGAGGGTGTGAAGCTTCCACCCCTATATAAGGAGCTAATGGCAACCAATGGTGGCTAGAGGAGAGAGAGTCGGGCTTCTTCAGGGATGCAGCCCCTGAGAGGCCACCTATTGTCCCAGGGGATCGCTCCACCCTGTCCCATGTACATAAAGCCAACACTAAAGTAGACTCAGTGGGCTTAAAAACAATGATTGCACATGAAGCAGGGATGGAAACATTAAAATTCGGGGGGGGGGGGAGGGTAGGAGAAGAATCAGAAAGGAAGGAACATAGTGATTGAATCAAAATTCAATATATACACAAATTAATTTCTCAAACAATAAAAATATTTTTTTAAACTTGATTTGAGAGTATATGGCTCCCTCTGGATTTTAAATGGATATTATTAGCAATGTGGTTTCCACTTCATTGGTAAGGTAACTTTTTTTAATCTGTTAGAGAATGTGATGTTTAAAGGACTTGGTAAAAAGAAGAGATGGCTACAGATTTTATTACTTGAACCTGTACTTTCAGTTCTCACTGACTTACAAAGTATTGCCATTCTATCACCTCCTGGGGTTTCTCTATGTAACTAACCTACGTTAGCATAAGGTTTCTCTATGTAACTAGCCTAGGTTAGCATAGAGTTTCTCTACATAGCTAGCCTAAATTGGCCTAAAATGCATCATCTAGCTCACGCTGACATGGACCTTTTGATGTTTTTGCTTCAGCCTCTTGAGTGTGTAAGAATTACATGCCTGGATCACCTGCCTGGATCTGGGGTTACTTTAAACCATCACTAAAAACGCAGGTGCACATAGTTACCCATGACCTGAACTAATGAAAAAGATATTCATGGTTTTGACCACCAATTCCCTGAGAATCACATCCCTCTTTCTTTATTAATTTCCATTTTAAAGAATCAACTCTCTCTTATTTGAAACTGGAGTTTTGTTGAAAAGTTTGGTCCTCAGCCATCAGTACCACCCTCTCTGAAGGACCTCTGCTTAGCATTGTTTCAAGAGGAAAATACCCATCTGCACGTGATGCATTTACTTCATGGAATTTTTTAAGATGCATGGTGTGTTCCTTTCAGCAAAATATCTGGATAGCTGAATAACAATTTCTGTACAGAAGTCAATGTCTAGGTTAAAAATGAAACCATTAAGTTGATAATGAGAATCAATTTGCATAGATCTGGCTTTATGTTACCTCCGTGGTGTCAAGGATGGAAGAATGCCTGGGGAATACGGGATTAGTCCAAAGGAGATGGATTCAGTTCGTTTGATAAATATAATTAGCCTTTAAACGCCAACCAACTTCATTTAACAAGGAATAATTTGTAGAAGACAAAGGAGGTTTATGCAAATTCCAAGAAGCCTTCTACTTTATAAGTTAGCCTTTCTCTATGCTTATGCCCGGCTGAGATAACTTGACCTTCATATTGAGTGAATAGCTTTATTGAGGGAAGATTATTTCTGCAGAATATCAACACTGTCTGGTGGCTCTGGGAAGGATTATAACTGTGAAACAGGTGCTGATGTGAGCTGCCACACAGAAATAACCAGAAACAAAGGTCCTTCATTCCTCTGCGGCTGGAGAAGAATCCTGGGAACCAAATGATTAGCCTTCCAGCACCAAAAGCTGTCTCTCACTCATTCCAAAGGCCAAAGTCATATTTATTTTTCTTTCTTAAATGTTTGCTTCCTCTTTTAGCAAAATTTAGAAGACACTAGTTGCTAAAGAAAGAGGAGTTATTTCTGGTCCTCAAAGTTTACTGTTTGACCTTTGACAATTTTACCTTAAATATACTTAAATCAGATCCTTTTAGGGGCTGGGGAGATGACTTAATCAGGAACATGCTTGTCTCAAGAGCATGAAGGACCTGGTTCAAAAGCCCAGGTAAAAACCTCTAATATTCAGAACCTACCTAAAAAGCTGGGTGTGGTAGTACAGGCCTGTACTCCAAGCAGACATGAGATGGGAGGCAGAGACAATCTCATCCATGGAACTCACTGACCTGTTAGCACTGGCAAATTCCAGGCCATTGATAGATCCTATCTTAAACAAAGTGTAACACACACACACACACACACACACACACACACACACACACACACAAGTGCATGCATGAGCACACACATTCTTTTCCTCTCCTGGAAGACTGATTTTAGTCACTGTATTTGCTATATAAGACTCCAGAGAATCCCTAAAGTAGGAGAATGAAAGCATTTTCATTATCATTTTTAACTCTGAAGTATTTGGCCTGGGGTTCTCAGAGTAGCGTGGCTTATGTTAGAACCTCATTATTCCAAGTCCCATTTGATCAATAACTAGAGCTTCTGCTGTTGGCTAAATAAGAGGTTGGGGTGTTAATAATGTAGCTTGGTTGGTAGAATACTTGCCTAACATACATAAAGCACTGGGTTTGGTACACAGAACATCAGAAACTGGGCACACAGTACCTATCTGTAATCTTAGCACTCAGATGAAGACAGATCAAAATCCAAGGTCATCCTAGGCTACATAGTGAGTTCGAGGCTTTATAAGATCAATAATAATAATAATAATAATAATAATAATAATAATAATAATAATATAATTTCTATTATATACAAAACTTAAGGAGGATATTTCAATCTTACTTAGGTCTTGGAGAAATTAATGTGGCTGTATGATTAGAAGGAACTAGGGTCGTGAAGATCTATGCAAATGTTATAGATTATTGGTGTGCATTTGACTTTCACTTAAGAGAGGTTAGAAAATCTCAGAGCTGCCATTTAGGAATTAGCAGGTGTAGTTTAGTAGTAGTGCATATACTTAGCATACCTGAGGTTCTATATACATCAGCAGTACACATACACACACACACACACACACACACACACACACACACACACACACCTAACCTCTTATAGGCTGAGTGATAGTTAATGGATTTCTTACTTGTTCTATTAAATCAGGCTTTGTCATACATTGAGCACCTTTTCTCTTCACCCTCGAAGCAGCCCCCCCACCGACATTCTGGTCTTTGTTTGCCCCTTTGACTGTCTTAGCCTGTGTAACTCATGAGATTTGGAGGGGCTGACAAACACAGAGGGACTTAGGAGAGTTCTGCGGGATGATAATGGAAAAAAAAATGTATGGGCAGATACAAAGATGAGAAACAAAGTACATCGGTGTCTATAATAGGAGCAAATTAAAATCTTCATTTGAGATCACCTAAGAGCTGAGCCCTCCATGAGGTACCTGCAATGTCCACTCAACTCATGCAATCAGATGTGTGTTGGCGATTTATTCCGATTTCTTTGGAGAAGTCTTCTTCAGGCAGCTTGTGTTGCTTCCGTTATCCTATCTGCAAACACCATTGGCATGCAGAAGCCATCCCACCCAAGGAATTTATATTGTTGCTATCCAGAAAACATTTGTAACAATTATTTCCTTTCATTGTATCCTTAACAAAGAGTAAAGGGGCTCCTATGGGAGTTTCCTGCCAACACCACACATAATTTGATTTGCCCTGGCAGGAATGACCACTGGAATGCTGTTCACTGCTTGGTACCAAATGCAAGCTCTATAGGAAAATATGGATCAGCTTTCTGGGCTAAATGTGCCAAGCACTCAGTAAATTTATGCAGTTTTTGATAACATTTGCAATGCAAATCTGCAACTTATGTATCATCTCAAACTGCCTCGTCCTGCTGAGAGTAAGGCAGGCAGGCATTGCTCACCTAAATAAAATTGATATTGCTGGCTTGGGGTTTATTAAGGTGATTTCATTCATAACATTTGGGAGGCTGCTTCTACTAAGTTCTGGACTCCAGAGAAGCCAAGAATGAGCTCAGAGCGAAGATCCTAGGCAGAGGCTCTGAGTCAGGCATCTGGGATCCAATCAGGGACCACCATAATTCTACTTCATCCGATCAAGTGCGGATAGGTAACATGGTTCAGGTGATGTGCCTAACACTAAAGGAAAAGCAAGTTAAACATGTAAAGAGTAGGAGCAATTAATAACACTGACTTAGAGATAACCAAAAAATCAAATTACTTTGCTACAGAGTTCATTTTGGCTGTGCACTAGAAAAAGAAAGAAAAAAAAAAAAAAACAAGAGGGGAAAGAAAGGAAGAAAACCTTAAAACTGAATAGCTTCAGGAATGGATGAATGTGTGTGGAGTGCTTGCCTGATGCTTCCCAAGGGTGTTTACTCCCAGTAGCTGAGGATCTTCTTGTCATTCTCAAGGCCGCTGACTAGAACCGTGGGAAAGGATTACTTGGGTGCAAAGGTACGAGCTCTGCAGCCAGGCAGGAAAGGGTCACCTGTCACATCCACTGAGATGGTACGAGGGAAAAGAATAGTCATAAAACCACTAACAGTTGCAAAGCAAGCTGGGAAGAAGGACACCTTTAGGCAGCCCAGATACTTGAGTGATTGCTAAAACATGAACAAAACTCAAGGAAATCTCTGACTTTAGAATTTACAAGCCTGCCTACAGTTTATACTTTTGTGGTTTTCCTCTTATGAGGTTGTGGGAATAAACAGTTTATAAGACATCTCCAGTTCTCACAGTTATAAAGTTAGATAGCACCTGTTGACAAAATACTTTCCTGTTTAAAATACTCCCCAGTTATACTCAATGCCAAAAAAAAAAAAAAGGCTAAAGGCAACACGGATGTGTTCTTTGTTCTGTTTTTTACAAAAATGACAACAATTCTACATCAGGTTATGGCACACAATTGCCCAATTTATCTGCTTGCTCAAATATTTCTCAAATTGATATTTTAATTATATACTGACTTATTGATATTAAATGGTCTCTCGTTTTTCTAATAATTGCACTATTTCAAGTATTGTTTTTCACTTGGTTGTATGGAATTCATGGGTGGGACAGGGGAGGTACGCAGAACATAAGAGAAGCTGGAGCGGTGGCTCAGCAGTTAAGAGTATTTCTTATCCTTGCTAAGGACCTGGGTTTGGTTCCAGCACCCACCTTACAGCTCACAACAACTTGTAACTCCAATTGTAGAGGATCTGACGCCTTCTCCTGGCCTCCACAGGCACAACATGCACATGGTGCACAGACTTACATGCAGGCAAAACAACCATACGCATTAAAATGTAACTCTTGGGCTGGAGAGATGGCTCCGTGGGTAAGAGCACTGACTGCTCTTCCGGAAGTCCTGAGTTCAAATCCCAGAAACCACATAGTGGCTCACAACCATCCGTAATGAGATCTGACACCCTCTTCTGGGGTGTCTGAAAACAACTACAGTGTAATTACATATAATAAATAAATGAATCTTTAAAACAAATGTAACTCTTATATGCCCCAGGATAGGGGATTTCCAGGGCCAGGAATAGATGCTTTAATTCCTCTTTTAGCCAGTACAGGATTTGAAATAACTACGATGTAAAACTGTATTGGTTAGCTTTCTGGTGCTGTGACAAAATACATGACAAAATCAACTTATAAAAGAGAAAAGGTCATCTTGGCTCAAAGTTTCAAAGATTTTATTCTATATTCAATTGGCCCTGTTACCTTTGGGCTCATACAAGGCAGAACATTGTGGCAGGAAATGTGTAGGAAATTAACCAGTCGCTGAAAAGTTTGCTCTGTGGTTAAGAACATTTGTTGTTCTCTTAGGAGACCCAGGATGGATTCCCAGCACCTAACGATGGCTTCTTATTTCAATCCCCAAGCAATCTGATGCCCTCTTCTGGCTTCTGCAGGCACCAGGCAGATAGCTTATTTTAATGGAAGAAACAAAGGCACTTATAGTCACTCAAGTAGGCAGTTTACTTTGTTAACTTTCAGAGCATTGTCATGTGTGGCCCATTCCTATTTGGTCACATGTGTCCTGAATGGTGAAAATCCCAGAATGTACATTTGATCTTTCACTATTTACTTCCATCAAATGCTCTGCATCACCGTGTGGTCATACAGACCAGAGGAACAGGGAAGGTATCCTAGAGGAACTTCAAGGACAGAGACCCGTACAGGCTTATCCCCAGCCTTAGTCATGTACAGACTGCTTGACCATCTTGGAATTGTGATGGCTTAGCAAGTGGAAACATCTCTGGGGACAGAGAGTGTTCCACCTGAACAAACAACTCAGACTCTACCATCTGCATCTTGACTAGGGAAATGCCTGATAAAGTCTTTGTTAGTGTTTACAGCTTTTAACCAGCAGTTTTGTTGGGGAGGTAGTGATGGTGGTGGTTTCCATGCACATTTAAATATTACCACCTCTCTTTCGATTATGCTTTTACTTATTTTATTTTTTAGATTATCATGTAATTACATTATTCCCCTGCCCCCTTCCCTTTCTACCCTCCAAACCCTCCCATATGTTCCTCCTTGCTCTCTTTCAAACTCATGCCCATTTTTCATTTGTTATTATTATGTGCATATATGTATACACATATATAGTCCTAAAGATAACCTCCTCAGTCAGTGTGTTACTTGTCTGTATGTTTTCAGGGCTGACCATTTCATCTTGGATAACCAGTTGGTGTGTTCTTCCTTGGGTAAGACTATTTCTCTTACTTTGAGCATTCCTTCGTGGCCTACAGTTCTTGATGTAGGGTTGAGGTCCTGTGTGTTTCCCCCATCCACCTTGGCAATATCTGTCGTTGTTGTCCTTACACAGCTCCTATTCAGGCAGCCATGTTGGTGAGACTTCATGGCTGTAGCTTCTGACATTACTAGGCGACTCAGTCTCACAGCAAATGCCCTGATCCTTGATCTGGCTCCTCCCATCTTTTCACCCCCTTGTCTGCAATATTCCCTAAGAAGTAGGTATGGGGTTTGTTTTGTGGATGTATCATTTGAGACTGGGCTCTACAACTCTTCATTTTGGTCGGTAGTGATTTTCTGTAATGGCCTCTGTTGTAAAGAACGTTTCCTTGATGAGGAGTCAGACCTGCACTAATCTGTTGGTATAAAGACAGATATTTAGAATATAGTTAGGGATCACGCTAGCTTAATAAAGCGGTGGTTGTAGGTTCTCCTACACTAGGACTTCACTAACCCGGGAGAGTTGGCTAGGTTTTCAATGCCAGGCAAGATTCCTTCTTGTCAAGTGGGCCTCAAGTCCAGTTAGAGAGGTGTTGGTCACCATAAGGTATGTTTGCCACTACTGTATACCTTTAGGGTTATTGGGCCATGGTGGTTGTGGTTCATAGACATCATAGCTGGTTGCTTCCCTCCTTTGGAAGGTGCTTTTTAGTATATAAAAGCTTTCCTGGGGGAGTCAATTCCAGCCCAGGTTCCTCTGGGCCCTGTGTCTAAAGTGCATGGTGTCTTCAACAATAGGGACTTACTTCTGTCTTGCGGGAGCAACCAAGTACAATAGCCACATCCTATAGTCTCTTGGACATCTAATAACTCAAAGGGGGACTTCTCATTTCTAGTGTTGAACATTTTGTTAGGTAGTCCTGGGCTCTTGGGAGGAACATTGTAAGCTGAGATGTGAACATTTTATTTAAACCATATATGTATATTTTTATACCGACTAACATGTATTATGAAGGCTAATACATGTTAATTAATTAATTGATTAATTAATTAATCAATTAATTGGTAGTTAATTAATAATTGATTCCTTGTGACTTTTTTCAGACACCCTGGCTGTTGTTTTATCCTCCTCCTGTGTTTAGCTCCCTCACCCTTCCTAATTAAAGACCCCTCTATTCTATTCCCCCAATCAGATCATGTATACCCTGCTATTTCACTCTATATATCTCCCTTATCCCTTTACCTAAGCAATGGTCCTATGTGTGAATGATATAGGAACAAGGATGCTCTTTCGTAATTTATCTGATGGTGGAAAAGAATGCCCAGTCTAATTCCCATACTAAGATCATTAATGAATTTCAAGCCTATAGAGCCAGGGCTGTGCTGTCCTGTCTTAAAGGGATTAGGCATCGGATTAAGGGACTTTTCTGTTCCAGCAAAGCTTACAGGAGCTTTCCTGTTTTATTGAGGGAGAATTCTTTTTAATTTGAACAAGATTTATCCTGCCTTTGCTCTCTTAACATAGAATCCAACCCATACTTTGTTATGCATGTTTGAATGTGTATGAGCACACAGGTGAAACTTTATGGGTATAACATCTGAAATTACTAGGAGACAATCTCATATCAAACTTTCTGATCCTCTGGCTCCTATAGTCTCAAGTGTGTGTGTGTGTGTGTGTGTGTGTTTGTGTGTGTGCGTGTGTTCATGCATCTATGGAGATGATAAGTTTATATCAATGTCTTCTTTAATCCCTATCCACATTTTATATTGATGCAGGGCCTCTCGCTGGTCTTAGATCTCACTGATTCCAGCTGGCCTCATAAGCCAGCTTGCTCCAGAGACTGTTGCCTTTGCCTCCCGAGAGCTGAAATTACAGTTCAGGACACGACACCCACCTGGCATTTACATGGGTGCTGGGGATCTATAGTCTCATCCTTGTGTTTACATGGAAAACACTCTACCCAATGAATCATTCCTTGTATCTCTCTTTTCTATATTAAAATGAAGTCTGCTTCCAACCTACCATGGATGCTGTGATCATGGTTTTTAAATATTTTCTTTACCTTCAGAATGTCAGGCAGCTCCCAGATAAGTAGTATAAAATGTGTGTTTTACTTCAGCAACACAGGAAAGCTTCACTTACCAGGAAGTGACTTACTTAGGAACCTCAAGTACCTTTGAAAGAACTAACCCTAAACATCTAAACTTCTGATTTTTATGTTAAATATTCTTATAGTGTCTCTGTACTTAATGTATGTTCACTTCTAACATGTTTGTTATCTAGTTTTCTAGCTCAAAAATAGAGAAAGGGCATCAGAAACTGACAACTTCAAGTTGACCACAGGGGCAAGAGAAACTCCAGAACCTAGTAAAGAAAAGTGAAAATTAAAAACTGATAAGGGGCCAGTGGCTCATCTGCTGAAGGGCACTTGTCACCAAAACTGGTGAGCTGAGCTCATTTCCCAGAAACCCAGAGGTAGGGGAAAATCCACTGTCATATGATGTTGTCCTCTGTGTTCTACCATGGCTCTCACATGTAGTACCAACACACACTATGAATGGTAGATAGATGATAGAGATAAATAGATAGATAGATAGATAGATAGATAGATAGATAGATAGATAGATAGATAGTAGGTGATAGACATATAGATAGACGGGAAGATAAATCAATAGATAGATAGATAGATAGATAGATAGATAGATAGATAGATAGAAGATAGATATATTGTTAGAAAGATAGAAAGATGAGAGAGAGAGAGAGAGAGAGAGAGAGAGAGAGAGAGAGGAGGGCTCAACAAAGTACATGAGCACACAAACAAGCAGATATGAGTTTAATCCTCAGGATCCACATAAAAGAGCCAGACACTGAGGAAGTGGACACAAGCAGATCTCTTGAGCTCCCTGTTCCACCAGCCTAACCACATCAGCAAGCTTCAGGACCTAAGAGATCTTGCCTCAAAAAACAACAACAACAACAACAAAAAAAGACTCCTATGGAATTGAGGTTAACCTCTGGCTTCCACATGCACATGAAAACACACACACACACACACACACACACACACACACACACAGATACTTATTTGAAGATAGAAAGATCTATATTGTAACAGCCTAGGGACAGGATATTATATGCACAGGCACCAGCCAACTAGGAAACTCTTGAGTCATAGTTTGTTCCCAACTATGTGGAACAATAGGCCACCATTGACTGCAGGAATTCAGGTAAAAGGGTGTAGCACACTTGGTATGGTTGTTCTAACTCTGGGGTGTTTTAGAGTTGTGTTAGTTGTGAGATTAATAGCATCTGAAACCAAAATACTGCTTGTTTAGACTATATTCTTCAAAACAAACAATTGAATGGCTAAGCCAGATGTGGCTGAAATTAATGTCAGAAAACCACCTTAGAACTTGGAACAATTCAAGCCAGGTGACTTCCTGTCCTTTCTCACAGTGATATATCTCACTCTGATCTACTTTTTGATGCTGTGTCAAACGAGGCGGGTTTCTTACTTCCATTTAAATCTGCAGTGACTGGTTTTCATAGTTAGGTTGCTTTGTGACCCAAACCCTGATTGCTCTACACACATTGCAGTGTGAGAAAAGAACCTGCCCTTGTATCTCTGCAGAGGATAGGTGCTGGGGTCTAAGGACACAAACTGAAAGCACAATGTAGAGACCAGAAAGGAAAGCCCCCATTACATAACAGTTTGGGCATAAGCTAAATGTTACCTCTTAATCAATAACTCCGTTTAATATAATTCCATTTGAGTTCATGGAGGCTTTTACTGGTCAGCTGTTCACAGAGAAAGCTGAGTCATGTTGACAGCAGAAAACACAGAACCCTAAGATGTTTATACAGACTGGAGCATGTGTGTGCAGTGATATCCATTGTCTACTAAGGAAGAAGAATTCATAGTCATCAAAATTGTAATAAACAATGGAGATGTCCAGAGGATAAACTGGACGCTAGAGATGCAGAAGCTGGCGGAGGCGGGAGAGATGCTGGACCACTTTCTATGTGAAATTTTAAGCGACAACTGACTCCTGGCATCCGGGATTTGCAGTTTAGATGAACCATTCTCTATCTGAGGCTGCCTTTTCTCCTCTTACTCATTCCCAAGCTTCTCGTATATTTTTACATAATAATTCTGTATATTTTTGCATAATCACTTTGCCCAGAAGTATTTTTTTTCAAGCTGCTTACATTTTTCTCTATGAGGAAATTCTAAGCTATAGGTTTATCATTTCAGTTTTTCTGTATCAGACCAATGACTTGTAATCATCATAGGATGTTCTGTCATGATTCATGGTCTATTTAATGAAATCCAAAACAGACCAGACATCTTGCCGTGGCCTCCTATTTATTGTTTGACAAGGAAAGTATCTCTTTTTTTTTCCTCTTACATGACAGATGATACTGTAAATATTATGTGTAAAAGGCTTTCAGAATATAAAGATGGTGGTGCTAAAGATTTTTGAACTTGTTTCTCATTTGTATTTATGCCCTTCATCCATGAAGTGACTTCAAGTTAATGCTTACCTGAAATCTCGCTTAGTTATTCGTTCAAGAAACGACATGCTGAAAGGCAAAGCTGTTTGCTGCCCTTGTTCCATCCTCTCATACTGATGAATGTAGAGTGTGTTGCCCTGTGGTATGTAAACTGTAAGGAAGGCATCAGACCGTATTAAGAATGATTGATGTAGGTGTGGATGAATTTTCATGCACCTGCCAGTGACTTTGTGGAACAGAAACTTAGTTTAAGCAAACCATTTAAATCTTCTGTTTGTGCTCAATAAGCGTTGGATACATGAATGTTGAGCACTGATTGGCTGTCAGCCCACCCTGTGAACTAGACAAAAGGCATACGTGCCTCAATAAAGTAGCAGAGACATAAGGGCTTCATCTCAGAGGTATAAAGATATGTCAGTACAGCCCTCTACTGTCAGGGGACTCCAGGTTAAATGCAGTCCTTCAACTGCAAACATCATGTGTGTGTGTGTGTGTGTGTGTGTGTGTGTGTGTGTGTGTTTGAGACACCCAAGTCAAATGAAGTCATCCCCCTACTGTCCAGCTAAGTGGCACTTGATCTGAGTGCTTTATTCTAGAAATACCACCTGTGGGTGGCTGCCTTTCACACAGTGCTCTACTCACAGCCTGAAGGCCTGGGGCTGAGCATGCTACACACAAGAAAAAATGTGTTCATTGTGAACCCCTTCTCTTTCCTATCACCAACCCAGCTTTAGGCTCTAACTAAATTAGAAATATGAAAATTCACTAAATTACCCACTAATTTCTTATATATTGTATTCAAATGGTGTGTGATAGCTATATAGAAAATTTGAGTTTGTTATGATAATTTTAGTGTATCTGCAAAATGTACTTTGTCTTTTTATGTGGCCAAAATATTCAGATTTAACTTCAGACTGCTATTGAGGGGAGGAAGATGGAAGAGGTTTGCCTTGACCCAATAAAGTACATTCAAATAGCCTTTTATATTCAATATTAGGAATGTGTATGGGGGGAGGGTATGTGTGCTTGTATGTTGTTATGTGAGTCCAGAGAAGGATGTTGAATGCCCTATTCTATGGCTCTTGTCCTTACATCCTTCAGACAAGAACTCTAACTGAACCCGGAGCTAGGCTACCAACTGGCATGCCCCAAAATCCAGCCCTCACAGCACTAGGGTCACAGGTGCATGTGTGGCTTTTGGCATGGGTGGTAGGGATTCAAACTCAGGTCCTTGTGTTTGTGCAACAAGCACTCTTATCCATGGAGCCATCCTCCAGCCTCTATATTCAGTGCATTTAACAGTTGTAGGCTGAGAGGTAGGCAGAAGACATATTTTGTTCCTCTTCATGTTCTTGGCAGGATCTCGCTCTGTGCCTGCATGCTGTGCATCTGAGCAAAGGCAGAGTTTGAGGGGGTCAGTGACTGGTTAGTTATGAGCCCCCTCCCAGCCAAACAAAGGTAGCCTGGTATGATTATGGTGGTATCGCAGGAGATGCAGTATATTTACATGAAAACTGTTGGCAGAACATTATGGGAATATGAAGGTGGAAATAACATATATGTAAATTATTCCATTTTTATCTAACATTTTAGGAGTTGTCTTCATGCTTCATAATTTTTTAGTTAACTGAAATTGTTAAATGTCTCAACATTCATGTTTTTAAAATTAGCTCATCTATTAAAAGCAATCCTGCTTTAAATTGACATGTCTATTAAAAGAATTTTTTTTCCAAGGGGAAAAATCCTTTTTACTTTACAGTTCCATGTGATTATTTTATAGGAAATACTTGGTTGATAGAATCTCATGTGTGTGTTCTGGTAAGTTGTTACAGTAACTGGTAAAAGTAAAGAAAATGTACAGCTTAGACTGGGGAGTTGGCTCAATGGGAAAAGTGATTGTCGTGAATATATGAGGGCCTGAGTTCTGATTCTCAGGACACACGTAAAGCTAATGTGATAAATGATGATCTGTGACCCCAGAACTTCCACATCCATACAGAAGGCAGAGACCAGAGAATCCCCAGGAGCCAGGAGACCAGCCAGCTTAGTATATGCAGAAGTGAACTGGAGACCCTCTTTTATTTACTTACTTTTATTTATTTTTACTTATTCACTCTACATTCCACTCACTGACCCACTCCCAATCATCCCCTCCCACAAATCCTTCCCTAATCCCCTCTCTTTCTCCTCTGAGCAGGTAAGGCACTGGCTCTTCTAGTCTCTGTGAGGCTAGGTGCTTCCTGGAGACACTCTTTTAAACAAGGTAGAAGGCAATCGACAATACATCAGGGCGCCCTCATGAGCACTCTGCCATATAAGCGCCTGCTCTCACACACAGGAACATGCAGAGAGGAGGTGGGTAGGGGGAAAGAAGAGGGAAACAGAGAGACAGAGACTGATTTCTCTAAAGTGTAAAACTTTATATTATATTGTAGGTATTCATGTGCTAGAGCTTGGAATTCTCAAAACAAAAATGGAGATAGTGTTGCATCTCCTAACCCTTGTGTATCTGCCTATTCAAGAGTTTCCACTGGCAATGGAAGATCTTGAAACACCTTGTCCAAGAAGTAAGGGAAACAACACAGAATGTCTCGTAGTCAAGAACCTAACTCTCAAATCTAAGGTTTCTTCATACTGTCTAATGGAAGCTCTCAGATTTATTAAGTGGTACCACACCTAAGTCTAAGGGAGGGGGCAGGAGATGAAGGGCTCATCAGAGCATGGACAGACTCATCCAGAACACCACACTTTGTCAAAGGGGCTTATCCAGCATGCACACATACTCTAGCAGAGAGGAAATACATCTTTTTTTTTTTTCTACTTTTATTAGATATTTTCTTCATTTACATTTCAAGTGTTATCCAGCTAGTTCCCTATATCCTCCCGCCTCCCGGCCCTGCTCCCCTACCCACCCACTCCCACCCCTTGGCCCCTGCGTTCCCCTGTATTGGGGCATATAAAGTCTGCATAACCAAGGGCCCTCTCTTCCCACTGATGGCCAACTNAGGATCTTCCAGTAGTACTATGTCCAATTTTCTGAGGAACCGCCAGACTGATTTCCAGAGTGGTTGAACCAGCTTGCATTCCCACCAACAATGGAGGAGTGTTCCCCTTTCTCCACATCCACGCCAGCAACTGTTGTCACCTGAATTTTTGATCTTGGCCATTCTTACAGGTGTGAGGTGGAATCTCAGGGTTGTTTTGGAAATACATCTTTTAAAACATCTGCAGAGACACCTTGGGCTGAAGTTTAACTCCATACAAAGTATGTTATTTTGTAGCAAGCTCTTTAATGTATCATCTATTTAATTCTACTTAGGATTTCATGTTATAAGTTTAATTCCATGCGAAGTATGTTATTTTGTAGCAAGCTCTTTAATGTATCATCTGTTTAATTCTACATAGGATTTCATGTTATAGTCATTCATCAAGTGGGAGGGAAGATGAATATGGATGGTGGAGTTACTTTTATTTAAAAAAAAAAAAAAAAAAAAAAAAAAAAAAGGAGCTGACAGCAAAAGAAGTAACAGGTTTTGAGTGTGCCAGATAAACCCCAGCCACAGACCACAAAACACAGGAGACAAAAGAAAGAAGCTGCAGCTGACCCAGCCTCTCATTAGACAAGATGGAGAAGGCCTGCCATGCTCTTAGGAAGTCTTGATTTATTCTTGATCGGCGTAGAAAGCTAGTCACCAACAAATAGTATGGTTAGTTTACATTTTGATTTGAAACAAATGTAAAATTAAGAGATTTTTTTAAATTGGAAAAAAGATGGCCATGTTGTGCTTGGGCCCTGTGTACACATCCCAGGAAGGAAACAAATAAGGGTAGACTTTGTAGAGAAATAAAATTTTGAGTGCTATATTTATAGAGAGGTGAGCATATTATTTCTTAAATCATCCAGACAGAATCCAGGTAATCATTTATAATTGACCTGTAAGTTGTATCCTTTAATTCCTGTTAATATATTTATATGACATATTTTTATTATCTTTTGTTTTTGAGATTATAATTACATCATTTCTTCCTACCCTTTCCTCCCTCTTAACCCTCCCATATAGCCCTTCTTGGTCTTTTTCAAATCCATGGCCTCTTTCCTCATTAACTATTGTTAAATGCATATATGTATATTTATATGACGTATTTTATTTAAGATTTTACAATTATCCCTGTGACCAAAATTGGTAATGTTACTGGGGTCTCCATTATTTATCCCCCTCCCCAAATCTTCTAAATGCTTTGTATCCTGTCATTCACTTTAGAACTGTCACCAAAAACTCTACTTTGCCTGAAAATGTGTGTGTGTGTGTGTGTGTGTGTGTGTGTGTATGCATGTGGTTCATGTGGAAACCAGATGCTAATATCAAGTATCTTTCTCTATCCCTCTCCCTTTATTTTCTGAAACAGGATTCCTCATTGAACCTGGGACTGAGCTAGCTAGCCAACAAGCTCCCAGAAAGCCTCCTGTGTCTACCACTCCAACACAGGCTTTATTAACACCATCTCACGTGCCTTGTTTATGTGGGTTCTAAAGGATCCAACTTGGGTCCTAATACTCTTGTGGCCAACACTTTACTGACTGGGACATCTCCTGAGCTGGAAAACTGTTCCTTTTGAGTACATAGCAGCCAAGAGCCTCTGATCTTCTGCTTCTCAGCCTTCCCTTCCCTCCCAGTGTACATCTCCTTCTGTATCTGGTTTCCAGGTTTGCTGTGCCTTTTCCTGGCTTGCATAATTTTCCCATACCAGCCCCTCTCCCCTATGACCTCCCCTTAGTCTATCTTCATAGATACAAGATGCTCTGTCCGGCTCTGAATTCTAGTTTAACTGAGAAACTATTCCATTGACAGATGACATTAATCTGTTGACCTGTGGTTTGTGGTCTCTGGCCAGCAAGGCCTGCTTTCCTGACCTTTATGTCTCTGTCTATAATTTGTGGTTTCACACCCCTAGTTGTCTTTAAGATTTTATCTTTGTCACTGGCTTTAAGCAGCTTGGCTGTGGTATTTCTTGGTGTCATTTCTAAGTGTGTCTTGTAGTTGGCATACATCAAGCTTCTTGAATCTGCACATGCTGGTTTTCACCATTCTTGGATAGCTACGTTGGCTTCTCTCTTCCCTCCCTCACTCCTCTCTCTTCCTTTGTAGTTTCTGATCAACTTTAGCTGTCTCTTGTACCTTTCTGCTTGCTGATGCCTTTCCTTTACCTTGGTCTTTACAGTCTCTGCTTTCATTTAGATCATTGATAACTATCTTTGTGCATGTTTCTTCCTACAGTTCATTTCAAATATACTTCTGCTCTCAAAGGGTATACTCTTTTGCTTCAAAAATGCATATTTCGACTCTGCAAGTTTTTATTTGATTGTTTTTATATGTTATAAGATTATTTTATCACATCTGTGCAGTTCTTTACCTTTTCTAGTTCAGTACTGCTTTATCATTAGGAGATGAGAAGAGGGAACTCCTCCTATGTCTGCGTCTGCTGGTGACATTTTATCTGTATCATGGCTGGATCCACTGACAGGGATTTATTTTCTTCTTATTGTGGATTTTCCTTCTCATTTACACTCCTAAGGTTTTTTCCAACCTAATGCTAGATAGCTTGTATAATTAGATCCAATATCAGAACTGAATTTTCTATATTCATACACACATATATATCTGTATATATATGTCATTGAGATATAGATATATGTGTATATATCATTGATATATATGTATATACGTATGTATTATATACCATTAATATATATTATATGTGTATATATCATTGATACATGTATATGTATATATATATATATATATACATATACATATATATATATGCATGTATGTATATCATTGAAATATATATGGCTTCTTTGTAAGGTGTCATAGGAAGGATCAAAACATCCTTAGTGTGTCAGTATCTGTTTCTGAAACCGAGGCATACCATACAGAATCTGGAGCAGACACACCATGCGTCAAGAAGCCCTTGCGCTCTACCTAGCTCTTGCTGCCCCTTCCTGAAACCCTGCTCTGGACTCAGGGAAATTTCCACACACAGGTACAACTAATCATTTTTACCTGCAGAGTTCTGGAATGCACCTCTTCAGATATGTCTCCTCTTTTAGTCTTCCCTGATAACTCTGATCACAACCTCAAAGAACTCAGAACTTATTTGGAGATCTTTTCTGGAAGTTTTGATTAGAAATGCTCTCTAAAGTAGTCCTTAAGGTTCTTTTCCCCTGAGTATCATTGTCCTGCATTGCCCATTGTCCCTAGGCTGAAACCCATCTATTTCTTTGTTGAGTCAGGGGTAAAGCTTGCCTCCTCTCAGACATGACGTGATCAGCCCCCTGCCTCACCTTTCTCTTCTGTTCCTCTTTTGCCATCACAAACCTGGTGGACACTATGTGAACACCTTGTCTTATAGAAAAATCAGTGATGATCGTATCCTCAGCTTTATAATTTTTTCTCCCTCCTACATTACAGTAGGTTGCTGTTCTGTACCGTGTTGTCCCTTAATGTGTGCAAGGTACCTCTCACCAAACTAGAAGCTTCTTGGGTGAAAATATATACTGGCGTGCCCATGATATAGTCTTTCGAAATCCTGCAAGGCACAGATCCAAGTGTGGGCAGCATGGAGGGTCCTGAATAAAGCTCGGGTGAGAGAATTGCTGCCTGTGTTTAACATTAAAGATAAACTAAGTTGGCTAGATTTGTATTTATTTTTCTGTTGCCTTCTAGTCTTTGTACTGTTTTAGCATCAAGAAGACAAGAGAATAACAAGGATACTCATTATATTTGCAGACCAAAGTCCAAAGAGAGTCAAAATCTCAAAATATAATACTAAACCTAATTATAGCCTCAGCAAGTAGTATAATCAGAGGCCAATAACACATGTAAAATTAAACAAAACCACAAGGTATTAAATTTTAGATGGAAACTAAGCCACATGTTGCAGCTTTTTACTTGAAAGTGAGGCAAAAATGAAATTTTCTATGGTTGTTCGATGCTTTTTTAAAAAATGGCAAAAGTAATTATTCTTTTATGGCCATGGTGGTAAAATGCTTTTAAAACTCTGTGACATTTCGAGGGCCCTTTTTGTTTGTTGAGCACATTAGAAAATATAGGTTAAGAGGAAAGCTATTAAGATGTTGCAAACAGGGACTCTAAGAAAGACTTATTTCCTTTTTTTTCCTTCGGTTTTTTCATTTTCCCTACAAGAACAAAGGATATATATGGGGAGTTAGCGTGTTGTGATAAAGAAAATATACAAACAATAAGGAACCCCTAGTGCCTTCAGCTGAAACAAAGGCATTGCCCTTGGCATTGAGAGTATGTAAGTAAAAACCATGGTGAATATTCACATTCAGTAGTTGGCTGGTGCATTCTGTACTAACAGCTGAAAACAGTGCCCGGCATTCACATTCCTCTGTTGGCTTTTGGTGCTCCATGTACATAGAATATAATTTAAAAGTCATGGTTATCTTCTGAAATATTAATTCCATTTTGCAAATGATAAAATTGAATAGTCCCAGGGAAAATGAGCTCTGTGTGAAGTAGCTGATTAACGGGATAGCCTAGGCATAGATCAATGCATCTACAGTTGTAAAATAAACAAAATCCTGAGTGGAAAAATGTGTATCAGCATGATCTTGATTGTTATTTTGTGTTGCTTTTTTTAAAAAAATTATATGTAGGATGTCATATAGCTCAGACTAACCTCAAAATTGTTATGTAGTTGGTAATGACCTTTAACTTATGGTCCTCCTGAATCTACCTCTCAAGAGCTGAGATCAGGCCAAACTTTCATGATAGTCAAGTTTAAATGCAGGCTTTTATGGATGCTAGAGAAATATACTACCAACTGAGCTATATACATCTCCAGCATTAGAGCAGTGCTTGGAATGTCCTGCATGCTGTGAAATGGAAACATTTACTCTCTCTGGCCTCCATCACTGAATATGTTCTGCTGTGAATGCCTATAAATCTATTCAATGTCAAGAAAAAAAATGTATTCATGATGCTCAGGCTTTGGGCAACTGGAATATAAAGGCAAATCTAAGAAACTGTTGCCTTCCCACTGTGAGCCAACATTGCTGCCAGTCTGCCCCCCATCCCCCACCCCACCCCCATGATGTAAGGTTTAGTAATTGTTTGCCATAACTCTTCCACTAATGTGTTGGTTTGCATATCTCTTTAGGAATGATTAGGTGTAATAGAGCCTTAAAATTGGCATGGGAAAAGTGAGCAGCATTAGTAAATTGATGTTCATTGGAATTATCCTTAGCCCAAAGAACAACAAAATAAGGCAAATGGGAAGAAAATGAACAAGAAGATGAGTCTTGAGAAAGGTCCCACCTAAATCATTCCAATCTCTCTGAGTTCTACTGACATAGTGGCTGTTCTGAAGGTATATATTTGGCCTGGGGTGTAAGCATAGGGAGATATGGTTAAATGGAAGATGGACCTGGGGAAATCCAAAGGAATCTTGCACTACTGCTATAAAAATAATCCCTAAGTTTACAAATATCCACCTGCCTCTCAAATGTGAGGATGAAGGATGTGCCTGGCCCTACCCATCAGGACAGGCCTTCCTTTGGTCCATCTAGAGTCATAGACTAATAACCTTCTAGAAATGTTTATGACAGTCTCTTATTTTAGAGAGGGGCAGACTACCACTTAGAAGATATCTTAGGTAGAATGTTCCAGAAGCTGTTCTACTAATGGTGCTATAGTTCAGCCATCCTGTCTTCTTGGAGTAAACAGGAGGTCCACACCTCAGAAGCAGCCAAACTTCACCCTGGGTCTCTCTCTGCCGAAGAGAGTTCTGGTTCTCAGCTTTCCCTCATACTCTCTGCTGCTGTACAGGGGAAACCAGGGACCATGGCCATTGGCCCCCATGCTTTACTCACTGCCAGGACCATCATCACTGCCATGGCAGTAAGTGCTGTCTCCAGGTCAGGTCTGGTCCATGCTTCATTGCTTTTTTGTTACAGAATTTGTAAAGCTAATCCCTTATATCAACAGGCAGGAAGCCTGTGAAGACTTTATTTTGAAATCTGTGACATTAGACAGAAAAAAATTGAACATATTTGTTTTTTGGACAAAAGGTCAATAATCTGAAGCTTTTGAGGTTAAAAATGCTGGATGAGTAATTAGAGTTTAACTCCCCTTCTTCCCTTACACACGCAAAAATGGCTTTGCAGGAAAAGGGCCTACTTTTCATTTACACCTATCTGATTTGATGTAAGAATGGAAGGACATAAATCTGAATATTCAGAACATGTGCTTATAGTTGTTTATTCATTTAAAATTAAATGAACAAAATTAGTGTTTTCATTTTTTAAACTATTAACTTTATTTTCTTGAGAACTTAATGCATTAGTTCTTTTTTTCTTTTTTTTTAATTTTTTTCCAATTTTTATTAGATATTTTCTTCATTTACATTTCAAGTGCTATCCCATAAGTCTCCTATACCCTCCCCCTGCCCTGCTCCCCTACCTACCCACTCCCACTTCTTGGCCCTGGCATTCCCCTGTACTGGGGCATATAAAGATTGCTAGACCAAGGGGCCTCTCTTCCCAATAATGGCTGACTAGGCCATCTTCTAATACATATGCAACTAGAGACACGAGCTCGGGGGGTTCTGATTAGTTCTTAACCTATATTATTTCTACCCTTCCTTCCCTCAATTCCTCCTATGTCCCCCACTGCCTCCAAAGTTAGCAACCCCTTCTTCTTTGTTATATATATATATCAGGACAGACCTTCCTTTGTGTATACATATACATATATATGTATACACACACACACACAAATACACAATCTACTGAGTCCATTTAGCATTGCCCATATGTGCATATGGCCATTGGTAGCCCATGCCCTAATCAATGACACCACAATCATAAGCATTAATTGAACTCAGTTGGTTCAAATAATAATAATAATAATAATAATAATAGACATAAAGTTGGGAAGGAGATGTGATGTTAAGGTCTGGAAAGAGTAGAAGAGGAGGAATGGGGTAGATATGATCAATATACAGTGTATATATGTATGGAATTTTCAAAGAATAAATTCAAATATAAAAAACACAGTCTCTTAGAAATGTGTAGTTCAGACTGTAGTAGTAGATCTGTAGATCTATTTGATTTCAAACCTAGTCTCTGCACTGCACAAGGATTCTTCACTGTTTTTACACATTGATACGTGTACGACTCTTATTAAAGATGAGACCTTATTCAACAAGGACAGGTTGGGACTAGAGATTCTGCATTCTGACAAGTGACCCCCAGGAGAGGCTAGCACTGCTGGCCCAAGGACCGTAACTTAGCAGCATTTTGAAAAGGATCAATACGCTATGTTGTTAAAACAAAACAGTGCCCCAAGTCAATATAGCAAAAGAGGCTGGGCTGCATGGGAAAGTAACTCAACTCAATATAACAGGAAAGGCTGGGCTACATGGGAAAATCACCCAACTCAATATAACAGGAGAGGCTGGGCTACATGGGAAAATAACTTCACCTCTTTTATTTTTTTTACAAGTCTTTGGGGGCTTTGTATATTATGACTCTGCCCGAATAGAGTATGCTTTTTTTAAAATCTACTCAACAATATAGAATTTCTTACCTAGCCTATATTCTCAGGATTCATGTTCACTCCTCAAGTACAGAACTCCATGATCTGCTTGCTTAAATGTAGAACTTCTTGGAAGAAACACTTAAAGATTAACAGTAGTCAGAATAGTGTTGCTATTATTGGGTTCTGTGTATATAAGTATCAGTAGACACTGAAGTGTGGGAGAGAGAAAGTAAATTCATGACACAAAAGTTAATACAATAGGACTTATACCTTCCAAAAAACTCAATATGGCTTCCTCAAATACAGAAATAATGGCTCACAATTCAGAAATAAATTTTAAATGAAGGTTAGGAAACAGGCAGTTAGGAACGGAGGGAGAGGACGATGATTCCAGACAGCTGTGAATCATTTGGAAACCTGTTCTTAATCTGACTCTTCTAAAATCCCCAGACTACAGTGGTTGGACATAGATGGGTATCAAAATCTAAAGACCCTTTGCAGATTAAATTTTCCCCTTAGTTTTAAGTCTCTTTTTTGCAACACATCTCCATTTGAAGTGAATTAGACCATCTTGGGGTAATAGTCTTTAGAACGTGTTTTATATGGGTTGGAATGTGTATGTTTTGGATTCTTTGTGTTCAGTTGGTTGATTAGGAAGCAGTAGGGACTTTGGTGGACATACTGTTCTCTCCTGAGAAAAGAGCAATGGTAGGTGGTCTGTTAGTAATGAAAGTCTGCTCTGTGTGGCCAGTGCCTGCAGCATTCTAGGTCTAACCTCCAAGGTCTCCGGCATACACATTGATGTCCCTGTTCTATCAAGTCTGTTCTGTCCAGTCTGGCCCCAGAGTTACCTAAGAACATTAGCATCAAAGTGCTAGACCTCATAGACCGCATGAGCCCAAGATGTTCTCTGCTTTAAATGTGAGTTTGGGTAATGTGATTGCCATTCTGTTCAGCATATAGAACAGTTGCATAAGCACTGTGTTCCAAAAGGGGTCAGGACTTTCTGCTATGGGCTTTGTTGTTGATGCTCCTGATCCCCCCTAGTAACTTAGTAACTCTATCGCTCTGTCTCTCCAGGGCTCAGATCCATTTCATAATGGCACACCTATTCCTGTTGAGACTATACTCAGACAGTTCTTTCTTTTTTCAAATCCAGGAGCTTTTTCCCTTTTAAAATTAAAAGAAAAGTAATGATTTTTTTTTCTTTGACAGAATACACTTTAGATTTGGGAACACACTAGTTTTCTACCTTAAAAAACTCTATATTGAAACATGTTGAACCCTGCCTGTGAAAAATTCTACAGTAGTTAGCAAATACAGCCAACTTACAACATTTTTAAACTGACTAGCTTTCACTGCTGTGGTGTTTTGCTCTAGATATTCAATGGTTACATCTTGGTGGGGCCAAGATCCAAATGGGCTCCTAAAGAATGTCTCTAATGGTAGATTTGTGTGACTTGGTTTCCCTCTGCTAATCTCTGGTAGATACATCATGTCTAATTTGTGGTGTGGCTGATTTATTTTCTCCATACAAATCTTCATTAAGTACAAGATATCATTGCAATGAAATTCAAATGGGTTGAACTTGTAGGCTGAGAATATACACCGGAAATGTGTGTTTTTCCTAGTTGACAAGACATTAAGGATTTAAAGATTATTGGCTAAGGAATATGGTCCACAAGTTGTGCAGGATGAGGGACAGCATATGAAGATGACTAGCTGAGTCACAATATCCAGAAAGCAGAGGAATGACAGGCTGATTATTGTACACACAGAGAACCATTGAACTCAAAACAGTTAGCATGAGGGGAGGGTTTAGCACAGTGGTAGAGCACTTGCCTAAGAAGCACAAGGCCTCATGTTCAGTCCTCAACTCTGAAAAAAAAAAAAATAGCTAGCATGGATAGTGAAGAAGCCACCAACCTTCACTCCCCATCATGCCTACTGATGACAGAGCAAAAGGTCTCAGAGACGCTTCCCCTCAGTGTACGATGAAAGACACATTCAGGTCAAATGTCTTTCCTAGTGACCAATGGGAGATTGTATTAGTAGCTTTCGTCATTGTTCTGCCCAATAACCTTGCAGGAAGCAATTTAAAGGAAGAAGAGGAGCCCAGACAAGTGGCTCAGTTGTGTGAAGGGACTCTCCATGCAGGCTTGGTGATCCTCGTGCTTGAGTTTGACCCTTGGAATGCAAGTAAAGGTAGAAGAATAAAATTGAATAATCCATAGCTGTCCTCTGATCTCCACACATAACCTATGTAATGCACATATACACATGCACACATAAATACACACACACACACACACACACATACACACACAGTAATAATGATAAATAAAAAATAAATGGATGAATGGATAGATGGATGGATAGATAGATAGATAGATAGATGATAGGTAGATGGATGGATGATGGATGGAGATGGATGGGGATGGATGGATGGATGGATGGATGGATGGATGGATGGATAAGAGTTGATTCTGTCTCACAGTTCAGGTGTATCTCCTCATTATAAAGGAGAAGACCTGGCAGCAGGCAGGAAGAACTGGTGTGGCTATGCTCTAACACAACCAAAAGTGCATCTGATTTGGCCCATGTAGATAACAACTGTGTATAGGACACAGAGTATGAAACTCATAATATAACCTTAGGTCAAGCAGCATGCTGCAGAAATTGCTAATCTTTATTACTCTTTCTTTGTTTGTTGTTCTGTTCATGAAAATATAAATATATGGAGCCTAGGAAATAGCTCAGTTGGTAAAGTGCTTAATCTGCAAGCATGAAGACCTGAGTTCAGTCCCTAGAAAACACACACACACACATTACATACATACATACACACACACACAACTACAGTAGCCCCTGCTTGTAATTCCTGTGCTGGGGAGGCACACACAAACCGATACTAGAGCTTGGTGGATTCACAAAACTAGGTGGATGACTTCATGAGGAAAGACACCAAGTTTGCCTCTGGCTTTTACATGCATACATATGCATACACTTCTACACACACATGTGCACACACAGAGAAGGTCAATGCACTGACAAAAGACAGAACAAATGAAGGCAAAAATTCCTTTCCCATGTTCAGTTTAACGCTTCCTAATTATTCAAAATTTACATGATTAGGCCTAATATTTATATTTCAGGCAAACATGAGTAACTTCCCCAAAGCTAATTCCATGTCCCATTGTCAGTAGCCTCTTGTCATTTCCTCACCGTCTGGAGCCTACAACATTCTTAGAGCTTCTAGGAACTGCTGAAAAAAGAGTCACAAAGTGCCCTCATTTCATCTGCTGGTGACATACACTCTCTGAAAACTCTCCCACTCCCAGACTGTGTCACTCCCTAGAAACCCTCTCTTTCCATACCTCCTGTTTCTCTTAATGGCTTTGAACTCCACTTTGCCTCTTACCAAATCTTTATTCAGAATGGACTGTAGACGGATGTCCCCTCCTCTCTCATGCCTTTCCATCCCCTAATGGAATGGAAACAGATGCTCGCTGATTTACTATGATGTCCATTACTATTGTATTACTATTGTATGTGACATGCTTTGGTAAAAATTTTTATTTTGAATTTTGAATTATGATTCCTTCCTGGGCTGGAGAAGCTACTGTGCCATACTCTCAAGATGAGATCAGGGGCCATGACTTCATGTGGCCCAGGGATAAGGGGAAGCAACTCTCATCTGTGGTACACTCTGACACTAAGCCACGCAGCATGGATATTAAATTTTGATACATCATTACATCTTGTTGGATTTATCAGGCTGTGCTTCCATTATACACTAAGACGCATCTGTACTTTGTTGTTGTTGCCTATTGGACTGAATTTCTTCAGGCAGAGATGTAATCTTGTCCACTCCAAAACCCCACATTCAGAACAAGACTCAGCATAGTGTCGACACTCAGGAAAACTTCTAGTTGAAGGAAGAGTTTAAGATTCCTAATGACACTTAAAGTATTTTTTTTCACTCTGAAACTTAAGATGCTTGAGAAAATCGTGTGTGTGTGTGTGTGTGTGTGTGTGTGTGTGTGTGTGTGTGTGTGTTGTATCTTAGGAATCCAAATGAAAGAAAACATGTTATTGCTTTCAAGAGGGTCAGATTCACTGCCAGTCAGACACAGATATTCTCAGCATCATTCAGTGATCAAAACATTCTCTTGCACCAGACAGTCTATTCTGTTGACTTTCCAGCTACAATCTTATTAAGTGTCTTCTGCTAATCACAAGGGCAAAGTGTCTGCCTGTCTCCAATTGAAAGGAGTCTAGAAGTTAGTTGGTGATCTTGAACTAACTGCCAGACCCTGATGTCAGTAGCACCAGCTCCCATTTCCCAAGGAATTCCTTGGCATCTGGGCCCAACCTGTTCCCTCCTGGCTACCAGCAATCACAGTCCCATTCCAGGCAAGACGAAAGCAGAGAGAAAAAAGGCTCTCTCTCCTGCCAGATGTGGTAACATCACCTCAAATCTCAGCACTCCACGCAGACAGGAGGATCACTGTGAATTTGAGGACAGCTTGGTCTACATAGTGGCTTTCAAGTCAGCTGGGATTGTGTGATTAAAAACCTGCCTCAAAAAGAATAGGGGTGTGTCTTCATTCCATTTTAATTGAGAAAGCTAAGGGCTCACTACAAGTCTTACATTCTGCTGGTACCTCACACACACATTCACTTAACTTTCATCATGAGTCAGGAGAAATGAAATGTAGATCCTTGGTTGAAATAGGCCTAAATTCCAGGGCATGGGGCAAGCTAATGTGGATCCTAACCTCCCTGCCTCCATTAAAAGAATCTCTACATTGTTCAATAATTCACAGAGGTCTCATTAGATTGAAAGACAGAAAAAGAGTCTGATCAACAGACATTTGGTTTATGCCTGTATTACTTAACCACCCTGAAATTGATCAAATTGGGATGATCAAATCTAGAAAGACTAGAAAAGGCATAATGAAATTGGTTGTACTGGAAGATTATACGTCCTTCTGTGCTCTGCTGTCTTATTTGCTGTTAGAATCTTGGATAATTACTTGGCTTCGCTAGTATTTTGTCTCATCTATATAATCTTATAAAATATCCTGTAGCTCACAGGGAAGTATTGTGAGAATTATCCCCGAAGTAACAAAAATTTTACTTGGCACTTGTGTGTCTCAGGTCTGGACACAAGAAGTGAGTTCGGGCGATGTGATGTGTCTCTGTTGAAATTGCCAGGGTCACTGCTCTCTATTGTGGATTTATTAGTGAGATGTAAATAAAGTTGTTTTGGCATACTTTAATACTCAGAGTAGGACAACTGTGCTGACTAGCTTTCTGTCAACGTAACACAAGCTATAGTTATCAGAGCAGAGGGAGCTTCATGTGAGAAAAGTCTTCCATAAGATTGAGTTGTAGCTATGCCTGTAAGGCATTTTCTTAATTGGTGACTGATTGGGGAAGGCACAGCCCATTGTGAGTAGAGCCATCCCTGGGCTGGTAGTCCTGCGTACAATAAGAAAAGGGCTGAGCAAGCAAGCCAGTGAGCGATGCCCTTCTGTGGCCTCTGAATCAATTCCTGCCTCCATATTCCTGCCCTACTTAAGTTCCTGTCCTGACTTCCCTAGGATGGTCTATGATGTTGAAGTGAAAGCTGAATTAACCCCTTTCCTCCCCAAGTTGCTTTTAGTCATGGCATTTCATCATAGCAATACAAACCCTAACTAGGACAATAATCCTACTCGGTATTCTCTCTTGGGGCAAGTAGTGGGGAGGAGAGGAGATAGCTCACAACACCCTACACTACAGTTTCTCCATTGCTTTGTCTGGAAAGCCATTCGTCTCTCCATGTTTAAAAAAGAAAGGTTTGAACCATTAGGATGTAGAACAAAAAAAAAAAAATTAAACTTAGGAACCAGTGAAAATGCAGTTACTTTTGAGATTGAAGTCTTTGGCTAGCAGAGTTTTCCTCAAATATATCTATGAACACTGATAGATACTCTGGTAAATAAAATGATGAGTATAAATGATGCTGACATGCTTCAAAATCATCATCATCATCATCATCACCATCACCATCATCATCTGTACCTTTCATCAGCTTCCACAAAACCTGAGACTTCTCAAAAGTCACAAAGATTCCTTGCAAAACAGTCCCTCACTCTTATAAATCACCATAAAAATCACCATCTTATCATAGAGATAAGATACCTCTACTCATAGAGAGATCTAGGTGCTTTCTCCACACAGGGGATAAAAGAAAATACAGGCTTCTCATCAAATGTTTTGTAACAACTCCTGGGGATCTGGGAGGTAGTGAAAGCGACTGGGAAGCAGACCCGGTCTGCCCCCTCAAATCTCATGATGCGATATTGTTAGGGCCCTTTCTCTCTTAAGGAAAGAATCAGCCCGTGGAGAAAGGGATCCCAACAGAACAAAAAGCTCACGGTAGACTCATGGATTCATTGTTTCATTTGGTCTTTCTGGTCATCCAACTGAATTAAAATTTTGCAGTAAATACTATTTGTTATTGTTAGGTCAAATACCTCCTCTTATCTGACATATGACATCTTGGCTTCCCCCCCTCTCCTCTTGCCAAAAAAAAAAAAAAAAAAAAAAAAAAAGTTCATTGTGTTTCTTTATATAAGTTTTTCTTTTCAAAGCAAAAGGAGTTCAAAGGAGTTCTGAGAATAACCAAAATATAAAGTGATTTTAACTCTGGCATCCACATCAATAACTGCTAATACTTTTTATGCTTATTGCTGAAGAGGTAGCTCCGTTCTTGAGTGTTCTCCCCCCATCGAGCATATTTGAACTCCAGCCTTGAACAGTTGGGTTTTACTCTATAAAAGGACTTATTTAGGAAACTCCAGGTCCTTTCTTGATAAATAAGATGTTCTACTTTTAAAGAAGCGCAAGACCAAAAAAAAAAAAAAAAAAAGTTCTGCCCAGATGGGAAGATTTTTCAGCTTTTAAAACTTTACCTCAAAAAACAAAATGTGCTATTAAAAAAAAAAGGACTTTAAAACACATACCATCTTTTGTAATACAAATGCAGTCATGTTCTCATGTCTCTTTAAAAAGAAAGTACAATTCAGCTTGTACTGGCACCACCAGAACTTCCAAAAATCCCACTGCCAACTAGCAGTTGCTGTTTTGTTAAGGCAAGGATATATGCCTGTAGCAGGTTTGACCAAGATTCCATTTTAGGCTGCCTTATATGAAAAGGCACGAGGGACTCCGAGTCAGAGACCGCAGAGCAGCATTGTGTTAGGAGACAAACTGACATGTGACATATTGTCCATGCCATCTTGTAATCTGGGGCAATGGGGAAACAAACACAGCCTGCATCCTGGGACAGAATTGCAGGAGTCTGAGGCTCAGGGGTGCTGCAATGCGTTCAAGGAAGGGCAGAAAGGGAAGCTTCAGTCCAGATTGGGTGAAGAACAAGAAGAGAAATTTCTAGAAAAGGCCAGTTGTCTATTACCTGGCACCTGGCTGAGGGGCTTTTATGACTCTTACAGCTACTCTCAGATCTAAGCCCTGCATGTTTTTAAAAGAGAAATCCAGTGGATCTTGTGCATTGTGGCTTTTGTTTGTATTCACTTGTCCCTGAGCTGTCTCTTTCATTGAAAAGAGAATGGAGGGTACAGTAGTCTCTGTGGGCATCCCATATTCTTTCCATAGAAACTTGGTAACACTTGGTAAGAGTAGTAGACACTCAGACTCTGGAGCCAGACTCCCTGGGCTTGAATACAGCCTCTGCCAGTGCCTAATGTTGTACCTCATCCTTCTTTTTTTTTTTTTCTTTTTTTTTCTTTTTTTTTCTCTTTATTAGATATTTTCTTCATTTACATTTCACATGTTATCCAGAAATTTTCCCTTACCCTCCCGCGTCCCCGCCCTGCTCCCCTACCCATCCCCTCCCACGTAATGGCCCTGGCATTCCCCTGTACTGGGGCATATAGAGTCTGTATGACCAAGGGGCCTCTCCTCCCAATGATGGCCAACTAGGCCATCTTCTTCCATATATGCAGCTAGAGACATGAGCGCAGGGGAACTAGTTAGTTCATGTTATTCTTCCACCTAGAGGGTTGAAGACCCCTTCAGCTCCTTGGGTACTTTCTCTAGCTCCTACCTTGGGAGTCCTGTGTTCCATCTAATAGCTCATCCTTCTTATCTAAAAGTTAGAACTAAGTCATGGGGTTATCACAAGTAGCATTAGATCACTTGTTCTCAACCTTTCTAAAGTGCAACCTTTTAATACAGTTCTTTTTTTTTCCAACTTTTATTAGATATTTTCTTCATTTACATTTCAAGTGTTATCCAGAAAGTTCCCTATACCCTCCCCGCTCCCGGCCCTGCTCCCCTACCCACCCGCTCCCACTTCTTGGCCCTGGCGTTCCCCTGTATTGGGGCATATAAAGTCTGCATGACCAAGGGGCCTCTCTTCCCAATGATGGCCAACTAGGCCATCCTCTTCTATATATGCAGCTAGAGACATGAGCTCAGGGGGTACTAATTAGTTCATGGTTATTCTTCCACCTAGAGGGTTGAAGAGCCCTTCAGCTCCTTGGGTACTTTCTCTAGCTCCTTCTTCCTTGGGAACCCTGTGTTCCATCTAATAGCTGACTGTGAGCTTCCACCTCCATGTTTGACAGGCATTGGTATAGTTTCCCCCGAGACAGCTATATCTGGGCCCTTTCAGCACTATCTTGCTGGAATATGCTATATTGTCTATGTTTGGTGGCTGATTGTGGGATGGATCCCTGGCAGCCGCAGTCATTGGGTCCATCCTTTGGATTCAGCTTCACACATGATCTCTGTAACTCTTTCAATGTGTGCTTTGTTCTTAATTCTAGGAAGGGATGATGTGTCCACATTTTGATCTTCCTTCTTCTTGAGTTTCATGTGTTTAGTAAATTGTATCTTGGGTAGTCTAGGTTTCTGGGCTAATCTCCACATATCAGTGAGTACATGTTATGTGAGTTCTTTTGTGATTGGGTTACTTCACTCAGGATGATGGCCTCCAGATCTATCCATTAATACAGTTCTCTGTGTAGCAGTGACGCCCCCTACAACTACAAAATTATTTTCATTGCTACTCCATAACTGTAATTTTGCTACTGTTATGAATTATAATGTAATTATTTTGGGAAGTGGAGGTTTGCCAGAGGGTAACAACCCACAGGTTGAGAACCACTGGGTTAAATGAGTTGATGGTTGTAAAATCATTGCAATAATACTTTTCACACAGTATACATTACATAAATTCATCTTAATTAAGTATTAAAGAGAATGCAGATTAAGAAAAAGAAGGATGCTGGGTAATGCTACTTGATAACCTTCTTGGTCTCTCAGCAAGGCTACTGGTTGTACTAATCTCTTTCTCTCTCAACCTTCAGCATACCCCTTAAAAAAGGAGATGGAGATGAGGGGAAAAGAACAAAGGGAAGGGAAGGAAAGAAAAGTTGGGTCCTGGAGGGAAAGATCTAGAAAATAAAGAGCATGTGAAGAGACTCAAAGTAGTAGACTATTGTGTAGCACACCTGTGAGCTAAAGGTCTAATTCTGTGAGCCAAACTGTTTTGAGTGTCTGCTTCATCTGATACATGGTGCTATGCTACACAGGTTGTATTCTTGGAAAGGCTTGTTAAGCATGTAATTGTGAACAGTAGACATCTAGAAGAATCCCTCCCTGGGATTGAGAAGGCATCTACCTAAAGCCAAAATAACACATCATCTATGTCACAATAAACTCTCAGAGCAGAACAGCGCAGTAGATTAGCCCATTCCAATTTTTCTTTTTTTTTAATGTTTTTTCTTTTTTTTTTAGATATTTTCTTAATTTACATTTCAAATGCTATCCTGAAAGTTCCCTATACCCTTCCCCCGCCCTGCTCCCCTACCCCACCCCTCTTCTTGGCCCTGGTGTTCCCATGTATTGGGGCATATAAAGTTTGCAATACCAAGGTGCCTCTCTTCCCGATGATGGCCAACTAGGCCATCTTCTGCTACATGTGCAGCTGGAGACACCAGCTCTGGGGGTTCTGGTTAGTTCATATTGTTTTTCCACCTATAGGGTTGCAGAGCCCTTCAGCTCCTGGGGTACTTTCTCTAGATTCTCCATTGGGGGCCCTGTGTTCCATCATATAGATGACTGTGAGCATCCACTTCTGTATTTGCCAGGCACTGGCATAGCCTCATAAGAGACAATTATATCAGGGTCCCTTCAGTAAACTCTTGCTCTCATATGCAATAGTGTCTGGGTTTGGTGACTGATTATGGGATGGATCCCCAGGTGGGGTAGTCTCTGGATAGTCCATCCTTTCATCTTAGCTCCAAACATTGTCTCTGTAACTCCTTTCA
Source organism: Mus minutoides (assembly GCA_902729485.2). NCBI lineage: Eukaryota > Metazoa > Chordata > Mammalia > Rodentia > Muridae > Mus > Mus minutoides. Next base: position 618,608 of record LR749494.1, on the reverse strand, counting down.
TGGGTATTTTATTCCCTATTCTAAGGAGGAATGAACTATCCACTCGCTGCTCTTCCTTCTTCTTGATTTTCTTGTGTTCTGCAAATTGTATCTTGGGTATTCTAAGATTAAAAGACATTTGGTGAAGTGTCTCAAGGTGCTGTTGTTAAAGACATAGGAACTGCCTAATAATGAGATGAGATCAATGGTTAGCTCAATAGCTATATTTTAAAAAAGCAGATATTAGTTCAAAATACTTACTTTAGAAAATGAGCTATTTGGTAAGGGAGATTCATCACCAGTTGAATTGCAATAAAGCCTTTGGGAACATGAAAGAGTGAATCTATCTCATTTATGTAAATAAATGCCAAGCCCAAAATCTTGAAAAAGCATGAGATTTTGTTTATGGGAGGTAGGAGTGTGGATGGTGTCCAAGCAGAGAAAAAACAAAGCTTTCTCCTAGATTTGGAGCATATTGCTGTCTTATCTATAAGACCGACTAGTGAGTTATACTACTCAAATGCAAAGTAAGTGCAAAAGAATAAGTTAACACTCATGGGGAGTCCACCATAGTCTAGGTGCAGTGTGAATTTTCAGCCCAAATTCAAATCATTAAACAAGCTGGAAGATATTTCTTAATACCTATGTAGTATGCCCTTGGCTACTTACTTTCTTGAGAAGCAAAACTGCTCAGTTTGACCTTTGACTATCTACTCCAGTTTCAGAGGTCTCCTTATAGTATATCCCTATACTCAAAAGTCATGTCAGCTATTAGTCTCAAATTTTAAAACTGAAGTATTAGGATTATGTGAACCATCTTTTCTTTAGCAAAGCTTGACGAATGGCCAAAATGCATTATGTTTTGTTGGTTACTTTCCATCATTGTGCAGAACACCTAACTCAATCAATATCAGGGACTAGCAGGAATTTAGTCTATCCATTAGGAAGGCATGATTGCTGGTTGCCTAGATCATGAGTAGCGGAGCCTACGGCTTGGCTTTCTCAAATCTCCAACCATGAAACCGAGCTGGGGCTCTAATCACAGCAAACCTTTAATCTTCAAGCTCTGCCCCCAGTGACCCACTTCTTCCACTTAAACCCCAACCCTGAAAGTATCATACTCTCCTATGCAGAGCCACCAGCTAGGGACCAAGTGCACAACCTCATTCCCAAACCCTAGCTTTAATAGCCTGTCTCACTATCCACATGTTGATCCTGCCTTTTTACCTCTGGTTTTATAAGCTTGCTTCAGATTCCTGCTGACATCCATCTTGGCAGACAAGAAGTTATACAAATTTCTCAGTCCCTCCCACCTGGATCATTTTCATGGCCTTCCCCTGGCCATTTGCCAGCCACAATATAGGACTCTTGAAGGGCAGAGACTAGGACTGCTAGTCCTTGGCTGAAAGGAGACTGACTGTGTCCTTTGGTTCACGTAGGATGTTGTCCCGATAGCAGCCAGGAGATTTGGATTTAATTCAGAAATTACTTGGACATTACCCACACAAGTCTGTAATTCCTCTTCAGAGCCGCAATTACAGGAGATGCCAGGTCTTACTCATTTTGGCCTTTTTTGTCCAACTCTTTCTTCTGTGATTATAAACACTTACAATGACCATATAAAGCCCCATCCTTAAAAAGAAGCACACATATAGTTTCAGGAAGGTGATGTATCCCGTTGTGATTCCATTTCCGTTCCTATTCAGTGCCTTCAAGGATCTCAGTCTAAAAATATTCTCCTATCCCTTGTCATAAAGGTAGGAAGTTCGTCTCCTGAAGTATTTGCAGTAATTCCTGAATAATGAGCATTGATTCATGAGGTTTCATTTTTATTTAATTGGTTTTAATAAACTTTATCTCAGAGCACTCTTAACTCCACAGCAGAACTGAAAGAAAATATGGAGATTTCCCAAACACCTAATATCATCACAATACATAGCCTTCCCAGTTATCAGTGGTATAACTACTGTTATACCCATTATTATTATCCCATTATTATTAACCCATTATTATCACTCTAAGTTCCCAGAATCCATTAGAGTTCAGTGCTGCTATTTCATAGGCAATAGGTTTGATCAGATACATAAAGATGTTTGTCTTAGAATGAAGAGGTGGCTCTGTGGCACTTGCTACTCAAGACCCGAGCTTGGATTCCCAGAACTATGTAATGCCATATGCAGGAGCAAATCTACAATCCCAGCACTACTGCAGTTTGATAGGAAGTGGAGAGAGGAGAATTTCTGGAAGCTCTCAGGCCACTTAGCCTAAGTAGACATCAGCAAATGAGACCCTGTCACAAACAAGGTAGAAGGCAAAGATCAATACCCAAGGTTGTCCTCTGTCCTACGTAAACAGAAATGCATACACAAAGTTATCTTTCTAAGTCAGGAGAACATTATGGAATTTTAAGAGTATTTTCATGACTGGAAAGTGATCTGGTTTTGCCTGTCCTTCCTCCACCTTCCGTAACCCCTGGCAATCATGGATTTTGCTAACTTCTATGTTTTTTCCTTCTCCAGGGTGTCTTGGAGTTGATGACGGTACCATGTGTAGCTTTTTCAGGTTGGCTTCTTTCATTCAGGAATTGTACACTTGCAGCTTTACTATGCCTTTACTTCCTTCTAACAATCAAATAACCATAATTCTATGAACCCATTCGGACACTAGCGCTGTGCGGTCACGACTGTAGCTTTCAATAAGTGTTCACCTTCAATCTTGCATTAGCTCTTCTGAATCTTTTGCTTCTCCGTATACAATATGGAATTTGTGGTTTTCATTATACACCAAGTAACTTTGAGGGATATATTCGCACATTAATTTCCAGGGAGTTGGACATTTTTTGTTTTCTTTTACAAGGCTATTCTTGATTCTTGTATGATAGCTGCATAGATGCTATTGCCATCTGCAAATAGTTATATTTCTTCCTTCCTAATCTGTATTATTTTATTTTTAATATTTTTTTTATTTTTACTTAATGTGAATTGGTGGTGTTTTGCTTGCATGTATGTCTGTGAAAGGTGTCAGATCTTGGAGTTACAGATAGTTGTGAGCTGCTATGTGGGTGCTAGGAGTTGAACCTGGGTCCTCTAGAAGACCAGTCGCTGCTCTTAACTGTTGAGCTATCTCTCCAGCATCCCCGCCCCGCCTGCCATTATTTTTTTAGTATTTTGTCTTAGCCAAAATTTCTAATTCAATATCAAAAACTGTGGTAAAACAAGACGCCCTTCCTATATTCCTAATGCTGGTGGGAAACCTAGTGCTTTCTATCAAGTATATTAGTTATTCTTTTGTATATAGCTCTTATCAAGATAAAGACGTTCCTTCATTTCTTCTTTGTTTACTGAGACATCGTTAATGTGAAAGACATGAAATTACACTAGTCGATTTTCAAATGTAGCAGTCACTGTGAATACCTAGTTTAAGTCATACTTAACCATGGTGTATATCTTTATTATTTATATATTGCTGTATTTGGTAATGTCTAAGAGATATCGGTCTTCAGTTTTCTTCTTTTCTTTTCCTTTCTTTTGTTCTTTGTGTTTTTGTTGTTGTTTGTTTGTTTGTTTGTTTTGTATGAAAGTAATGTTCTGTAGAATGAGTTTGTGTTCCCTTCCTTTCTGTCCTCTGCAAGACATTGTAGAGTATGTGAATACTTTCTTCTTTAAATGTTTGATCAAATCCCCTTGCAAGTACCTCTGAAAGCGCCTTACTTCCAGTTCCATTCTGTTCATAGGTGCACACCTATTCAGTTCATTTGTTCTTTCTTCTGTGGATTTTCTCAGATTGTGGCTTTTGCTGAGTGTACTGTTGCTTAAATTATCGAATGTGTAGGCATATACGATTCATAATATCACTTGACTCTTCATTTGATGTATGTGGTATTTATGGCTATTTCTCCTTATCTATTCCTGATAGAAGTGAATTCCTTTTTCACTGATTAGTTAACTTGCTTAGAGACATGGTGATTTTATTGATCATTCAGAAGGAACCATATTTAGGTTTTGTTGATTTTTTCTCTTTTGATTTCCTCATTTCCATCTTATTTATTTCAACTTTCTTTGATTTTGATCTTTCTATTTCCTAAAGTAATATTTTATCTCTTTGAATGTATGCAATTTATATAATGTTTTTTATAATAAATTTCCTACTTCCTACAAATTTTAATAAAGTATTATTTGTTTTCACTTAGTTTGAAGGGATTTTTTCCTTTGAGAATTCTTCCCTAGTCATATGCTGTTTAAAGATATGTTGTTCAGCTTCCAATTATTTAGAGGTTTCCAGCCATATTTCTGTTACTGGTTTCTAGTTAAATCATACACTGATCTGATATTAGTTATTATATAATTATATAACCATGTGTATGTATATGCATATTTGTCTTAAAATATAATAATTGTGAGTATATATAGTAGCAATATGTGCACATAAGAACAGGTGCCTGTGGAGGCTAGAAGAGGGACCTGAAGCTGAAGTTACAGGCAGTTACAACTTAGGTCCTCTGCAAGAGAAGTATATGCTCTTGACCAATGAGCTATCTGTGTGTGTGTGTGTGTGTGTGTGTGTGTGTGTGTGTGTGTGTGTGTGTTTCTGTGTGTGTACACATCTGTTAAAGTTTGTTTTATGGCTCACACAGTGGTATCTTGGAGACTATCCCATGCGCGCTGAAAAACTGTGTATTCTACTGCTGTTGTATGAAGGAGGGTGGAGAATCTGTTATATCTACTTTAATTTATAGTGTTTTAATTCTACTCTGTGCTTGATTATTTTCCTTCCTGCTATGTCTATTTATTCTGATGGAAAAATGTCATGGTCTTTAACTATAGCACTGGATCCATCTGGAAGCTTCTGCCTTGTGCCTTTTAATGCTATTTTTACTTGTGTTGCTGTCTTCTTGGAGAATGGACCCTTTGCACTATGTGATGTTACTCTTGCTCCCTGGTGTCTTTCCTTTTATTGCTGCTAAAATGCTGTTTCCATCTGTTGCTCTGGTTGTTTGGTTCGTGTTTGTCTTGAGTCTTTTCTTTAAATCTTCTGTGACTTCATCGTATCTCCTTTATTAGCCAGTTGCACCTCTCCTTTCCTGTTTGCCCTAAAGTTTAAAATGCATTGCCAGCTTGTCTACGTCCTCTGCCACTCTGCCACTGTAACACATCACAGATGGTATGAGTTCCTTATGAAACAAAAGCATCCATGTGTAACCGCTACTCATTTTACTATGCATTGTCTAGAATCATCAACACGTTGCTGCTATTATTAACATGTTCCTCAAACTACCATCTGTTGATCATTGGAGAAATAAAATAAAAATTTCCCCTTGATTTATCCTTCCCTGAAATGCTTACTTCCTTTCTTTGTGGTTTCATATTGTTGTTTTTATTTATATTTTTAATGACTAAATTAACTTATTAGATCAAAAATGGTGATGGAAATCACTTGAGGCTCTCTTAATCTTTCTCTTGCCTTGATATCTTGGAAATGTAGATAAATGAAGTGATTTTTTTTTTACTTTAATATGTGTGTGAAGGGGTATGTGCATGTGTGTATAGAGATACATACATATGCCAGCATGCATACATGCAGATGCTGCAGGATGGTGTGAAATGTCTTATTTTATCACTCTCTACCTTATTTTTGAGACAAGGTATTTCGCTGATTCTGAGGCTCACTGTTTTAGCCAGGCTGGATCAGTGAGCTCCCCTGAATCTACCTGCCACAATTCTTCAAAACTGGGATCACAGACATATGTGGATATGCCTAGATGTTTTTAAATAAGTGAGTGCTATGGATTTGAACTAAGGTCGCTGTGTTTGCCCAGCAAGCATTCTTGTACAGTCTCTTCTCAACTGTTTGATTTCTAATATCCCTTCCAGCTCTGTTTTTCAGTGATTTCAGAGTTTGTCTTTTCCTCCTGCTTACAGGATTTGCATACCAAATTGTTAATTAAAACCTATCTGCATTACACCCCACAGTTGTCTGGCATTTCCATTGTCTCTTCAGTACTTTGCTATCTTCCCAATCTGCCATCTGTCAATTTGCTGACTTGGTGATATTTCCACCACCCAAGCTTGCCAGTTTTGCAACCTCTGAGTGAGACTTGAAGCTCGTGCTGCAGGATTCTGAGGTCTTGGCATAAATAGAATCAGAGAGGCAGAGGGAAGCCTTACATCCTCTGCAGTGTGGTAGCTCCCCTGTAAAGTCAGGAGATCCAAGGCCAGAATCCTCTGGCCCATTATTAAAGGTAAACTCTGTGACTTAACTCTGTAGAATTGTATTTCTATAGATTCTTTGTAATTGATAGGTATAGGAGACATAAAACTGTGTTATAGGACTTTCCAGAGGTATGGGGTAATTGAGTTCTTTCTTTCTCCCTTTCTTTCTTTCTTTCTTTCTTTCTTTCTTTCTTTCTTTTTTCCTTCCTTCCTTCCTTCCTTCCTTCCTTATTTTCTTTTTTTCCCCTCACATAATAGACCTCAATTATAGCTTCCACTCTGTTTACTCCTCCCAGTTCACCTGCCCTTTCCTTCTCATCTGGATCCACCCCATTTCTTTTCTCTGAGAAAACAGAGAGGCTTCTAAAGGATAATTATAATATAACATAACATAATGTGATAAAACAAAAACAAATACATCAGAATAGAACAAAACAAACAAAAGGAGATCAAAGAAAAGGCACAAGAAACAATAAAACTGGAGAGATCCACTTTTTCTCATGCTCAGGAATTCCATAAAAACACCAAACTGGAAATATATACATACATATACATACATGTAAATACATATACATACATATATGTTTGTATGTATGCATATATACACATACATACACATACAAAGTACTTGTAAGGTAAAGATATAATAAAAATTGAAAACTAAGATAATTTGTCTTAAAAGTCATGGCATAGCATTATGAGACAAAGAGCTGTTTGTTTGTTTGGTTGGTTGGTTGGTTGGGTTTTTTGGTTTGGTTTGGTTTGGTTTTTTGGGTGTTTTGTTTTGTTTTGTAGCCAACAGTGCCAGGTATGTAGTCTATGAGTTTAGCAGACCATTATTAGGAGTCATTTTATTGATACATGGTTTGGGCTTTGGTTTTGTGGGGAAGGAGTTAGAACAGTAATATTTGGCTTTAGCCTAGTTCCCTGAGTTATCTAGTCTCAGGAGCCCGTGTGGTGCTAGATATGGGTTTGGTCTAATGGACAGGATCTTGAGTCAGACCAGCTATCAATTGGTTGCTCTCACAAGTTTTGCATTAGCTTATCTTATAGGCAGGACATCATTGTAGATCAAAGAGGTTGTGGCTGGGTGGGTGTTTAGGTTTCCTTTTGGTAGTGTCCAGAGTACCTTCCTATACCAAAGACACTTGCACAAGCAGCTGAAGGTTCTGTGTAGCCACCAACTAGACCTCACCCTGTTCAATGGGTTGTGTGGATGTTGCCTTCAGGAATGGGGCCTTGCTGTCATTTTTTAGCAACCAACCCTTTTTCTTGGCAACAGCCTGGGTTGTTTGGGGATTCCCATGGGACCCCTTTTAGCCAACAACTCAATTAGATGTATCTATCTCAATCCCAGTACCAGAAGCTGACAAGAGATGGCCAGACAGATGGCTCCGTCTCCCCCATTATTTGGCTATTTCATTTAGATCCCTTCTTATAGGGTTATTAGACTTCTTAAAGTTACGTTCTGAGGTGTGACAGCTGCATCAAGTGAGAGATGTGGTGACATTTAGTTGAAATGAGCATTTGAGAATTTAGAGCAAGAAAAGTAAATTGCATAAAGCCCCATCTCTGTCTCTCTCTGCTGAGCTGGGGCGGGGGGCGGGGGTGACGGAGATTGTTGGTTTCTGCTGGGAGAGCCTCACTGGCGTCTTAGCTGGTCATGATCTCCTTTAGTTTGGAGCAGCCTTCCACCCTACCTCTCCTTTCCTTTCTCCTTCCCTCCCTCCGTCTTTTCCTTCCATTTTTATTTTCTCCTCTTCCTTCCTCCCTTCTTTCCGTCCATCTCTCTGTCCTTCTCTGACTTCCTCTTTTCATGTCTATCTTCTGTTACCTCTGTCCGGGCTCCCATTAGCTCTGTCTAATTTCTTGCTGCCTCTGTTTAGCTTCTAGTTCCCTCTGGGAATGCTTTCCATATTTCTCAGGGTTTTTTCCCCCTTGGATAATTCTCCACAGGCTTGATATATCTGAGATTGACAAGAGCTTGTTCTTTGATTTTTTTTTTTTTTTTTAAGGAATGGGGGCTGACTGAAGTGAGTATTCAAAGCAGCTGCCAGCACTGGCTCTCTGGCTTTTTGTTTTCATCTTCCTGGAATGGTTTGGTTTGGAAACCTTCCTGCTTGGAGGCTTGAAAGTCTCCCTTAGGAAAGGAGCAGAGGTCTTTGTGTATGTGGACAGAAGATCCTGCTGTGCTACATATGTGTGTATGCATGTATGCACATGCGTGTATGTGTATCTGTATGTGCTTGGGGTGTGGAGCACATGTATAGGCATGTGTAGGGGGTGTGGGTGGGTGTGTTTGTGCACGGGCACATACTTCTACTGGCTGGTTGTTTTCACAGCACTGGCCAATTTACCATCTTAACCAGATCATCCTGGGTTCCCTGTCATAGCATGCTTTACTTGGAAGAGTTAACCATCCCCTTTTTAGTCACTTGGCTGTACTTCCTCTGCAATAACATTAGCCTATGGTTCTCTTGACATCCATTTAATTTCAGGAGGACTGGATATTATCTGAGTCAAGAAAAATCTGATTTTATTTTACTTTTAAACCTACTAGTAAACGCACTACCCTCACACACCTGTGTATAATTCCTTTCATTACTGTCTTCTCTGGAGCAAAGCTAGGGTGAGATAAATGCAAATCCTAATGATCACTGGCACAAACACTATTTGCCAATTACTGCTCTAATTATATTCATTTGTTATTTGGGGCAGAAGTCAGAGTCAACTTTTAAGTCAGAGTCCTTCTCTCCTTCCACTGTGGGTTCTAGAATCACACCCAGGTCTTTGGGCTTGCACAGCAAGAGTCTTTCCACTGAGCCATCTCACTGCTCCCTCCCAGTACCATTCTGACATATTTCATATGTTTCCTCACTTAACCTTCAAAGCAATATGATGAGATGAATCCTGTTCATACCCCCATCTTATAGGAAACTAATTTACACAGGGACCACAAAGAAGGATTTGGATGTTCTGACTTAAACATCTTTCTGTTTGTCCTTGAACTGAGTTAGTCTGAGCCAAGTCTCATCATGGCATTTCAAACAGGGAGGATAGTGCCTGGTGATAGCTACATAAATGGAGCTGTGGTCAGGGGATCTTCACAGAAAATCTCTGTCCCAGGCTGTCCTAGGCAAGCAGAATCCCCCAGTAGGTGGTACTGTTAGAGCATCCTGAGTGGTACTAGAGGACCAGTCCTATTGTGGTAGTATTAGGAAATAAGGCAGGACAAGAATCTAATGAACAGAAAGAAGGCTCCAGAAAAGTCTGTGGAAGAATGCCAAGCACTGAAAAGTCTTGTCACTAAACCAGGGAAGCTGAAGATAGAGGGAGCCATCGGTGGATGTTACGCAGATGAATTCAGTGCTGGAGTTTATATTTCTGAAAGGCTACTCTGGCTTTCAGGTAGAAGCGGTCAGCAGGGGATACATGGGAGACTGGATGACTAATGAGTGAGAATTAGTAAGAGAAGATCATGACAAGGTGATCAAAGCTGTGATCCAACCACAGGTGTGGCTTTCATACATGTAACTGTTTGAATCTAAAATGTCCCCCCACAGGGGGGACATTCATGTGTCAAACTCTTGGTCCTTAGCTAATGCTACCATTTTGGAATTTTTTGGAACCTTTGAGGTAGGTGGAAGCCCTAACTAGAAGATACAGGTTAGTGACACGCAGCCTTGATACCCATCTCTGGTTCCTGCCAGACCTCTTTGCTCCCTAGCAAACTGAGATATGGGAAGTGACATCCAGAAGCTTTTACCACCCCAAGACAAAGCTGTCTTCCAATGATCTCCCCATCACTGTGGACCAGATTACATGAAACCAGGAGCCAACATAAACCTTTCTTCTCTTAAGTCATTTTTGTCTGGCATTTTATCATAGCCACAAATAAACAAACAAAAATGTAACTATTATAAAACAAAGGTAAATAGTAGCAACTCAGATCTTTCATATATACAGACTAGAAAGGAAAGAAATATGATGAGTTTGATTTTGGATTTCTGGATCTGAAATGCCAGTCATAAAATCATGGGACCCACCCAATTGAAGAACCCTATCTGAAATTCTGGGGACAATCTCATTTTCAGAGAGAATTTTTCCTCAAGGTGTCTGGTAGTGGTATGAATTCAGGCAGTTTGGATAAAGCCATCCCCATATGGCACAAGGACTCTATGAAGTGCAGACGGAGGCTTGGCAGTCAGTCTGAATCAGAAGCTGTGTAGAAGATTGAAAGAAGCTGGCAAAGGCTGGAGAAAGCAGAAAAGTATCAAATCTCAGAAGCCAAGAAAAGAGTGTCAATTCTTGAAAAAGTCAGAATAAGAAGCGAATAGATGCCACCAAGAGTGGCCAATCCCAAGGACCTCAGGTAGTTCAAGGAGGTGGGGTATGAGCAGGTAAGGCTTCAGCCTGGTCCAGCAGGCCCATGCTGAGAGGAAGTAGAAATGACTGCCTCCAAAGAATCTTAATGAACTTGAGAATCAGCCGCCCCATGCACTCCATTCTCTAGCTCTGGCTTTCATGAGTGGTCTGCCCCGAAGCTGTGTGTTCACACATCAGTCGCCATTTTCTGTGTATGTTCATATAAAGTTAATCCTATGTGTCACAATGCATATCTGAGGACAGAAAGAGGCAATATGTGGATACAGATAAATACACTCTTGATATGAAGAGTCATTTCCCTATAATACTTAAATCATATATAGTCTTTTTCTTACCCTGAATCTCATCTGAGACAAACAGGAAAACTAGAAAACAAGTGAACTGTAGCAATGGAACTTTTCTTACATTCTGTGGGGTTGTTTCTGAATATTTGTGTATATGGACATATATGTGTGTGTGTATACTTGTGACTGTGTCTCTGCATGTCTGCATGTGTGAGAGTCTTCCTGCACATGCATGAAGAGGCCAGAGGAATCCCTCAGCGGCTTCCTTGGATGTCATCCATGTTGTTTTGTTGTTTTGTTGTTTTTTGGTTTGTTTGTTTGTTTGTTTGTTTTGAGACAGCATCTCTCATTGGGCTGGAACTCAGGAACTATGCTAAGCTGTCTGGCCTGTGAACCCCAGGGGTCACTTGAGTTTCCCTTTCCCTAGGGTGCTGCCACATCCAGCTCTTCCTTTTCTTTTCTTTTCTTTCTTTCTTTCTTTCTTTATTTATTTATTTATTTTATTTTATTTTATTTGGTTTTTGCGAGACAGGGTTTCTCTGTATAGCCCTGGCTGTCCTCGAACTCAGAAATCCACCTGCCTCTGCCTCCCGAGTGCTTCCTTTTCTAACTTGTGTTCTGTGGGAATACACACAGGTCCTCATGGTTGCAGAGCAAGCTCTTTGTTGACTGAGCCATCTCTAGTCCTACAGCTTGTGTTTTATTTTAGTTCCATGTTCACTTCATTAAACCATCAGTTTTCGCTCTGACATCCTCTAAGGCCTGTGTTTTCAAAGTATTATTGAGCAAATTCACATTTCAAAGGATAACCCTGACTGCCGTGCATGTCAGGTCACCAGAGAGAACTTCATTCTTCATACAGTGTTTTCTGTGGTACTCTAATTCGTTGGGAGAGTATCAAATGTTCAGCAGTTCTATTGATCCTTACTGATATAGGTGATATTTGATAAACTCAAGAAAAATCAGTGGGTTAAGTATTGGTTTACTTTTCTCTTATATAAGAGTCTAGCTTGAGTCTTTCTTCTCATAGCAATGTGTCAAGTGGCAGTTCATACTTGGCCAAGTCTCCTAGTTCATCTGAAGGACATCCCAACTGCAGTCTAGAAGAGGAGAAAGATGCAAGACAGACTGGCTATGATGGAGTGCTGTGGACCCATCTCAGAGCTGTGCACATTCCTTCTGCCTTATGTCCCATCAGGACAAGCTTAAAAGTCAATATTTAATAATAACGGAGGTTCCAAAAGTGAACATGGAACTAAAACACAATTAATTTTCCTTTCAAAGAAAGAAAGAAAGAAAGAAAGAAAGAAAGATAGATCTGAACATCAACTTGCCTTAGAACGCCATGTATCAATAGTGTGAAACAAGCCATAGACCATTACTAACAGTCCAGGAACACCAGCTTTCCAGTTGCATGGGTTAAATGCATAATGAATTCCACTTTTCTGACTCCTCACTACTGATCTGAAGGTTATTGCTCTCTGTATCCTGGGACTAAGGATATGCTGGGTAACAAAGATTTTCGCCTAGTATGGGTGAAGCCTAGGATTTAGTCTCAGCACTAGGGGTGTGGGACAGTGCCCTTGCTCTTCCCTATCACATTTGGAAACCTCAGCACAAACAACCTCAAGGCCATTCACAGCTCTGAGAGTAGAAGATAATTGTCCTCACCTACTGCACAGAATAGGAGTCTTTAAGCCCATCCACCCACTAGAGCACAAACTCAAGACAGCAAAGATGAAGCTTTATTGACATCACAGTTGATGTCAGCATAACATACCACTAGTCTTATCATCACATGGTGAACAAGCTCAGGTTCCTGAAAACTATTCCAAAGAAAATGTTCAGTGAATTACACAGCAGTTAAAAGGTAGAAATTTTGTTTCGGGTTTCCTTTCTATTAATAAAATATAACAAAATATATCGGAGACCATCTGCAGGAATCTGCCCCCAAGGAAAAGAACAGCGCGTCCACAGCTTGTCAAGATCAATAGCAATTTCTCTAAAGAGGACTGTAGGGTGAGTGCAGTAATATCATTAGCAGATCTGCTGAGCAGGGAAATCAGAAGCAGGCATGGATCTGGGTGTCTCTGCATCTTTGGTGGCTATAGAAATGCCACAGTGAACAATTCAGGTTTGTTCATCCATTTCCTTTTCTGACCCATGAGGCACAGTGAGCCATTTTCCCTGTTGTCCTAAGACCACCTTCACCTTGGGAGATCATAAACTGGGACAGAATATAACCAGTGGCTGCCAGATTGGAATGTTAGGAAGGGAGGAAGGAAGGAGGCAAAGGTGGAAGGAAGGAAGGACAAAGGAGAAGGGGGAGGTGAGGAAAGAGAGAGGAAGGCATGGAAGGAGGATAAGGAAATAGAAGAGAGAGTGGGGAGGGAGGAATGGGAAAGGAATAAGGGAGGAAAGCAGGGGGAAAGTGGGCAGGCAAGATGGCTCACTGTTAAAAGTGCTTCTGGCTAAGCCTACAGACCTGAGTCCCTGAGCTTGATACCCTGTACTTGCATGGTTGAAGGAGAGAATTAATTACTCATAAGGTCACCATTGACCACCCCGCCATGGTCTGAGTACATGTTCATGCATACACTAATTTTAATTAATTAATCAACCAGTCAATTGATTAATCAAAGGTCAGAGGGGGAGAAGCAAAAGGATAAAAAGCAACTGGGATGGGAGAGGAGGGACAGGATTCGTCAGATAAACACTAAGATGAAGTAAGTGAAAACAGGAAATGGATTCTGAGTTGTGTAAAAGGACAAAATGGGAAAGCCATAGCGTCTGCACCTGCCAGCAGCTACAAGCAAATGTTTGATAATCTGCACGAATATCTGTAAATGGAGGCATGTGGTCTTATACATCTTACTCCAAACAGGAGTTTTAAAAGACAAAGCAGAATTCATTGAGAACTGGAAGCTCTTGGGGAGGTCAGAATGTAGAAGAGACTCTGAATGTCTCCCTGCTGTCCCCTAGGGATCCTCCACAGACAGCGCTGCCCACAGCTCTGGTGTCATCCAGCCTCTGTTCTCTAAGTCCTGTGGAAAACAAAGGCTAATGGGAAAAACATCCAAGTCCTTTGCCCTTTCTCCTTCCTTGACTTTCACTATCAATGACAGAGAGCAAACTTTCTTTTGTTTCTGTGTTACTGGGTGTCTTTTGTGTGCCCATCAGTATACTGGGGCAGTTATGGTGGACAAGGTAAACACTGGGTTAGTTTTTTGTTTGTTTGTTTTTAGTTGCTTATCCTGGGGCTATATAAGTTATAAAGAAAAGAGTTTTTTCCTCAACTCACAGTTTTAGAAACTAAAAGTCCAAACTTCATGGCCCTGACTCTGATAAGAAATCCCCTTCCTCCAGGGGACCATATCGTATCATGATAGCTAGCATAAAGAAGAAAAGGAGGGAGAGAAAGAGAGAGAGAGAGAGAGAGAGAGATGGAGGGGGAAAAGAGGGGGAGGAGGAACAAGAACAAAAACAAGAAGAACAAAAACAAGAATGAGAACAATAAGAACAACAACAAAAGCAGAAGAGTAGTGGTAGACAGACTCCAGTCAGGCTTGCTTTATATAATAATCCTCTCTCTCAGGGAGCTGTTGTGTCCTTCAGGACCAGCATGGACCTCTCCTGAGGACAGTAACACCAGTAACTGAATGACCTAGCCCAATAAGGGCTCCATAATCTTCCACGTCATCAAAGTGACTCCAAGCTTCCAGTGTTTGAGCCTTTAGGGAACATACTCCAAGCAGATATAAAATACAGCAAGAATACTCAATGAGTCTCCAGAAATATATCGTAATTGGAAAGCTTTCCCAAGTACCTACATCATACATGGGAATGGGTTATTAGTCCATTCATTACCTTATGCATGTGAACAAACTATTGAGGCTAAAATATTTACAATGTTCTTAATAATAACAAAATTAAATATAATTGTTATGATTATAACTACTATAAAATTATATTAATTGATTGTAATTATAATTGTTATAAGTTATAATAATAGGTAGCTTGCTTCTTTATATGAAAAATTTAGTACATTCTCTGTCACAGTCACTTTTTTTTTTAAAGAAAGTGTCCTACTATACATAATGAGATTGACTAAGAACTTACTGGGGAGACCACACTGGCCTCAAGCCATAGAAATTCACCTGCCTCTGCCTCTGCCTCTGCCTCTGCCTCTGCCTCTGCCTCTGCCTCTGCCTCTGCCTCTGCCTCTGCCTCTGCCTCTGCCTCTGCCTCTGCCTCTGCCTCTGCCTCTGCCTCTGCCTCTGCCTCTGCCTCTGCCTCTGCCTCTGCCTCTGCCTCCCATGTACGGAGACTAAAGGCATACACCACCACACCAGAAAAATATTAGTTTCTCTAATGTAAACTTACTGAAGCCCTTTAGACTGATTTGTTTTATTTTAACAGTTCATTGGCATGAAGTTTCATAAGGAATAATTGACACTCTCACTGACATTCTGTACCTCTAATTTGATTTTGAAGTAAAAGTGTTGAAGTGACATTTTATTGGTGATCCTTGAAAATATTTTCCAAGATTTGCCCAAAAAAACCCAAAAAAACAAAAACTTGAGTGTGTAAGTCAACTCCATGTCACTGTGTCACTGTGACAAAATACCTCCCATAAACAAAAGAAAGAAAAAAAAAAAAAAAGGATTGTGGTTTCATGAGTTTCAGTCCCTGGTCTCATGACCCCATTGCTTTGGACATTTGGCATATCACAGCAGAAGGTGTTCTCTGAAAAACAGCCAAGAAGCTAAGTACAGATAGAATGACTGAGTCCCAATATTCCCTTCAAAGGCAAACTCCAGGTGACCTAATTTCTTCCACTAGGCTTCTATAACCTCAAGGTGGCAACTAAGCCTTTAATATGTAGGTTCTCACGGGACAATCCAGACCCACACTATTGTGGTATGCCTTTCATTACTGTAACTTTAAGCTGGGTTTTCCAATTACATTGAGACTGACTGATGCAGCTGCTCTCTGATCCTTCCCCACACCTCTATTCTGTGATTCACCTCAATGAGTCTGGGGTGCTTTCTCTTAATCTCTGTGTGTAGATTCTTCCACAGAATGTGAGTTGGGTGTCTTTTCAGACCTGTGAACTGTGAAAAATATATTCTGGAGATGGGCAATAACAAGCCTCTATTTCAGAATAAAGATGGATGCACAGAAAAAAAAAAAGATTTCTCTTAACATCTCCATTTAATTACCCACTCCTGAAAAAAAAAAAAAAAAAACCTTTAATCACCTATGATAACTCCACACTTCTTGGTGGACTTACCCCAATTCAAAAATTAGAAAATTTCAATGAAACTTTAATTGAAAGTTGACCACCCCATGTTTGCATAGACAAGAAATTCTTCTTTGAGATTCATGGGTATAGTATTTTGCAACTACTTTTTACTTTGGGCACTTGGCTTATACTTAGCACATTGGGTCTTATCGATTCACCTTATTCTGAGCTGGATATAAATAGACTGTGGCCTTCCCAGGGATAAAATTAAGGTGAATAGTATGATATTTTTTATAATAATTGTTTGGTGACTTTGACATTCAGGGACAAGAACCACATTTCTTTCTCTTTTTTTTAAGAGATTTATTTTATTTATATGAGTATACTGTCAGTGTTTTCAGACACACCAGAAAAGAGGGCATCAGATCCTATTACAGATAGTTGTGAGCCACCATGTGGTTGCTGGGAATTGAACTCTGGACCTTTGGAAGAGCAACCATTCCTCTTAACCACTGTGCCATCTCTCCAGCCTGGAGCCACATTTCTTAATGTCATTTGGCTAAGCACACTTCCAAATTCATCAAAGAAACTCCAAGTGTTGATAATCCCATTGCTGTCACATGTCATTCTAGGCCATTCCCTGCTATCTCTGCTTTTAGCATGTTTGTATGAAATGACTGAAGCTCTTCCTTATGAAGGAGCACTGCCATCATACTTCACGCAGTGTTGGAGGCTAGGCAACTTTTCCTCTCCTCTGGGTGCCATCATTTCCATGAGAACTAAGATGGTAGCTAAGACAGAATAATTGTGAAGCAAAGAGGAAAGTAGTCACAGTAGCAAAAGGAGAATGTGAGAAACAAATTCATGACAGAGGAGAGAAATAACACACTTATTAAAGGGTAGAAATCTCACAAAAGTGACCATGAACCACTAAATACCCTGACAGCAGACACAGCATATCTTATCAGTCATTCACAGATAGTGACTACAAACTGTAATCCATTGTGTGTTCCATGCAGTTAGCCATATCCTTATGCCTGCATGTATGTGCTTCAGTAGATGCCAATGGTCAAAACCCTTGGTCAAAACTCTCCTCTTAGAGGCAACTTCTCTGTTGTTATAGGAAGGCCTGCACCCAGTATCTACCAGATCACCCCTTGGAACACTTTGCCAAGCATTATGTGTAAGTAAAATGAGATCAACCAATTGACTATAGGAGCTGCTCACTTCCTCTCCCTCTCTTTCTCCTTCCTTCTCCATCTTCGTCTCCACTTCCCACTGTGCTGATAATGTCACCAATAATGAAGCCAATCACCTCTATTGCTGCAAACCAATGGTTTGGGCTTATTCAAAGGAATAGTTTGACTGTGGTATAGAAACCATTTCCTGTGGCAGGAAGCTGTTTCCTGGGACACAGAAAGCAGGAATTGTGGCAGGGACTTATGGGGTCTTCCTCTTTGTCCCTGTGGGGCACTGGAAAAATGTATTCTCAGCTCTAAAAGAGGCAACAAGTTGCCCACTCAGTTCTTTGCCTGTCTGCTTAACACACACCCCAGACTTGAGAAATATATTCCAAATTAAATAATTCCTCAAAACCTACTCTTCTTTCTGACTTTTTTCCCTTTCTGTCTGTTGACACATCTGGGTTTTTCTCCAATCAGGCTGCATTTGATGTTTTATATTATGAAAAAAAATGCCTGACAAGCAACTTGAGGATGATGGGTCTATTCTGGCTCATGGTTTGAGTCTGTCATGGTTAGGAAGACATGCCAGAGTTCATGATGCCAGATCACCAGATCATCTGGTATTGTCTCTCTAGCACTCCGGGGTAACTGAAGTGATTCTTTTGAAACACATACCACAGCATGCCACTCAGACATTCCTGACTAAAATATAACAGCTTCCCCATTCACTTCTTGCACACGGTTTACAGCCATTGCAGGGACCTGATGCCCTCTATGACTTTCTTCCTGCTTGTTCATGATCACCAAGTAGAATCATCCCCTCCCTTCCTGCTTTTTCCACGCTAGCTTATTCACTGTGTACCTACTGTGAAACTTTCCCCTGGGAGACATGAACACCCCCAGAAAGTGCACTGATGACAGACTGAAGAAAGGAACCTGCCCAAGTCTAACTTGGTGCATCAGTGAATGAATTTACTGTAGTTGCTTCTCCAAAAATTCCACCCCAGCATGCATGACAACTTACAAAATGTATCTGTGGAGGTCTCTGCAGAACTTGCAAGGCAGACCAGCCATTTAAAGAGTCTCTTTTCTGCAATCATTCATTGCTTATAAAACCTGAGAAAGGGGCCTTGTGATTCTTGGAAGTTTCCAAGCTTAATAGGATTGGTGAGTTTCCTTTGTCTTATGAATTCCCCACCTCCTCCCCGCTGCGCCATGGAGGGAATGTTTCATTTCAGAGGAAACAGCTAGACAATAGACCCATACACAAAAGTTCCATGATGGTGGGGAAGGCTCTTTTTGGGGTTGCCTTCATAGGTACTCTTGAGTCTTCTCTGTCTGTGCTAAATACCAGCCAATCAGTGATGCCAAATTGAAAGCTCTCCTCTATCCAGTCATCCTATTCCCTCTTATTCCTGTATTCCTAGCACATAAAAGCATGCCTGGCATACATATGAATATAAGTTAAATGAATGAGTAGTGCAAATTGAGGCTGTCCCTCTGTACTCTGTCAAGTTGTTCCATGCTGCACAGCCTTGGGGCAAAAAGTGGCTCTATAAAATACCAAAAGTCAAGGAATACTTTGCCAATATCACATTACTCATTACATGAGGAAGGAGTTGCTCTAAGCTTAGAAGTTATTGAACATAATATTAGCACTCTACTTAAAATTATATGGATAAATGGGAAATCTGTCAACCATATGGAAATACCAGATGGTCAGGGAAGTATGTGTGGGTATACATACATGTTCCTGGGAATGGACTCCAGGACCTCATACATGCCAAGGAAGCCCTCTGCCCTTGAGCTAAATCCCCAACCCCTAGTAAGTTTTGTTAATATTTAGTTTATGTGCATGTACATATGTGTGAGATTACCCATGGAGGCCAAAAGAAGGTATTGGTTTCCTTTGGAGCTAGAGTTACAGGTGGTTGTGTGGGACCTGAACTTCAGTCTTCGGGAAGAGTAGCAAGCACTCTGTACCACTGAACTATCTCTTCAACTCTTGGTTTTAAAAAGCATGTGTTGAGAAGTACATTCAGAGGCATTCCCACTGAATGTTGTTGGAAGCTGTAACAGAGTAGAGCTACTATAAAGAAAGACCAAACCTTAGAAAGCAGACATATTTCAAAGAGATGACGAAGGTTCAGGCCATTGAAGGAGGCACAGAAGAGAAGACCTGGTGTGTTAAAAAGATGAATGATGAGGTGTCAAAGGAAGAAGAGTGCTGACTGACAAGCTATCACAAAGACTGGAGCAAAGCATAGTAGACCTTCCAGAAGGCCATTGGTCTTGGAACTTAAGAGGCCAATGGTAGTTCCAAAGTACCATGCGTACAGACCTCAAGTCCTGATCAGTGAGACTGATTGTGAAAGGGGCAGCTGGGGCAGGCGGTGTGACCTGGACACAAGCCAGGAACAAGACTGAGACACATTGGTGCCATAAAGAAGTGAGAGATCTACAAAGACTCAGAATAAGTGACCAATGGATGGTCCTCCCTAAATGAAATGTTTGTATCAGCCCCTCCAAGTCTCAGAGAGCATCAACAACTATAAAAGAGGCAAGTCTCAGAGGTCATTAACTATAAAAGAGGTAGAGGAAGGGGGAATACTGTGAAGGGTTATCTTCTAGGCATGGCAACTTCATTCTTGAGTCTATATTAGCTGTGATCCACATTCTGACATGGAGGACATTTAATGGTTGCTAGAGGAGGGACTCACAAGACCCCAACTAAAGTTCAATAGGCAGTTGATGGCTTCCAGGAGAGGGAGAAATCTTTCTTCTGTAGTGCAGACTCCTTTGGGTAAGCCCTCACTCATGTTCCTATGATTAACTTGAATGAAACTCAATGAGTCACCAAAAGACGAGATGGGAGGAGAGAGGAGGAGGAAGAGGACGAGAACAGAAAAAGTAGAGACTTTAAGGAGAGGGATGGAACATTCATTCCTATTTCTCCCCAGAGATCAGGCACCTCCTCACACCAACACTTAGACACCTCTTGGGGAACCCACTCATTCTACTCATATATTCTTCATCCCAGGGTGTTCTTGCCTCTGTTGTCACTCTGGATGACATCGCTCCGGTGACAACAGAAAAAGGGATTGCACTTTGACCAACTTCTGCTTTTTCTGCCTTGTCAGTTTTTCCATGACGGTGCAGACTCTTCTGTCCTCATGTGAAGAGGGTACCAAGCTGAATAGCATTAAACTTTGACAGCTTCATGCAAGCCTGACCCCTGGAGAAAAGGAGGCTCTGTGAAACACTGTAAAGCTTCCCTTCCCTTACAGCTCTCACTAAACTTATAAATTGGGAGCCACAGATCCAAATGAGGACATGTGGGAAGCCTCAGAGGCAGACAGGTGTCTGTAGTTCACAGACTTAACCCATAATAGACCCTGGGGCTGAAGAAAAGTGCTTTTCATCAGTCTGGCTCAGGTGTATTTTTAATTTCTTCTTCACATGAGGTAGATACATTTTTGTTTTGTTTTTCAATTGTTTTTTCTCATGTATTAATAGTATTTATAGGGATGGGGGGTTGAGAGAGGTCAGAAGAATTTGTCAATTGAGGGCAATGTGAGAAAGAGGATTAGTCTGGGGAGATGGCTCAGTTAATGAAAATTTCATCTTGTATGCATGAGGACCTGAGTTCAACCTTTAGAACTTATGAAAAAGCCAGGCATGGTGGTGTGCATTTTATATCCTCAGCACTAAGGAAGCAGAAACAGGAGGATGCCTGGTGCTTGCTAGCCTATCATACTTGAGCTAGAGGCCAATGAGAGAGGAGGAGAGAGACAGACAGAGACAGACAGACATGGAGAGACAGAGAGAGAACGAGACCTTGCCTCAAAGAGAAAAGTTAGCAGTATTTGAGGGATGACGTCCAAGCTTGTCCTCTCATCTCCATACACATGCACACATAGATATCTATGCTACATAACACATATACATAACTACACATGCATGTACATATGTACACACACACACACACACACACACACACACAAAAATATTAAATAAAATAGAAGTGTGACAATTGTTCTCAGTCTTCTCCTCTGGTACAGTCATAATGAGAAACCTTGAGTGCATGAAGAAGTGGTAGTGGGTTTTCATAGAGCCAGATGTCTATTGCTTTCTTGTTCCCAACTAGAAAACCATCAGAAGAAGAGAAGGTGCCCTCTTCATATGCATGGATCCAACAGTAGGAGGACCTCACAATGCCAGGATCCCATGATATGCTCAGTCTTTACTGATTTCCCATCATATGGACTCAGAGAAAGCAAACACTATTATGTCCCTAGAGCTCCCGTTCATTGATTATCTACTTGATTGGACTCATTTGGGGCAAGTCTGATTCCATGTTTATATTATGAGGTCAGTCATAATATATTCTTCACAAACTTCAAGGCACACTGACATACTGATTCATGAACTACACTTTGAGTGGCAAGTTCCAATGGAGTGTGCTTGTTTTACAGTTTGCCTGTCCCTGTAAGGTGACTGTGGGAACCTAGGATTGCTTAATGATCCTAAGTTATCTTCCTGTATTGTCAAATATGGATGAAGGCCAACTATTTAGCAAGACTTTAGCAAATATGTTAACATATAACACAGTATAAAATCCAATTAAAATATAAGAAAATGTACAGAATTACTGTTTTTCATTGTGGTCTCCTTTTTTTTTTTTTTCTTGCTTCCAGTTGGCCTCCAGGGGATTCATTCATACCCTCTGCTCTCAGAGGTACTGTAAATGAAATGTTTCATAAGGTCGAAGCTGGTAGACCAGTGAAGAAGAGAAACCCAGGGAGGTTTAAAATGCTAGTTAGCCTAAAAATAAAATTGGAAACAACAGCAAATATCCATTGAGTTCTTGTTTGGAGACAGGCATGTCACAAAATAGAATATACCAAATGGTCATGTAAGCCTTCAGAAGAACATGCACTGCAATTGGTCCCACTTCCAGTCTGAGGAAACTGAAGCCTCCAGCAGCTGATGTTTCTCAAGGAGCACGTGTCCATTGACACCAGAGTTATGGCTACTACCATGGTATTTTCAGACCTCTGAAGGAGGTTCAGCTAGTTGGAAACATGCAACTCCACCCTTCTCTGGGACTCAGTTACAGTAGGAAGGCAAGAGAAATAAATGCATTGGTGCAATTTGGAAACACCTGGCATTTCCAAAGACAGCCTTGTAAGTTACAGAAATATATCCAGTATGAATCTGGTATTTATTCCTTATTTCCTTTGTAGTGACAATAAGCTAATCACTTGTTTCTGAGCAGTAACGGGACCACAGTTCTAAGCTCTTTCTCATGTGTGAGGATTTTCCCTGCCAAAGATAGATTGGGAAGATTGTCTGTGGTGAACTTATATACAGAACTTCACTTCTAGGTGGTCAGTGAATACATCCCATCTCTTATACAAATAGAATTTAAGTGGCAGCATAAGAAGACATGTAAAGAAGGAATTCTTTCCTGTGCTTTCCAACACAGCATTCTAAGAGTAGGCACCTGTTCTGTATCAACCTCTGCACTAAGGAGGCCATGAAGGGGGTTGGGGGTGGGGGGGTCCAAGGGGCTGGCCGGCCAGTGTAGCCAGTTGGTAAACTCTAGGTTCAGTGAGAGATTCTGTCTCAGAAAATAAGGTGGAGAAGTAATTGAGGAAGATATACAGCATTAATCTCTAGCCTTCACACATATACATACACACACACACACACACACACACACACACACACACACACATTTCAGGATATTAAACAAGGATTCTGAGAATTGCTCACCTTTTTCTCAGTGGAAATAACAAAAGCCTTGAATTTCATGTGGTGCCTGGTCATTGTGACATTTAACCATGCACTGAGTTCTTGAAGATAAGTTCTTCAACTCTAGTCTGGAAGCCAGAAGGTTTAACAAGTCACACGATGGCAAGCTGTCTAAAAGAATGTTCACATTATCAAGCAAGCAGAGCTGCACTGATTAAAGTCCAAAAGCAGGAGACCCTCCTTTTGAGAGCAACTACTGGAAACTTGGGCAACCGCGCTGTCAGAATAGCACTTAAAGAATTCCAATTCTGTGGAAACAGCCATTGGTACAGCAGCTGACAGATGATCATTTTGTCTTCCTGGGACTTGCAAGAATTGGAAAACAGACCAATTCACCTTTTACATTACAGTTCTCTGAGTATTTACGGTCTTGGCATTAGAAATCGATAGAAATTATGGTAATGGGAGAGTGGCAGCATACTGCCTTTCCAGGAATGTTTGGTTTTCCTTAGTGATGACAGCTTTATGGTTTTCTTGTGAAAATCCCCAGAAGGTACCATTACAAAATTGACACCTTTTGAGATATTTCAAAGTCCAATGGCTCTGAAAAGAGGAAACATATTATGAAACAGAAGCTGAATCAAACTTGGAAATAAAGAATGAGATGCCCACTACAATATGGGGAAATTGACTTCTTTCTTGTGATATATGGTTATTATCCTTGAATGTCATCCATTTATTTATATAATGGGCCACGATATGGAAATTGCTTTCTTTGCAAAACAAACACACACACACACACACACACACAAAAAAAAAAAAAAAAAAAAAAAAAGACCAGCGCATTTTCTGGATCACATTTTCTTCTAGGAAATCCCCCAAGGTGAGGACATTTGAGCCATCTTGTTCCCATTTCACCTATTGCTCATCACTGCTCATGCTCCTTTACATCTGCATTAGAACTGCCTTTAGTTTTTAAGGGAGTTTATTTAGCATTTGGGTTTCCAGGGAAACAAATGATGGTGAAGTGTCTTGACAGATTCAGTCTGTAGTTGTTTGGTCCATGCAGACATTGCAAGCTCCTCCTCAAATCCTCCAGCTCAGCCTGGTCAGCAGTTCTGCCCCACTAATTGGTGCTAAGGACACAGCAGCAGACACATGGGAATTCTTCAAACCCACCTTCCCTCACCTCTTACAATAGTTCTTATTTCCATCTCATTTCATATGCACATATTTTCCCTTAATTCTGTTCTTGTCTGGGATGTCCGCAAGCTCCTCTCCATCAAATGTTCTTTTCGTAGTGTCCTCCTATTGCCCTTAATACTAGTAGTTCCTGCTAAGTCCTCTCCAAAGTCCTTAACTCTTCTCTACCTCTTACTCTTCCACAGTTCCAAAAACATCTCCTGACAGTTTCCCTCGCTCTCTTTAGATGTGAAATAAACACTGATATGAGAATAAGAGTTGTCTGGACAGGGAGATGGATCAGTTGGTGTGGTGTTTGCTATGCCAACACAATTACCTGAGTTCAGCCATCAGAAAGAACATACCTTAAAAAAAAAAAGTAATGCCAGCAAAGGAGAGGTAGAGACAAGTGGACCCCATTGGCTTATAGGCCTTCCAGCCTAGCTTTTCTTGGTGAGTTCCAGGTCTGAGTGAGTTATCCTTGTCTCAAACAACCAAGCTGAAAGGGTTCCAGAAGAACAGCTGGTGTTGTGCTCCGACCTTCACAGTCACACACACATGAGTAAGAACTAGTCTACATGGAAGTCTCCTGTGTTTCATGACACACTGGACTTCTCATTGAAAACTTGCAAACAAGAGGATAAGGACACACATTTTGGTAGGTGCAGTGCAGTAAGGGCCAGACAGAGGGCAGAGTGGCTGGCCCAACATGGACCACCTGACCACCTAGTGTACAAAAACATGACTAGCTTAATTGTGAAGCACAACTCACAAAGGTGAGCAAGATTTGGAAAGTATACCATTCTCGGCGAACCATTCACTGACATACAAACTAAGCAGAGAAACTCTATATACTGCAGACCCATGAGTAAGGAACTTGGCTTATTTATCTGAAGGAGCTCATAAACAGGTGTGACAGATGTAAACCAAGAAGGATTAGGAGAATGAAAGGCAGATGAAGGCACATAGCCTACCTAGTCTATGAGCTCTCGAAATCTGCTTCTCTGTGCTACCCATAATGCCTGGGTAAAAGGCATGCACGCTCAGCTTTTTACATGGGTTCTGGGAATTTG
Organism: Mus minutoides; assembly: GCA_902729485.2. Lineage (NCBI taxonomy): Eukaryota > Metazoa > Chordata > Mammalia > Rodentia > Muridae > Mus > Mus minutoides. The sequence goes on along the minus strand of LR749494.1, from coordinate 593,309 downwards.
AACTGGGGTCCTCATATTTTGAAGACAATTGTTTTTGCCGTCTGAGCCTTTTCCTCAGCCCTCCCCCCCCCCTTTTCCACGTTTCTAAAGCCTCTGCTTAAGCAAAAGCCAGGGACTGTGGTGAGAAGGAAAAGGGAAGAGAGAGAGAGAGAGAGAGAGAGAGAGAGAGAGTTGTCTCTTAATTGCATTTTCTGAATAATAGGAATAGAAATGCCATCTGTCTCATCACATTCTTGTAGTGACTAAATGAACTTGGGTACTTTAAGATGCTTCACAGAGTGTAAAACACTCTCCAAGGAAGATTATAATTAGCATCATCATTCTTATTATTATTAACTGTGCAAACTTCAAAGCACTTGATTTCCCTTATTGGTTAATTCTAAAGAGGTTTGCCTCTATTCTGTTTCTTCCTCGGATGCTAATAGTTGCTATTTCTCTCTCACGTTTTAAAGGTGGGGGAGGAGGCTAGAAGATCTCTCCGAGAGCCAGAGCCTATGTTTTAAAAAGCTTTTGATTCCCCCAGCTGTGAGGTAACCTAGGCTTCTCAGACACCTTTGCCACAACTACTCCCATAGGCTCCTGTCTTCAAAGCTCTGAGAGAGATGCTAAGATCTTGCAATAAGCCCTCAACTGGCACTAGTGATCTTTGCCAAGCTTTGAGCCCCCAGGATAGTCTCCGTTCAGAATTTCTGCTGTGTTTTTTTTTTTTTTTGGTTTTACGAGACAGGGTTTCTCTGGATAGCCCTGGCTGTCTTGGAACTCACTTTGTAGACCAGGCTGGCCTCGAACTCAGAAATCTGCCTACCTCTGCCTCCTAAGTGCTGGGATTAAAGGCATGCGCCACCACGCCCCGGCTAATAAGAACCTCCTACCTTCCCTTGCCCTGGCCCCTTTCACTTATAAAATCACTTGGGCATCGAGATGTTAAACAGACTTCTTGCCTCTTGTGGGATGGCACTACAGAGCATGCACTTCTGTGACCAGGCAGAGATTACAGTTGCTGCACCCATCAGCAGCAGATGGGTGTGCTTAACAAGAGAATTGGATTGACTGCAGGGATTAAACTGAGAAAGGTGGATGGCTTAGTCAGCAAGACACACTGGGTTTCAGGAATGATGGCTTGTGGCTGTGAGTGTGCTCAGTGCCTAGCCATAGCTACAGTGCCTCCTTTAGGATGGGGCACAATACTATGCCTGCCTTTGAATATATACATATTAGAGCTGAGGGTGGGCCTTAGTTGGTAGAGTGCCTACCTACCATGCACGAAACCCTGGTTGGTTCCTCCAATAGCAAATAAACTAGGTGTCGTGGTGCGTACCTATAATCCCAGCACTTGGGAAATGGGGGCAGGAGGATTAGGAATTCAAGGTCATCCTTGGCTACACAAGGAGTTAGAAACCAGTCTAGACTGGAAAGTTTGTAATACATCCCCTTGCCCTCCCACAAACACCCAGCTTTTGGCAATATTAGGTGCCTTCTATTATCTTTAAAGTAATAAAAATAATAATAAACTATTCATGGAAAAACCCAAAGAAAGTACACATTCTGTTTTGAGTATAGCACCTGCCAAGACTGCAAACCTGTTTCCTGGTCTGAGAATATTCCACAGGGCTCGGGGTACCTCGAAGGTTTTGATAGTGATAATGATGAAATTCCCATTTATATAATTTGTTTCCACTGTATATATGTGTTGATATGTGTATGTGTGTGTGTCACTGTGTGTGTGTGTGTGTGTGTGTGTGTGCGCGCGCGCACGTATGCACACATGTGTCACACATATACCAAGGAACATGTATGGAGGTCAGAGAATAACCTCTCAAACCAAGCCTACACTTTCTACCTCCCTTAGAGTATGTTCTCTTCATTTTTCTTTCTACAAGCACTGGGCATGCTGGCCCTCTGGCTTCTGGGGTTCTTCTGTCTCTGATTCCCATCTCCCCAGAAACACAAGAATTACATACAGCACATGCTACTGTGGCAGCTCTTCACCTGAGCCACGGGAACTCCAAATGAGGGTCTCATGTTTATACAGCAAGTGCCTCAGCCACTAAGACATCTCTCTGACCCGTACATAATAATTTGCTATTTGCAATCACAATTAGGTATTTGGACCCAAAAACAAAAGACAAGGGTTTGGCTACAGATTACAAATGTTGGTCGTTAACACCGTGAGTTTTCTGAGACAGGATACGTTTTACTGGGCTAGAAGATGCTATGATCCTCTAATCTTTAAGACTGCGATTCCTCTTCATCTCCTTACAAAAAGAAAAGTAGCTGGAACTCCTTAAGACGTGCTTGTAAATAATTATTCTCTGGCCCTTTTATTAACAGGTTTTAGTTTTATAGGTTTATAGCAAGAATAATGTTTATAGATTCACACAACTTAAGAAAAAGGACACCCTGCTTAAAAGCCGTTGCGGCACTTTTACAGCATTATTTTGGCAAGGAATCCCTTCTAATCCACCCTCTCTGGAGTTTGGGCGTCAAGCCCTTAAATAGGAATGTTACAGGGGACTTGAAGGGGCACTGCTTCTGTAAGGAGAGGAGCCTTGGAGAAGTGAATGGAAAATTTTGCCTCTGTTTACCATGAATGAGCCTGGGGTTCCAGCAATACACTTAGGCCAGAAAGAGAGTGTTTCGTTGGCTTCACAATCATCTGCATTTGGTACTGAAGTGAAACGTTTTCTGTCTTTCCTCATTTTGTCTGTGATCTGTAAGTGCCCTGGTTAGAGTTCAACTCATAAGTTCCATCTAATAAAAAATATAATTTATGTCTTTTGGTCCATGTATGAGAGAAATACATGTGGTCCATTACTTTGCTTTACACACACACACACACACACACACACACACACACACACACACACACCAACATGCTGAAATGTACTAGAATCTTAAAAGTAATGGCCACACCATGATGAAGGCAATCTTATCATTCTTTTTTTTTTCAAGAACTTTCCACAAATGCTCGTGACATTTTCTAGATGAAGTTTCTCAAAGATATGCCAGAATCCCTTTGCACTAATTTAGCATCCATCATCTGCCTTTTTCCATCTTAAGAAACTGTTTTGACCCACATCTGATGAGTCTAAACTCTGCTAGGGATGCAGGTCTGAAGATGTATCGATTCTGTTCAAGAAAGGCAACTTTTCTGTTCCAGAACAGCAGTATGGTGGGGAGGTGGGGAGGTGGGTGAAACATCTACAGTAGGACCTGAGTTTGGATTCCCAGCCCCAACACAAAGCCAGGCATGGTAGAGAATATCTATAATTTCAGTGCTCCAGTGGTAAGATGGGAGGCAGAGACCAGAGTCTGTGTACATCTCGCCAGATATACACAGTAGCAATAACAAAAGAGAAACCTTGTTTCATATGAGATGGAAGGGGAGGACCCACCTCCAAGGTTGTCCTCTGATGTCCGTGCATGTACTGTGGTGGGTGTCTGAAATAACAGACAAAAGCTTACTTATAACATTACCTTTTCCTGTGGATACCGTCTTGTACTACCTGTCCCTGGTTAAACTTTCCATGTTGTTCTTCACAAAAGGAGGAAATAAGAAAGTTAACAAGTAGATGTTCATATCACCTCATCAAAATATGAGCCTAGGATTTTTTTTCCTTGTGAGTATGTCTTAGAAATGTCAACTCTTGAACCCATGGTAATGTTACTCTGAATCCCTCTCCTTCTCTCCTCCAATTGAGTCTTTTGCCCACTTGGGAGTTTCCCTCCTCTTGTCACCTCATCTAAACCTCCTTTCTCCTTTCATCTGAGTTAGCTAGTCATAAGGACCATACCTGGCTTGCCTGGGTCTCGAGGCTGTGGGTCGAGGTGACAGGTAGCCTCTGTTCCATCATCAAATGTGTTCATGGCCATACAAGTTTTTTTAATAGATATTTTCTTAATTTACATTTCAAATGCTATCCCGAAAGTTCCCTCTACCCTCCCCCCCCCCCCCCCCCCCCCCCCCCCCCCCCCCCCGCCCCGCTCCCCTACCCACCCACTCCCACTTCTTGGCCCCGGCGTTCCCCTGTATTGGGGCATATAAAGTTTGCAATACCAAGGGACCTCTATTACCAATGGTGGCCGACTAGGCCATCTTCTGCTACATATGCAGCTAGAGACACAAGCTCTGGGGGTTCTGGTTAGTTCATATTTTTGTTCCACCTATAGGGCTGCAGACCCCTTCAGCTCCTGGGGTACTTTCTCTAGCTTCTCCATTGGGGGCCCTGTGTTCCATCCTATAGATGACTGTGAGCTTCCACTTCTGTATTTGCCAGGCAAGTTTTGATCTTGGGACTAGTAAGCTTCCTCGTCCGCCTTGACATTCAGCTTGCTTCCAGGAGGCCCATTTAAGGAATGTGGCTCCTGTTTTTATTTCGCGTATCAACCAGTGCCAAGCCACACCACAGTGGATACAGGCTGATCCAGTGCTGAAGATGCCAGTATGGAATGCCTCTTCTTTCTTTCAGAGGTCCTTTTGCAATCCTTGAGGCTGCCAGTCATTTGCCAGCTGAGAGGTAATCCTCACCACAAAGGGATCCTGGATGCTTTGGACTCCCAGAAGATTAAAGGGATGTTGGAGAGCTTGGGGGTGTGCTTTATAACCCTCTGTAACTGGGGATTAAAATGTCTCTGGGGACCTTGAGGGTGTTCTTTACAGCCTGCTGAGGCTCTTCAGAGTAGAATAGAGGTAAGCTACAGTCTGTGGTTTCTCCATAACTGAGGAGACTGTGTGCTGTTTGTCTGGCAGATGATAAGGACAGCGAGAGACTTGGAAGAGGGGACAGATGACACTTTGTGATGTTAAGATGAAAGAAAAGAAAAACAAATGTGCAATGTGGGGATACACATCCTAAATCCCTCAAGAGAACATCCTGGGGGGGGGGCAGTTCCCAAATTAAGTCCTTGGGATTCCAGGACTAATTGCCAATGATTCTAAGTGTTATTTCAGTGGAATTTGTTGGCTTTAGTTTCCTATGAGGTATCTTGGAGGGTTGGGTGACAACTGATACATTTGAGAGAACTTACAGTTATCAGAGTGTCTTTGACCAACTTCAAGGGCACCTTGGATACTTGTCAGTGAGCACTAACAAATGAATGTGACCATTTACTCGTAATTAATCTCTGCAACTTGCTGATCAGTCCTTTAAGGCTCATAAAGGTAATTGTTCACATCTGACCATTTGTACACGGTATTAGGTCCTGGTAACATTTCCAAAACTGATTGTGTGTGTGTGTGTGTGTGTGTGTGTGTGTGTGTGTATTTCTGTGTGTCTGTGTATCTGTGTGTATCTGTGTCTATGTCTATATCTGTGTATATGTGTGTGTGTGTGTGTGTCTGTGTGTGTTTCTGTGTGTCTGTGTATCTGTGTGTATCTATGTCTATATCTGTGTGTATGTGTGTGTGTGTTTCTGTGTGTATGTGTGTGTGTGTTTCTGTGTGTCTGTGTATCTGTGTGTATCTGTGTGTGTCTATGTCTATATCTGTGTGTATGTGAGTGTGTGTCTGTATGTGTGTCTCTGTGTGTGTTTCTGTGTGTCTGTCTATCTGTGTGTGTCTATGTCATTGTCTGTGTGTATGTGTGTGTGTGTGTGTCTGTCTCTGTGTGTGTTTCTGTGTGTCTGTATATCTGTGTGTATCTGTGTGTGTCTATGTCTATATCTGTGTGTATGTGTGTGTGTGTGTCTGTGTGTGTGTCTCTGTGTTTGTTTCTGTGTGTCTGTGTATCTGTATGTGTCTGTGTGTGTCTATGTCTATATCTGTGTATATGTCTGTGTGTATCTATGTCTATGTCTGTGTATATGTGTGTCTGTGTGTCTGTGTCTCTGTGTTTCTGTGTGTCTGTGTATCTATGTGTGTCGATGTCTATGTCTGTGTATATGTCTGTGTGTATCTATGTCTATATCTGTGTGTATGTGTGTGTGTGTGTCTGTCTCTGTGTGTGTTTCTGTGTGTCTGTGTATCTGTGTGTATCTGTGTGTGTCTATGTCTATATCTGTGTGTATGTGTGTGTGTGTGTCTGTGTATGTCTCTGTGCGTGTTTCTGTGTGTCTGTGTATCTGTGTGTATCTGTGTGTGTCTATGTCTATGTCTGTGTATATGTCTGTGTATGTTCCTGTGCACATACAGAGCCGAGAGAAAGACATTGGGTACTGCACTTTATTGCTCTCCACCTAATTCCCTTGAGATAAGGTCTCTCATTGAACCTGGATCTAGAAGCCCCAGCAATCCTCTTGTCTCCATCCTCCATGGCTCTCAGGTTCTAGGTGTATTCCCCTCACAGTGCTGGAGTTCCAGGTACATGGGGTTATGCCCAGTTTTTAAGTGGGTACTAGAGATTTGAACTCAGGTTTGTTTGAGTGTACATGTACACGTGTGCATGTGAGTCATCCATGCATGTGTGCATGTGTGTGTATGTATGCATGGGTGTATGTGTATAGGGGTAGGTGTGTGTGTGTGTGCACATGTAGACACAAATGTGAAGGTCCAAGGTTAACATTTGTCATCTTTCTCAGTTTTTCTTCACATCATTTATTGAGACAGTATCTTGTTGAACCCTGAAGTTCCCCAGCTCCAGCTAGTCTATTTAGCTGGCTTGATCCAGGGACTTCCTATCTCTGTCCCTCTGAATACTGGGCTAACAGGCAGGCTAACACATCTGCTTTGCTTTTGTGTGTGTTTGTATGATCTAAACTCTTGTCCTGACCTTTGCAGGTCAAGAACTTTGTCCACTGAACCATAACCCAACCCCTTTCTGGAAGTTTAAACTAAGTAAACTAAACTGCCTACATTTGGCTCTGAGCCATGACTTCCAAAAGATCCTGTGAATTCCAACAAGTTTCATCTCTGTGGGAGCACACAGCACCTTCCTATTTTGCATATCAATAATCAAGCTACATATTTATGCATTGATTCAAAGTAGTCTCAGATCTGAACTTGCCAATACAAAGACCAATGCATGTTTTGTTGCTGTCGTGGTTGTTGCTGTTATGGTTGTTGTTGTAGTTGTTGTTGCTGTTGTTGTTGTTGTTGTTGTTAGATAAAGCCATCTGGATGCCATGTTAAGATTTCACTGACATACTGTGAACCAGGAGTCAGCCAACACTGCAGTAAGGTTCTTGCCTGTTGTATTTCCCAGGTAGTCTGTGATAACTATTACTTTAACACTTAAGATGTGTCTGTTCACTGTAGCTGTCTTCAGACACTCCAGAAGAGGGCGCCAGATCTTGTTATGGATGGTTGTGAGCCACCATGTGGATGCTGGGATTTGAACTTATCACCTTTGGAAGAGCAGTCGGGTGCTCTTACCCGCAAAAAAAAAAAAAAAAAAATGTGTCTGTTCTCTGGGCCTCAGGTAGCACACCAACATGCTGACCGCTAGACCCGCTGTATCCTATTCCAGATGCAAGACGCTGTGAGAATTACCTCCTTGCCAGACACTTTGAACCTGTCACTCCAGCACTGAAAGCTGCTGGAGTGTCTTTAAGCCCTTCACCTTCACCCCAACATTCTTGCTGCACCTGCCGCTGCTTAGCTCTTCCTGAGCTGCAGATCCCCACCCCACCCCACCCCACCCCACCCCCATGCTTCTTTACTTGGCTCTAGCCTGAAAACTCTGTTCTTGGATTCAATCTGACACTTTCGAAGCCTCACTTATCCCTGGGAGAGTTTGCCAAAAGAGAGTGAGGACAGTTCTGGAACAAAGGCCCTGCCTCCCACATACTGCTTCCAACCACTGCTGAAACTTCTAAGTCACAGACAAGCCCAGCTTGGTGGCCCATGCTCTTTAGGGTATTTGTGGCTCTCAGGCCACCTGATGTCATAGGCCTCTCCCAGACAAGTGTCTAGGCAGACAACACTTCTATAACAATTCACGTATATTTCAGGGATCCACAAAAGCCACTTCAAGGCAAAGTTTAAAAATAAAAATAAAAAAGAATTTATGAGGAGGTATCAAAAGGATGAATGGGTGGATTTTTCAAGAAAGGAATATACAAGATATAAGGCATTGACCACTTTGTAACTATGCATTTATGTATGTGTTATAAAATATATTAAAAGCTCAGTTGAGGAGATGGCTCAGTGAGGAAGAAAGAGTGTTTGCTGTGTAAGCATGAGGAGCAGAGTTCGAATCCCCAGCACCCACTTAAAACACTGAGCACAAGGGATATACATCCTTAATCCCAGAGCCATAGGAGACATAGACAAGAGAATCCCTGGTGCTTGCTAGGTTCCAGCCTAGCTCCACATTCAGTGAGAGATCCTGTCTCAAGAGAATGGTAGAGTGGGACACCTGATGTCATTCTCTGAAGGGTACATGTGCACATCACACACGCACATGCATGCACACACACACACACACACACACACTCACACACCCATTGGGGTGGTTGGAGGGAGGAAGGGAGAGGGCAATTTTCAGAAAAGTTTGCATGGACTGATTTTGGAAAATGCTCACTCTTCTCTGGTAAATCCTCAAATATTGCTTTCTGCTCCCAAATTCTGTACCAAATGAAGATGGTGGCATTGAGGATCCCAATAAAATGAGGTAATGGCGAAGATGAGACTTAACAGCTGTTGACAGTTTTGCTACTGGCAAGCAGCTCCTTCCCTTTAACTTAGCCCAGTGTACACAGCAACTCTGTGAAAGTTCTCAATCTCATTCTTTTAAAGTAAAATGATGGGAAGGGAGAGATGGCTCCACAGTTAAAGCCCTGGCTCTTCCAGGGTACCTACATTTGGTTACAAGCACCCACATGAAAACTCACAGCAGTCTATGATTTCAATTCCAGGGAACTAGATGCCCTCTTCTGGCCTCCAATGGTACAGGGCAAGTATATGACACACAGATACACATTCCTGCACAATACCCATATAAATAAAAATTTTAAATAATAATTTTTGTCTCTTGCTATTTTTCTTGTTATATAATAGTATGTTTACATAATATATAATATTATATACAAAGCCAAAGGGCAGTTATTTAGTAGTCTTATTGAAAATAGATTTTTAACTTATTATATTCCAATTATAGCTTCCTCTATCCCAAGTCCTCCCCACTTCCCCATCCACCCAAATCTACACCCTTTCTTTCTTCTTTTCTTTCTCATTAGGATTGAAAGAGGAATCTAAAAATAGTAATAACGATGAAATTAAGTTAAACAAACAAACCAGAACAGGGCAAGGCAAATAAGAAACAAAAAAAAAGTTCAAAACACATACACAGACACAGAGACACATATATTCTACTACACCGAGATCCCATAAAAAAACACTATCTTAGGGTTTCTGTTGCTGTAAAGAGATAGCATGACCATGGCAACTCTTATAAAAGAAATCATTTAATTGGGGCTGCCTTACAGTTTCAGAGGTTCAGTCCATTATCATCACGGTGGGAAGCATGGTGGCACCCAGGCAGACATGGTGCTGGAGAAGATGCTGAGAGCTCTGTATCTGGATCTTCAGGCAACAGGGAGTAAATGCTTCACTGGGCATGACTTGAGTATCTGAGACCTCAACTCTACCCGAGTGACACAATTGCTCCAACGCCATACCTATTCCAACAAGGCCACACCTCCTAAGAGTGTCACCTCTCCTAATAGTACCACTTCCTGTGGGCCAATGGGTCCATTTTACTCAAACCACTACAAACACAAACAAATCCAGAAATCATAGATCTAGGAGGTTTAAAAAAAAAAAAAAGCTGTAACAAAGAACCTTCAAAAACACCTCTAAGTTCATTAGTTCATTTTGTGTTTGCCGTCTACGGCTGAGCAGAGGACATGGTCCTAAGAGTGTTTTGTATGCTCAATGAGACTCCGTTGGAGAAAACTAATTTTTTTATTTGTGACTGACTATCAGTTGGAGATAGCATCTGGATTAAGGGTGTGAGCTCTCAGTACTGATATCTCCTCAGTCTCACACCTGTGCAGGCTCTGTGCATGCTGCCATAGTCTCTTTGAGTTAATTGTGTTCATTGTCCTGTGCATTGGTCATACTGTGTTTAGGGAGGCCTTGTTCTTACTGATTCTCCCCCCATTGTCCTGCCCCCCCTTTACCCTGCACACCCCATCACATCCTTTCTGCCTCCATGTTTCATGTGCCCTCCCCTAACCTTTCTTAACACCTCTTTTTTCCCTCTCTTGTCTTCTTTCTAATTCCATAGCCTAAATTCACACCCCATACCCCTTATATCCATATATGTAAATACAATAAGCTATGATCCTCATGATAGAAAACATGCTGTTTGTGGAAAGATATGATTTTGAACTATACTTTTAAAATCTTTTCACTTACTTTTTCTTGTTTGTTTGTTTTGTTTGTTTATTTGTTTTCCTCTTTGAATTTTAATCAGTCTTATGTCAAATTGTAGAAGGTTCTAAGCGGTTCTGTGGTTGCCACATTATGTATGATTCTAAAACTATTATTTCAGAGGTCATTTCTATAGCTTGCTACTGCATGTATATTTGTTTATTTTAAGATTTAATTATTTATTATGTATTCAGCATTCTGCCTGTATACATGCCTGTGGGCCAGAAGAGGTCACCAGATCTCATTACAGATGATTATGAGCTACCATATAGTTACTCAGAATTGAACTTAGGACCTCTAGAAGAGCAGCCTGTTCTCTTAACCTCTGAGCTATCTCTCAAGCCCATGTATTTATATTTTTATTTGAATGACATTATACTCATTTGTAAGTCGTTGCCATTAAAACCAACAATAAATATAATCCTTCTGAAAGTTCATATCTTCTAAAAAGCTAATTTTAAAAAATAAAGGCAAAGAGTTGGGAGTTGAGGAGATAGCTCAATAAGAATTGTGAATGCCTGTAAACACAAAGAGCAAGAGTTCAATCCCAAGGATTCAAGTTAAAAGAAAAAAATAGCTGGGGATGATGATGACATGCTTGTGATCCCAATACTGGGAAGGTAGAGACAGGGCTAATGAGACAGCTTAGCCTACTTGGCTAGTTTCAGGCCAGTAACTGACAGTATCTCAATACAGCAAAACAAAAAAACGTAGAGAAAACCTGGGAAGCCATATCAGAGATACAGGAGGTAAGCTTACAGAATATAGAATATATATTACAGAATAAATATGTATATATGTGGTCATTTACTGCAAGGGAGATCAAATTCAAGTCCAGGCAATCAAACCAGATGCAGAACAAAGTGGTGCTTGAACACTGAGCAAAGAAGCCATCTCTCATCTTAGGGTCTTGGTGTCTGATATACAGGTTTAATGTTATACTTTGGGTCAGATTTGATGAAGTGTACCAGAATGAGGAGCCTGAATGAACGTGTCAACAACATCCTTGAAGCCCTTTATCTCAATGAGCAATGAGGTAGTACCTCGGGGTCATGATAGCTTAGCAAACATTAGCAGCAACAATATGATTTATCCTTTTGGGGATGTTTTAGTATGTTTGTTAGGTTGTTTTTGCCAAAAACTTCTCATTCAGGAAAAGATTTCCTGTAGGCTTTCACATCCTCCTCTTGACATCACTTATCAAGAAGATTCAGCCAGGACTCAGTACATGGTACTCCAGTGTGCCAAGGCACAGAGAAGCACCCAGAACTCAAAGAATACTATACTTAGTGATTCATGCCTGCAAGTACTTTTCTGATTCAGGCCATGAGAATGTATTTGTCTTGCTTCAAAGAGACTGGTGACCTTTCCTAATACAGTCTTACTTCACTTCTGCATGTTTCTTCACTATTTATCTTTAAGCCATGTAACTGGACAAACTTTACCAATACCCACAGAGCATTGTCCCACAAGCCCCACTGAGTCTGTGAGACTGGTGCTATACCTCATTGTTTGAACTGAAATAAACTGAGGAATAGGTAGAAAAAAGGGGGGGGGGGCTTTAGCCTGCTCCAGACTTCTAGACACCAGGTTCAAAACTTTGCTTCTCCAGTTTCTGGGCCTTCTGGTTCCTAAGCTGGTTACTGAGCTGTATGACCTCAGAAACAAGGTACAGCTTCTCTGTGTGTCAGTCTTCTTGGCACACAGGTATGATGTTAGCATCTCACAGGCATTCTAAGAGGCACTGAGCTGGAGCATGCTGAGCACTCTCCAATGTTCTTATATAGTCAGTGCTGCTAAGAAGTCTGCCATGCCAGTCACTTCTCTATGGAAGCTGGAACAATCACTACCTGGTACAGGAAGCTTAGGGACCAGACCCTGAAAGCCTCATGGCTTCTCTAGAATCCCTGGTACCCATAGAGCCTTTCTCTCCCTGCACCCTGAACCTTGCAGTCTCCTCTTTGTGGATCAATTGTAGAAAGCTCCTGATCATTATGTCTGAAAAACATTTCCCAGGTAGAGTAATGGGAGTCACAGCCCTTATTTGCCCTATCTTCAAACTGTCCAAATACTCAAAGGAGAATGGCAGCCTCCTCCTCCTCCCAGACTGCTGAACCATGTGAGCATACTCTGGATTTCACCTTAAGATGCTCCCTCCCCAGTGCACAAGCAATCATGGGATGCACCTACCTTTTCTATGAACACACAAACACAATACAACACATACAGAGACATACACACACATCCATACAGACATATACACACATATATGCATATACACTATATACACATATATATACATATATGCATACTTACACATATGCACACATATGCATATATGCACATATATGAAACTTACACATATATATATACACATATGCATATATACACCTATACATGCATGTGTACACATTGTACACACGCACACATACACACACACACACACACACACACACACACACACACACACACACACACCTCCAAGCTTAGCTCTTTAGCAATCTTCCTTCACAGACTTGAAAAACTGGGCATAGTCCATTCAGGAACACCCACATCCCTGCCCACTTACTACCCATGTAGCTTCACAGAAAGGACTTGCTTTTCCTAAGCTTTTTCTAGCCTCTGAGATCACCCCCACACCTACTTGAAGGTTTGAATGGCTTTGTAAGCTAACGGTGTGCATGGCATTTAATACATTTTCTTAGTTTGCTTGGGCTATCATAATAAAACACTGTGGCCTGGGTATCTCTCACAATGGACATTTATATCCCATGATCTTAGAAACTGGAAGCAGAGGGGCAAAGGGCACTTGAGAACTTGTTTCGAAAATAAGTAAACCCAGCCGGGCATGGGGGCATACACCTTTAATCCCAGCACTTGGGAGGCAGAGGCAGGTGGATTTCTGAGTTCGAGGCCAGCTTGGTCTACAGAGTGAGTTCCAGGACAGCCAGGACTGTACAGAGAAACCCTGTCTCAAAAAAAAAAAAAAAAAAAAAAAAAAAAAAAAAAAAAAAAAAAAAAAAAAAAAAAAAAAAAAAAAAAAAAAAAAAAAAAAAAAAAAAAAAAAAAAAAAAGAAAAGAAAAGAAAAGAAAAAAGAAAAGAGAAAAGAGAAAAGAAAAGAAAAGAAAACCCAAGCCAATAGTTTACTGATGTGTTAGAGTCATGTCCTGAAAACAATTCACTCTAGGAAGATGAGGCAGAGGGATTGCTGGGAGTCAAGGGTAGCCTGGGCTGCACAGTGAAACTTTGTCTCAAAAAAGGGCAAAGTTTTCAAAAAAAACTATAAATGTATAAGAATCAAATACATCTATCACTTTTCTTGTCAATAGATGATGCAGAGGAATTTTTCAAACAGTAAAGGAAATAAAAACAGACACAAATATAAAGGGCCCTTTTGTGACTCTTCTCTTTCTTTTTTTTTTAAGTAAAATGACAAATTCAGGGGTAAAAAATAGTTTTCTAAAAGGATTTGAAGAGAAAACTGGCAAGAGAGAGAATGTCAAATGACGCTGAAAGAGTGACAGCCACAGTGACAGATACCATAACGGCACAAATGTGGGTGGGTTAGATCAGACACTGGCCTTTCACAGACACCTAACAGCTCCTGAATATCTATGGCTAAAAGCAGCCTGGGAGGTCCCTGTGCAGATGCCTGCCACTTTGAGAACACGCTCTTGAGGCTCTCTGCTACCAGACGCAGAGCACCATGCTGCAGGTGGTACCCCCGGCACCTCGGAGACCATGCCTCATGTCACTTCACCATTTCATGCCATCATATCCTGTCTTTGTGGTCTTTGCTAATGCACATCAATGTCATAGGCTGGGTCTAAAGTCGAAAAGCTTTATATCATTGCATTACCAGAGATGGCATGCCAGTGGTTAGACACAGCCCAGAGTGGGAGTCAGTGAGTGTTGCTGGGAGGCTAGCTCAGCCAGGAAAGTGCTTAGCATGCAAGCATGAAGACCTAAGTTCAATTCCCAGGCACAGGTGTTTGGGGGAGGCAGGGAATGAGTAAATAGAAAAGCTAGACATGATGAGATGAGTTTGGGACTCCAAATCTGGGGGTGCAGAGACAGGCAGATTCCTCAGGCTTGTTGGCCAACCAGCCCACGTTACCCAGTAAGTTTCAATTCAGTGAGAGACCCTGGCTCAAAAGGTAGATGAACGGTTCCTGAGAAATAACACCTGAGATTGCCCTTTGCTTCCACAACCACATGAGCATGTGTGCATCCGTGTTCACACACATGGATAAGGAGTCAGCAGGGGCTATATAGGTGACACAAAGGAAAAGGTGATTGCCTTATACACATGAAGACCAGAGTTCTAATACTATGCACCCATTTTTTTTAAGAAGCCAGATATGGTTATGCAAGGTTGCAACCCCACCTAGATTTGCAGGATGCCAACTGGTATTTCCCAAGAACGTTCTAGCCAGCCATTCTGGTCAAAATGGTGAGCTTGCAGTTCTGTGAGAGACCCCCATTTCAAAATAATAAGACAGAGAGTTACAGAGGCAAATATACGTCCTTGTCTTGCTCTAGTCTCTGGATTCCAGTAACTATAATAGGTGACCAGTTGCTTCAAACTCCTGACACCTTGACCTTTCCACTGTGATAGACTAGACCTACCTGCACCATGAGCAAAATAAACCCTTTCTCATTCCTTTGTCAGGTCATTGTATCTCAGCAACCAAAAGTAACTAAGAATATAGTGGGTGGTGGGTACAATAAGAATGACCTTAATGGTACCAAACTGTATGTTCAAACATGGATAACATGGCTAATATCATGTCTTCCATACTTACCACTGGTTTATATTTTAATATTTTTGTTATTTTGAGAACTTTATGCAGCACATTTTGATTATATTCATCCCTTCCCCAATTTCTCCCAGACCCACCCTCAAATGTCATGTTGTCTATCTGTCATTCTGTTTTCAGCCTGTCAAGTCCAATTTGCATTGCTCAGTTAGGAAGGCGTAACACCTATTCTGCATATGGTAGATTATTCAGGGGTCCCACCGTTAAAGAAAACTGTCTTTTCCTTCTCCCAGCAGCTATCAAATGCCAATAGCGTTGAAGTTAGAGCCGGGCTTTTATGCCACAGTCTCTGTTAGCTTATATGTGGTGTCCGGAAAACACTATTTCTATGAAGTCATCCATACCTCTAGCTCCTGACATCTTTCCATGCCTCTTCAGCAGAGATCCATGAGCCTTGGTGTGGGGTGCAGAGACGTGACACAGTTGTCCATTAGGAATGCACATGCCATAGACTTTTATTCTCTATGTGTTGACCAGTTGTGAAGTTTCTGTTACCTGCAAAGACAAGAAGGAGTTTCTCTAATGAGGGCTAATCTATGGGTACAACAATAAATCATTAGGAATCATTTTAACATTATGCTAGTTAGCAGACCTACTACTATTTACTAATTTTTAAAATGTTTTTTTTTTCCTAATGATACATAGTTAACCAGGCAATGTAATGCATGCTTGCAATCCCAGCACTCAAGGGTAGAAGCATGCAGATCACGTTAAGTTTGAAGTTAGCTGGGGCTAGTAGCAAAATCCTGTTTCAAAATAATACAAAATTTTGCCTACTCATGGTACCACCCCACTCAGTAACAAACAATTTGAGGATTGGATCTCTATTTTATATTTTGACCTCTGTTCTCAGTGGTATATATGTGGCAGCTAACATCAAGGCTAGTCTACAGTCAATGAAGCCTGTATTTTAAAAAAAAATGGAATTATAGAAGCAAAATTACCTATGTCTGCAGGGCTTTAAAAATGAAAAGAATGAAGAGCAGGAAAAGCAGTCACTAAGAAAGTAAGGACACACAGACATAGGGTGTTCCTTCACATGGATTTTGGATATAGATGGAAACAAGTGTGACCTTGAACAAAAGAGACCTCTGAGCAATACTAGAAGTAGGAATGACATAAGATGAGAGACACTGCATCAGTCTACTGGGGAAAAAAGGAGAAAATATCATTTCTGCAATTGAGGGAAAGGTAGGAATAAATGGAAATAATAAAATAATAATAAATGTTAATTGAATTATCATCATCATTATTATTATTATTATTATTACTATTACTATTACTATTCAAGACCACACTAAACATAAGCTGCAGTGCTTGCCTGTGGAAGAACTCGCAAGTCTTACTGCAGAAGACAAAAAGCAACATATGGAGAAATATAAAAATATGCTCCCTAGGGATGCTGCTTCATCAGATGTCAAGACAAACCTAGATGAAGCAAAGCAAGGTGACTCTAACAGACCTAAGGCCACTCATGGATCCAAGGGCAAAAGCTGAGACAGCTGGGGACCGAAACATCTCCTGCTGTCACTGATGGCTGGAGTGGATGGCATTGAGAAATGAACAGGGGGATGTGGTCACTCCTTGATGTTTACTGTTGTTACTGACCGGGAAGTGTAGGAGCACACGTAACCCTGAGCATGGTGGTACATGCTTGTAATTCCAGAACTAGGAAATAGAGAAATCTCTGAGGCTTGCTGGCTAGACAGCTTAGCCAGCCTATCCTACCAGGGGAGCTCTAGGCCAGGGAGAGCCCTGTGTTCAAAACGACATAGTCAATGGCTCCTAAAGAATGATACCTGCGGTAGGTCTCTAGTCTCCACGTGTACATGCACATACCTAAACAAATATAAACAAACAAACACAGTCATAACAATAACAATAAAGATAAGATGAGAGTAGGGATTAGCCCCAACTCTCATTATTGAGGGAGGCATCCTCGGACAACACAGCAATGACAGTGAGAATGCCCACAGGTCAGTAAAATGCACGGACATAAACCACTCCAGAGACTGTTTCATGGAACCTTGTCTGCTTTATTGTATGTGTACAGCTACTTATATAGTTGAATCCTATCAACTCTGATTGGTTAGCACATTACCTTGGATATGTGGAAGACAGACATTAAAGGAGTCAAGGAGAGTGGAGACCAGCTACTGGTTACTCAAGCCAGAATTCAGTGTTCTGACTTCTGGGGCATGGTGTGCTATGCGTCTTATTTAGAACCACAGTGTGCCAAGTAGGCTAGCTGCCAGGCCATGCCTACATTTTCTCTTGTAAGTTTCTACTTAGAAAAGTCTGGGATCCATTTCCTCTGGTGGATCTGGTCCATTCCCCTGCCTCAGTCCCCATGGTGACAGAGATTGAATCATGGTTTTTGCATCCCTGGTACTTTGTACACTAAGGATGTATTTTAAATGGATGGCTGAAGATTGGACAGTTGCCTTTTATAATCCAGATTCTCGTGGTGCCATTTTGCCCCTAGTTTGTCTCAAATTATGCTAAATTAAAACTGCATCTCAGTCACTTGTGTAAACTTATGGCAATGAGAGTCCCCACCTCAGAAGCTTCCTAAAGATGAAGTGGCTCATGGTGTTAAAATGTTTAGATCCACAGCTGGAAATAGTATATTTTTATAAGCATTGCCTATTATTTCTATAATTTGTTTTCAATGTCTTTGTTTTATTATAAAAGCAATTTCAGGTCCAAATTTGATTTGGTTATGACATTTTCGTGCACATATATTATTGTATGTTCATATCCATTCTCCCACTACCCTCTTTATGACTCCTAACCCTCCCAATGCTTTTCTCCTCTCCCCAAATAGTCACCAGTCTATTGTGTTTGTGTGTGTGTGTGTGTGTGTGAGTGTGTATAAGTAATATGGGCATATAAGCCTTGCTACTATCCTATATTTTGCTAAACAGAAAGAATAAAAATGAAACATTCTTAAATATAAAAATGTAGAGCACTAAGTCTTGCCACTCAAAAGTTAAACCTCAGCTGCCCATATATCCAGCAATACATTACATGGAACTGCAAGGCTTTTAAGACATGTAAATATAAAATAATTAAAATATTTTGATGAACTTTAAATTGAAATATCACTGTGAAGCACACCATCTCTTAGTTTTAATACCCTTTTTTATAATATATTAGAGATTTTAAATTTCTCTTCATGTTTCAGATTCACTTTTAGGATCAGAGGTTATTCCTCCTTCACTCAACACATTTGTATCAGCACCATTTTGAGATATGCCTGGATGGCAAGAGGCAGGATGCTCTAGAAAATGTTGGGAAGGTTCCAGAACCCTTGAATTTTGCTCTCAGTGAATGAGAAAGTGTCAGAGGGTTTTATGCTGAGGAGCAGGAGGATCTGATAGACATCTTGAAAGAGTGTTTTCTCTCTCTCTCTCTCTCTCTCTCTCTCTCTGTTTCTCTCTCTCCCCCCCCCTCTCACACACACACACACATAACTGTATAGCATATTATAAAGGGTTCAAGCTAGAAGGAAGAGAGGTTTTTTGTTTTTGTTTTTTAGGAAACTGTGGCGGGAAATGATCCCATCCTGATCCAAGATTCTAAATATATTGGAAGCAAAGTCAAAGGGTAAACAGGGTATCCTAAAGATGGTAGGTGTTTTATCAGTTCTTGTGGAAGGCACACAGGAACTTGTTTTCCTGAAATTCCTCCATGTCAGCTTGCCTTTGACTTTGCTGTTTTGTCTTTGGTTGGTTGGCTGGTCAGAAAGACTTGTATCACACACCAAAGCAAACTCCTACATGTTGTCCCTAAGTGTAGGAGTAAGATGTTGCAGTGAGCACACTTGGAAGAGAGTTACAGAAGAGATAGGCCATGGAAGGGGACACTGCCCGAGTGGCCATCTCCCCAGCCAAAGATTTGCTTTGGTGTGTGAGTTTGATCTGGGAAAAGCACATTTAGGAAACAGTAGTGTCACTTGATGCTTCCTCATGTGCTTCCTCTTAAGAGGAACTTACCAAAAGGCAAGAATGGAGCATGGAGTTAGACCCAGGACTCAACCCAACTCCTCATAGTCGCTGGAGGACTCTGCACAGGCTGTCACCTCTGCCTTTGTCTTCTGCCTTTAAAATTATGCAGATTTTTCATAGTTGTTTTCATGTTGTGCCTAGGATTCCAGAAGCGCTGGATGTTGTTTTCTTTTTCCTTCTATATCCAATATTCCTTTTCCTAATGAGTTTAACTCATTGAACAAAATGGCGGATTTTATTAAAACATTTTCATGTTTTCTGCCATCTTTACCCTTTGTTGCCTTCCTTCTCTCCCACTGACCTCCCTCCTCTCAAATAACACCTCTTCTATGTATTTTAGGTCATGAGGGGAAATATATGATACAAGTCTTTTTGAGTTCAGCCTACTTCACTCCCAATGATGCTCTATAATCATCCATAGCATCCACAGTATATCTCTCACCATCCACCATCGTCAGTACAGCTAAACCAATGCTACCTGTGCTTTCTCTGCTCCAAATGGAAATCACCTAGTAAGTCACAGTCTAGAGTCTTCTGTGTACCATGCTCCTGAAATCTCTCATCCTATGGTCAGCTGATCTGGATGGTGAGCACCGGCAGAAGTCCTCTTCTGCCTCTGTCCATAATCTGGATAGAAACAGCCAGATCAGAGAAACAAGATGAGATGTGAGAAAGTATCTCTGAAGGTCACACCATTCCCAAATCCCTCCCTACCCAGTGTTTTAGTAACATCTTCTTGCTGGATTAATGAACCACACAGTCAAAAGGAAGGAGAGTATCATTTCCCTTTGTATGTGACTCTCTCCCAGGTTAGTCCAACAGAAAGCAGTACATTTTCACATCTTGATTTTCGCCTATAATTTTCTGTTTCCTAATCCTAAACTTTGAAGTATTCTAGTGACCTTACAGACATGAGACAGGATGGGAGTAGGAAGTGAGACAAGAGAAAATAATATCAAGGTAAATATGGCCAAGGGTATGGCATACTTGTATGAAGTGTCATAATGAAATCTAGTTTATATAATGAATACATAATCTCTCCCAGTTCCCTTTCTCTGCACATATATGTATATATGTACAATTTTTGGATGAGGGAGAAGATTCCCAATGCTTCCTGAATCCTAGCCATAAAATTATACAAAAATATTCATATTATTAAAGAAAGTATCCAGAGATGAGAGTGCTGTGGGAACCAAGGAAAGAGATTGTTGAGGTTTTCCAAGAAATCCCAGCAACACAGTCTGCAGATGAAGTCAGAAATATGGCTGCAACACAAGGCCTGGATGGTGTCCGACTCACACAACAGTGCTCATATTCTGAAGGGTGCTTGGCCAGGATCAGGGTTCCAGAGCTAATCCATGCATCACTGGGTTAGTAAACTGCTGTATAGGCAAATGGCAGGCTTATTTTATTCATTTTATATATTTCTCTGAAATTAGCAGTAATTCTTTTTAATTTAATTTAATTTTTTTTTTTTACTTATTCACTTTACATCCCGCTCACTGCCATCTCACTCCAGGTCAGCACTTCCTACAATCCTCCTCCATCTCCCTCCCCTTCTCCTGAGTGTGTGGGGGCCTCCCAGGATATCAACCTCACCCTGGAACTTCAAGTCTCTAGCAATAATCATTTAAAGCCTATTAGAAATGGTGTTTTTCTCCTAAAAACATCCTGCTCCAAAAGGAAAATTCATATCAGCATTCCCCATGGGATGGGCTTACCCTGTGTGTTCACTGAAAGACATTAAACTTTTAGGCTATAACATTTCAGCCATGACCTTTATGGAAATGAGAAAAGGAATAAACTCGACTTACTTGTAGTCAAGGTCAAAATCTATCACTGGAAGTTTCATGGCAGAATTTATTTGAAAGGACAGTACATGGAGCCTCTATGGTCCCTTTGTTGTCTTGTTGCAAGTTAAAGAGGTCTTGCTTCTCCCACATTAGTTCCCCAAAAGTGGTCCATTTTTATAATCTTGTTCTTTACCTATAATCGTATCAGACTGAAGGGAAAGGCTTCGTAGTCCTGCTTCTTAGAAATGTCACCTTCCTCTTTTGTATTCTTTCCCTCATTCTTGAACTTGCTAAAGAGGCCACTTGCCTTGCCCAGCAGTGAGGAAATAGCCACAGGACCACTGTGTCTGTTTCATAATCTAGAGGTCTGTTGGTCCACAAAGAAGTGTTAGTGAAACTGTACTGGTTTGTTTTGGCTCAGATTGAGATCTGGCTCCCATGCTGGAGGGCTGGGCCCAGGTAGACCAGAGGTT
>LR749494.1:551367-571800 GCA_902729485.2 Mus minutoides | reverse complement strand
CAATGCCTGGCAAACATGGAAGTGGACGCTCACAATCAGCTATTAGATAGAACTCAGGACTCACAAGGAAGGAGCTAGAGAAAGTACCCAAGGAGCTGAAGGGGTCTTCAATCCTATACGTGGAAGAATAACAGGAACTAACTAGTACCCCCAGAGCTCATGTCTCTAGCTGCATATATAGAAGAAGATGGCCTAGTTGACCATCATTGGGAAGAGAGGCGCCTTGGTCATGCAGACTTTATATGCCCCAGTACAGGGGAACACCAGGGCCAAGATGTAGGAGTGGGTGGGTAGGGGAGCAGGGCGGGGGATGGGGGAGGGTATAGGGGACTTTTGGGATAACATCTGAAATGTAAATGAAGAAAATATCTAATAAAAATGGGGAAAAAGAGTACTTGGCAAGTTCCCTCAGAAGTGAGCCTTTGCCTTAAATTGTTCATATATACCCCAAGTCACTTTTTTTTCAGTGAGAGTCAGGACAGCACATGAAAAGACCCGTGGTCACTAGGGAGAGCAAGATTTGCATAGCTTGACAATGGAAGAAACAAGTCACTCCAAGTTTAAAGCCCAATAAACATCTTGTCAAGACACTCAAGTGTCTTCACTACTAGATATCAACTCAGTCTCACTTTGCTTATACCATAAATCTTTATGCAACCAAAACACAAGCCCACCGAGCAAGCCCTAAAGCGATGTATCTGCCCCAGGTAGTCAAATCTGTATAGTTTTCACCACCGTGAATTCCAAGTGTCCTTCTATTTGTCCTTCTTTTTTCTTTAGCACACAAGATAAAAGCTTCATTTTTACATTGCCACATCTATCTGGCATTGCATTTTGCGCATAGTCCTATAGTTGGGATAAATGCGTCTTAGTTTAGGTTCAAGATGGCACCTTGCTTTATACGGTTCAACTCCTGTGGAAATCAGAAGCAGGCCACCTGATCTAGTCAGAAAGTACCAAGAAACAGGAAATGATTCACAAACTCTTCTAAATGGTAACTTCTGGCATCCTTTTCCTGTGGTTGTCATTCTACAGATCAGTAGAAATAGTGACAAAAGACGTTTCTGGACGCACTGAAACCCCTAGGTCCAAGATGTTAGTAGGAATTGGCCTCTTACCCAAATCTCAGTGATGTTTAGAAAAGAATCCCTGTGTACTAACTGAAGAACACTTTCTTTTTAAATCCCCAGAGAGAACCACCTTCTGCCCATGCTAATGGGGTGTTGCAGATACCCTAACAGGGTCACAACACAATTATTTGCCATTATTTTCTGCCTCATTACTAGATCCTGATCCTTCTGCACTTCTGTGGCTCCAAGCCCTTGGAAGGTTTCCAAGATGGAGGCACCCTTATACCACATTCCTCTTTGCCCTGAATAGTGAGATTATCAGGCACACCCACCTGCCTCTGCACTTCCTTCCTGCTCAATTCAAATCAACAGTAAGCTGTTGTTCTTTTGACTGGGAGCCAGTCCATACAAAGGAGACAGGAAGATTGCTTCCTAGCTATATGCAAATAGGCTGAGTATTCTCCAATCTCCCAGAAAGTTCCCTGTTAACCAAATGACTTCTACTTCTGTTTCTTCATGTATAAAATTAATGGTTAAGGGCTAAATAACCTGAGTGCCCTTCCAGTACTCTTAAGTCCATACTGTCATCCCTAGGGAGAACAATATTTGCACACAGTGAACAGTGAGAAAGGAAACAAACCACTCTGTGTTTAAATGCTCTATGAACACAGAAGTTCCTGCCATGACACCCAGTGTCTTCTCTACTTGCTATCAGTTGATTCCCTACTCTGTGTGCACCAAAAAAAACTCTAAACAACAAAAACACAAGCAATCCCTAAAGCAACTTATCTGCTCCAGGTAGCCCAATTCATTCAGGGTAGTTCTCACCACCCTGAATCCCAAGTGACTTTTTTTTTTCATTTTCATTTCTTTTGTCTGATTAGCCAATGTTTAGTCAGCACACAAAATATAGGCTTCATTCTGGCATTTTCTTACACATCTCCCGTTGTATTTTGTTCATATCTATCTCCTCCATTGAGCTCCCTCATCCTACATTGCTTCTGTTCATCCGTTGCTCCCCCATATAGCTTGCCTCCTGTCTTCATGATTATGTATATATGTGTATACATATATGTGCAAATATTTCTAAATATGAAAGAAAATGCGACTTTTGTCTTTCTTAACCCCTCATAGCACTTTCTCTTACTCCCCATTCCCCTCTCTCTATATTTCTTCTTCTATCCCAAAGCCCCCCTTCTACACTCATGTCATGTCAAATATATGTATATACATACATATTAAGTCTAGATTCTGCATCATTTATTGGCCCTTTAGCTAAAGTTAAATATAATGTCTATTCTTACCAGTTTACTTTCTGTTACAACATCTCCCATCCTTCTATTTTTGATGACTGACTTCTACTCAGTCTTCAAAGCCCTGCCCAAAGTACTTCCTACTGTGCACTGTTCCTCAGTGTCCATGGCTATTTTCAATATGCCCATAGAAGCTGTCATGTGTACATGGATGCTCCATCAAGTATGCTGAGAGCTGTTTAGTCTCTTGCTTTTCCAACCACAGGATCCGGCACCACATGCCGATTATATACCAAGCTCTCAATGACTTAAGCCCAGTTGGAATAAATTCCACTGTATTTAGCCCTAAGTTCAATACAAACACTCCATTGTATATCCATAATCAGTGCTATAGAAAACTCAGGTGAATCTATGGGCAGCTCTGGTTGTAGAGTAATTGGTTTGTTTTCATTACTTAAAGACATTAGAAAGCAAATTTTGCAGAAGATTCAGGGAATGACAATCAAGGAAGAAATGTTCTGCCTTAAACTGCCATCTTGATTTAAGTGTGTGTCCCCCACCCCCATTATCACTGTTTTGCCTAGAAAGGATAAAATATAAATCACCAAAATTCTGGCTGGCCCCTTGATGCCTGGTAGACTTTCAGGCTTCATGGGAACTGGATGCCAGCATGTCCCTATACCTCTTTTACAAACCAACAGAGATAGCTCTGTTCCTCTCTCCCTCCTCTCCCCTTTTTTCCTTATTCTTTCCTCCAGTGCAAATATTAAAGCACTTTTTTTATAGATTCTGTAGTCCTTTGGCATGCTGCTAACACTAACCTGCTGTGCTTTCGGCAGCATGAGGAACACAGTGAGGGAAATCAAAGAAGAGTTTGGGCAACACTGTCCAAGAGAATATCATTTTTATCTGAGAGAAAATTACTTATTTAATGACATTTCATAACTAGATATTCTAATGAACAAAGGAACTCTTAAGAGAAGTATAGATGAACAAACTATAATTCTGGACCTCAGAGCTCTCGGGGGTTCCAATTTCAGGCCATTAAATCATGTTAGCATATGGGGAAAGGCATGTGTAGTTATTTATTATATGATAGGATGGGAAACATCAAAGAGTCTGGAAAAGTGGCTTATCAGTTAAGAGTACTCTTTGCTGTTACAGAGAACAGGACACGGGTTCTTAGCACCCACATGAGACAGGTCACAACCACCTATTGGTCCAGCTCCAGTAGATCCAATGCCCTCTTTTGTCCTCCACAGGTACTGAACACATGTGCAACTCATATACACACATATATACTCTCCCATAGAATAGGATATTATCACATAAAATTTATTTTTGGTTGAGTATGCATAAAATGTGTCTGGCTTAGAATTCGGAGTGTATTTCTTCCCATAAGATACATTTGAATATTTAGATGCTCACTGATTCAAAAGAATCGGGGAACTTGAATCTAAATCACGGTCATTCAAGTTTCAAGAACATGGAGGGATAAAGAGAAATGGAGAACTGGTTTGGTATCAATTAAATGAGCCTGAAACACTCAAATTACTAAACTAGGCACCACTATATGTTTTAATCCATTTCTTATTTTGAGTTTATGGAGATAACATCCACAGATGAAGCAAAGGTGAGGCTGAGGGTATGGCTCCCTTGTTAGTGTCTGCCTTGCATGCCTGAGGCCCAGGATTTGATGCCCATCACTACAGAGGGGGCGGGACATAAATGTAGATGGAGAGGATGCTGAGTATGTTAAGGCAAAATCGGCATCTTATAGTTGAAGCTGCTGCAGCCTCCACTCAGGCCCCTGGTATCACCTCTCCGTTGGCTTCATATAAAAGAATCTTGGTGACTAGTTCCTCATCGGCCCAGTCCTCAAGTGAGAAGGGAAATAGCAAGCCACCAAGAAATGCTATTACTTTAGTTCTGTTTCTCACAACTATTTCCAAAACAAAGACTTATCCCCAGAACAAGAGAGAGGCACTGTGTAGGATGTGTATTTTTCCTCCATGCTATTGCATAATGCCAGGAGAGGAGCCTGGCACCGAGTTTGCTGAATTATGCTGTAACAAATCTTGCTCTCTTTGTTTTTAAACAGACAGAATATAGATGAATTTCAATTGATAACAGTATAAGAGACCTTGGGGGGGTTGTTTGTTTGTTTGGGGGTTTTTTGGTTTGTTTTTCTCCTTGGCTATAGAGATAATGTGAAAAGCCCTACTGTCTGTGGCATCCTGACCCCCCACAAGGGTGGGATCAGAGTAAGTCCTCATTATCCCTATACTAACCTCTTTTTCACTTGATAACAACCCCTAGGAGGTCCTGAGATACTATTGAAATGTGCAAATGTCAATGGCCAATGGACACAGTGTGAGCGATCTCTTGATCACACAGCCACCCTGCTTTCCTGATGTTAGAAGTATGTGACAGAGCTATAGAGATAGCCTGAATGGTAAAGTGCTTGCCTCACGAGTATGGGGAACTGAGTTTGGATCTTTAGCACTCATGGTAAAAAAAAAAAAAAAAAAAAAAAAAAAAAAAAGTGGATGTGACTGTGTGTACCTAAAATCCCAGCCCTGGATAGGTGGAGACAGGATGATGTCTGGGACTTGATGACAGCCAATCTAGCTAAATCAGTGAGCTGTGGGTTCAGCTAGAAGCCCTTCTTCAAAAAATAAGATGAAGAGGGATAAAGAAAGACACTCAAAATTGACTTCTGGATCCCATGCTCACTAGAACATATACATACATACACGACATGTACATCACATGGACACAGGCAAAGAGAGTAACATATAACAAACTAGGTTGTGAGATAAAGAAATGTGACATTTGACTTCGTGCTTCAAAGGTGATCCACAGAAATGCTAGTTATGCCAAGTTGAGAACCTGTTCCCCTCACAATCTATAAAGCACATAAAACATTTCTTAATTTTTCTTACATTTCTTTGCTTGATGTGGGGCCGATGAAATAGCACATCCTTACTGGTAGGTCAAAGGACCCAGATACATGCTTGTATTTGTTACTTTTCTGTTGTTGTGATAAAATATCATAACCAAAAGCAAGTTAAGAGTTTATTCAGTCTATGGTTCTGAAGGGAAAGTTACAACATTGCTGTAGAACCTGAGATCACAGAAGTCATGTTTTCATCTGTGTCTTAGTCAGGGTTTCTCTTCCTGGACAAAACATGACCAAGAAGCAAATTGGGGAGGAAAGGGTTTATTCAGCTTACACTTCCTTACTGCGGTTCATCACCAAAGGAAGTCAGGGCTGGAACTCAAGCAGGTCAGGAAGCAGGAGCTGATGCAGAAGCCATGGAGGGATGTTCTTTACTGGCTTGCTTCCTCTGGCTTGCTCAGCCTGCTCTCTTATAGAACCCAAGACTGCCAGCCCAGAGATGGTCCCACCCACAAGGGGCCTTTCCCTTGATCACTAATTGAGAAAATACCCCACAGCTGGATCTCATGGAGGTACTTCCCCAACTGAAGCTCCTTTCTCTGTGATAATCCCAGCCTGTGTCAAGTTGACACATAAAACCAGCCAGTACAATCTGCATTAAGGAAATGGAGAGAGAGAATAGGAAGTGAGACAAGGCTATAAACCCTCAAAGTTCATCTCTAGTGATGTACTTTCTCCAGCAAGGCTCCATCTCCTTAAGATCCAATAATCCTCCCAAAGGAGGCCACCAACTATGCACCAAGTGCATTCAAATGTATGAGTCTATGTATGACATTTCTTTACCATAATATCCAAGCATCTATAATCACAAAATTAAATCAAGGTGATGGAAATTAGGAAACTCAGCCTTTGAACCCAGACCATCCTTTACTTGAAATTCCTGATATGTTTGAGTCTAAAAGCAACCTGGAGACAGTTCTAGTACATTCTCACTGTCTTCCTTAGCGAACAGAAATTCCTTAAGACTTGTATTAGTTACTTTTTTATAACTGTAACAAAACATCGTGACCAAGCCAACTTATAAAAGGAAGTGTTTGATTGGGCTTACAGTTTCAGAGGGTTAAAGTTCTGATGGTGAAGCAAAAGCATGATGACAGGAACATCTGAGAGATCAAACCTTGATCTCCAAGCAGGCGACACAGAGAGAAGCACACTGCAAATGGCAGGGGCCTTTAGAAACCTCAGAGCCTGCCCTAGTGACATACCTTTTCCCACAAGGCCACTCATCCTAATCCTTTCCAAGCAGTTCCACCAACTCGCGGCCAAATACCCAAATATATGCATCTATGGGGGCTATTCTCATTAAACCACCATAAGACTTTCATAGTCAATAAGCTTCATAAACATGGTAGCTACTTCATAGTATATGTATTTTAATCCCAATATAAAAGAACCAAGGGTGAAACTCTCAAGTTAGATCTCTGTGACAGACAAGAACTTGAATTCCAGGAAAACAGCTTAATCCTTAACCTGTCAACAACATGACAGCAATCCACCCCAGTGCTTCTGTGAATTGCTCAATCACAGCTGTTAAGTTTCTCTGGGACAGACTTCTCTTTGTTTCTGAATGATGCTCTCTCTACACCAGATCTGATGTTTGCAGAGCAACATCCCACTGCATCCTCTAAACTGGGTAAATGGTTTAAAATGTTCAAGGGCCATAATAAGAAATCTCTAGGATCCAGTTATGTCTAGCCTTCAAACCAGTGTTTCTCAGCCTGTGGGCAGACACCACTTTGGGGCGGGGAATGGTCAAACAACCTTTTCACAGGGGTCAATTAAGACCATCGGAAAACACAAATATTTACATTACACTTCATAAAAGTAGCAAAATTATGGTTATGAAGTAGCAATGAAATAATTTTATTATTGGGAGTCACTACACCATGAGGGACTGTACTCAAGGACTGTAGCATTAGGAAGGTTGAAAAACCACTGCTTTAAACAGAAAGAGACAGGGGGGAAAATGACATTCAAAGAAACTGGCCAATACCCTAAACACTTTGGGAAGTTTAATATTCCATTTCATGGAGAATGGAGATGGGTAGTTCCTTGTGTATAAAAGCCTCACTCTGAGCTGGAGTGTTGACAGAGAGAGGAAAGGTGGTAGAAATTAAAAAAATAAACTCATCACTGAGATCTTTGCCACAGAGACAAGCAGGACTGCAATTCCATCTTGCAGAGTACAAAAAGCTTCTCTTTTAAACTATTGATGAAGGGGTGTGTGTGTGTGTGTGTATGTTGTGTGCATGTTGTGTGCAGGCAGGCAGGGGGGCAGGCAGGCAGGCAGGCATGCATGTAGTGCACATGTGTGACCTGCTGGGACCACAGAGTGGGTTAACTAACATGTGTGTATACTTGTATATGTGGAGGCTAGAGGTTGACATCACATGCCCTCCTTAATCATTCTCTACCTTATCTTTTGAGATGAGGGTCACTCACTAAACCCACTGTTCATTAATTGTCAAAACTGCCTAGTCAGTCAACCCTGGAGAGTCACCTGTCTCCATTCACCTTGTGCTGGGGTTACAGCTATGTCAGACCAACCCTGCTTTTCTGCATGAGCACTAGGCATCCAAACTTGGTTCTTCACACTTGCACAGTAGGTACTTTACAAATTGAGCCGTTTCCCCTGCCCCTATGTTTTATTTATGTTTCACCTCCATAGTGTTATACTCACATGTATATATAAGTAATGTATTCATATACATTCTTCTTCTAAAATCTTCAATCAAGGGACATGACTCTGGTGTCCAGCACTCAACCATCCTCACCTCCCCTGAGAGAATCACAATTGACAGTCTGAAATATATTCATCCAGAAGGCTCTCTATAAAGTTCCTCACACATGATGTTTGTGCTCAGGAATATATACGTTTGTATAGGCTGGAGACTGTCTCGACATCCTATTAAAGACATTAAGAAGTCAATTACCTTAGGACACCTTATAAATTAGAGTGCTCACCCCATTAACCTGATTTCTATGCCCCATAACTCATTTGAGAGCCAATCACAAGCCTACAGCACTCAATTCTCCACACTGCATTGATTTCATATCCTTAATCATCCCCAATGTAATACTGAGGTTGCGGTTTCAAATTAACTCTTAATAAACTGATGTTTGGAGAGGAGCAATGAGTACCATTCAGAGGCCAGTTCAATTCTGCAGAGAAGCAAATAATTGGTAGTGTGGAAACATGATCTGAAGGAGTGGCTTGGCAGAAGTGGCTGGTGCCAGTGACATAGATCTGTTAGAGTTAGAATTGGTACTGATCAAGACTCACTCTTCTGGGATTTAAAAAAAAAAGCATCTTAAGTTCTAATTTAATTATATGTGAGAATATGTGAGTGTGGGTGCCTGCAGAGCCACAAAGAGGGGATCAAATCCTCCAGAACTAAAGCGCAGGCAGTTGTTAAGTAACACCCCACATGGGTACTGGGAACTGAACTCCCTGATGGGAACTGAATCCCCTTACAAGAGCAGTACACTCTCTCTAGCCTCTATAAGATCTGATTTTTAGAGAATAAATCAGAGTGTGGGGCAATGACTTTGTGGGTAGATAAATAAAAATAAAAGCAAAATGATTTACTGTGCAAGTAGGAGGCCCTGAGTTTGGGTCCTCAGCACCCATATAAAAAGTCCAGGAAAGAGGGTACATCAGGAAATGTCAGCACTGGGGAGGCAGAGACTGGAGGGATCTTGGGGCTTTCAGGATGGCACCACATTCAGTGAGTTCAGAGACTTAGCCTCAAAAAATAAGGTGGGAAGTAATTAAGCTAGGCATCTGAGTTAGACCTCCAGGCTACACAGAGAGAGAGAGAGAGAGACAGACAGAGAGACAAGAAAATGATCACACACAGAGACAAATAGAATAATAAAAGCTAAATCACATCAAATCTTTAGGACAATAGAATCTCTCTCTTTTTTTTTAATTTGTGTATGCTTCTAATAAATTAGATTTGTCAGAATAGCAAAATGGATCATCGGGTGATTTCTTTTTTCTAGGTGTCTGAGACTAATTTGCACCATGGTGTTGAAAAAGTGGAGCAGTCACTGTTATTCTATTTCCTCGTAATTAATATTCATTACCATTCATCCTGGAATAGGAAGCATTTGTCTCTTGATTCATGGTGCATGTGTGGGCAGCAGCAGACGCTGCAAAAGCGTCATGACTTTAGGCCATTTACAAAGCCCCAGCTACCACAGCATGTTGTCCATAAGCCGCCCACCTACAGTGTGCTTCAAGACATCCTGGCTCTACAGTGAAGTTGACCTAAGGTGACTTCCCCTGTCATGAACATAAACCAAAAGCGTCTTTCATTTACTCTAATTAATCTTTGAGGATTGAGGGTGATTTCTGATACAAGCGTTGCTTCAGACACTTAACTCTGCCTTTTTATCTTACAATTGAAATCTCTTTAAATTATATGAACATAACATGTGAAATAGTGACCCTTGGGATAAGTTTGCTCGAACTTTCAGAATGACTGAGCTGGTTTGTTCTGGAGATGAGTAGAGAAGAAATGTAGATTCACTAGCATCTCTGAACTTGATGTCACATTGTGTTAGCACAGAATTAAACTGCTTTCCCAGGATCTGTAGGTCTCAGGGTACAACTGCATTATGTGCAGAGTCACAAAAACACTGTGGCCTCCACAGAGGAGAAATACAAACGTTTCGTTTGTTGGTTTAGATCTGGTCTGGGTTTTGGTTTCTGGCTGTTTTTGGTTTGGTTTTGTAGACTAGGCTGCCCTTGAACTTCCAATAATACTCCTGCCTCACAATGATCACTGTTTCATTAGACCTATGAGGTGAGTGCCAATTATTTTTCTCCT
Organism: Mus minutoides; assembly: GCA_902729485.2. Lineage (NCBI taxonomy): Eukaryota > Metazoa > Chordata > Mammalia > Rodentia > Muridae > Mus > Mus minutoides. Next base: position 561,680 of record LR749494.1, on the reverse strand, counting down.
TGCTATGACAAATGCATAACAAAAGCAAGTTATGTAAGAGTTCCTTTTGGTTTGTTATTTGAAGGTGCAGTCCGTCCACAGTAGTAGGGAGAGCATGATGGTAAGGGAAACTCAATCTCTAGAGGAGAAGGGGGAAGCAGCTAGTCACATCACATCTGCAGCCAGGAAGCAGAGACCAAGTGCTGCTGCTGAGCTGCCTGTCTCTCTTTTCCCATTCCTTTCAGTCGAGGCCCCCAGGCCACAGAATGATGCTGCCTATAGTCAACGCTTGTCTTTTCTTTAGCTATACCTCTTGAAACATTCTCACAAGTACACCTAGAGGTGTGTCTCCTAGGTGATTCCAAATCCAGTCAGGTGACAATTAATGTAACTATCACTGGATTTGATTTTGTTGTTGATTTTGTTGTTTTGATTTGTTTGCTTGCTTCCGTTTTATTTAGACTAAAGCATAAAAAGAAATGCTTAGTCTGGAGAACATAGTTTCTTAAATTCATTGTCATTTAAAGTGGAAACTAGATTTCATACAGCAGATAGCTGTGTCCTGTGGCCTACCTCATTGCTATTTGGAATTGCCTATGACTCCCAACCAGCAGCTTTCTAGACATTGGCCAAACACACACACTGTGAACATAAAAGATCCAGGTATGGACATGCATGCTTCTAACACCAGCACTCAGGAGGCCTAGAGTTACGAATTCCAAGCCAGTCTGGGCTATAGGACGTCTCTAAAGAACACAATGGTGAAAGGAGGAAAGGAGGAACCAAGGAAGGCAGGCAGACAAAAGACACAGCAGGTCTGAAGTCTCAAAATGATGTCATCTTACTCAAGAATGCCTGGATTTCTGTTGCCATGGCTACCGTCCAGGATTCAGTCAGTTCGCCCAGATTGCACCACTGGTTCTCAAATAGTCCTTCTGCCTCTAGGCTAGTGTTTATTTGGATGGTCCTTCACATCACTTGTATGTTATCACGAGAAACAGGCCTCCTCTCACCTGTAAACTTCAGTGACCCAGTCTAAGCAAGTTCAGATCAAATAACAACACAACCCGCTGTGTGTCTTTCTTTCTCCAAATTTCTCATGTTGTTTTTTAGGAACATTTTCCTCCCTACTTTTCAAGTCACATAAACTGATTGCCCCAAATGAGGGCCACACTTTGGTAGCTCAGAGACTAGAAAAAAATGTGAATCTCACTTCCTAAAAAATGATGTCTACATTCCTCAACTCCACTTAGCAAACATCAGCTAATGCTCCCTGTTGTTGACTAATGCTTCCTGTATCCCCTATTAGATTATCTGTTCTAGTCTTTGGGTGTTCCTCTTAGCAATTAAAACTTGCTTAAACAGAGCAGATTAGCTGGATGCATGAAGGATACAGTAGTGGTCCTCCATAGATAAGGAGGAAAACTAGAAGACTTAGCTGTCAGTTAATCTCATGTGAACATTTAGACCTGGAAGCCTAGTACCTTATTCTAATGTAAATGAAAGACTTTTAAAACTCAGGTGGAAATTTCACATAATTAGCCCTTTAAAATTTTTCAATTATTCATGGCATAAGTAACCTGACCACCCCCAAAGAGGAAGGAGAAGATATAGGTAAAAGCCAGGAGCTCAAAGTGTTAGCTTTAGATCCACTGTCGACAGATTCTAGACAGGAAATTTATATGTACAGGGTATTATATATTTGCTAAATGTTTTCAAATATGTATTAATCAATGTGGATATTAACTAATAGATGACTAATAGACACATATACATATATTTAGGATTTATATGACATATGGTTAAATCAAGACCATAAGCATATATATTCTGTACCTATTTCATGGTGGTAAAAACAGAAAATTTACTCTCCTAGCAACTTTAAGATTTACATTGGATATAAATGGTGTCTTGGTTAGAGTTACTATTACTATGATGAAACACCAAGCCCAGAGCAACTTGAGAAGGAAAGAATTTATTTGGCTTACACAGCAGCGTTGTTCATCATTAGAGAAAGTCAGAACAGGAACCTGGAGGCAAGAGCTGATACAGAAGCCATGGAGGGGTGTTGCTTACTGGCTTGCTTCCAATGGCTTGCTGTCTTAGGGTTTTACTGCTGTGAACAGACACCATGGTCAAAGCAACTCTTATAAGGACAACATTTAATTGGGGCTGGCATACAGGTTCAGAGACTCAGTCCATTATCATCAAGGCCGAAGTATAGGAGTGTCCAGTCAGGCATGTGCAGGAGGAGCTGCGAGTTCTACATCTTCATCTGAAGGCCACTAGAAAAAGATTGGTTCCCACATGCTTAGGAGGAAGATCTTATTGCCCACCCCTACAATGACACACTTTCTCCAACAAGGCCACACTTATTCCATCAAGGTCAAACATCCTAAAAGTGCCACTCCCTGGGCCAAGCTTATTAAAACCACCACACCTGCTCAGCCTGCTTTTTTATAGAAGCCAGGACTATCAACTGGGATGGCTCCACCCACAAAAGGCTAGGCTTTCCCAAATCAATCATTAATTAATAAAATGCCCTACAGGCTTACCTTCAGCTCTATCTTATGGAGGCATTTTCTGAATTGAGGACCTCCCCTTTCTGATGATTCTAGCCTAGGTCAAGTTGACATGAAACCAGTCAGCACAACTGACCTCTCATCAACATGACACACAGATGCATCACTTTTCAGTTAGAAACTTTCCTTTCTCATTTATCCATAGAGATGGGCAGAGTAACATGTATGAAGATGAAAGTTCACATCAAATTTCCCCTCACACCTCACCAGGAATATTTCTTTTATTTTATCTTTTTTCCTCCAGAATTGAGGATCAAACCCAGGGCCTTGCACTTGCTAGGCAAGTGCTCTGCACTGAGCTAAATCCCCAAACCCAGAACATTCCATTTAAATAACCCATAATAAAATTGCATATGTTGAAGGAAAAAAAAAAGTATCTTGACATGTTTGTCTCAGGGCAGTGGCTTTAAGTGGATATTACAAATGTCTCTGAAAGCTTTAACTTCATAAATAATTTCTGGCACAGGACTTCTGTGAGTCCTATAAATCTTTACCTCATTTCTGTAAATTTTCCTCCTGATATAGACGGTAATGTCAACATCATTTTAAAAATAAATTTAGAAAATGCTTTCTTTTAAAAGGTCTCTAACAAAAACTATATCCTGGAGACAACTGTAGTTACTAGCTATCTGAGATTCGAACATTTATCTAATATAAAGGAAAATTTATTTCTCCTAGTAGATTTCTAGTGGTTTTTTGTTATAAACTCTCTTTAAAAATCCAACAGGCTCTGTCTAAATTCAGTAAAATGAATCAAATCAATACCTCAGGGGAGATGATTCTCAGACATACACACTTGTGGACAAGCCAATAAAAAATACCACAGAGATGCCAACTGTGCCCACTTCTGAGAGCAAAGACATCTACCCAAGAAATAAATGAGCAAAAGTCAGAGTGTGGATAGCTCATAGTGAACGCTAACGCTAAGGAATAGAATTATAGAACTGCATATCACTGTATGGTAGGAACATGGAAGATATGAATAGGTAGTATAGCTTACTAGTATAAGAGATCAGTTCAGAGGTTAGAATAATTGCCTAGCATGCAAGAAATCTGGGATTGATTCCCAACACTGCACAAGCCAGGTGTGGTAGGACATCACCTGTAATCTCAGCACTTGAATAGTTGAGAAGGGAAGAAATTCAAGGCCAGCCTGGCTACATGAGATTCTTATATTTTAGGTACAGATATTTAAATATCATTTATAGTAACTTTAGCTGTTTGACTCGTGTTAAGTTTATTTAGCTGGAAAGACTTAGGAAATGGCTCAGTGGATTAAAAACTTGCTGAGCAAGCCTAAGAACTGGGGTTCAGATCCCCTAACACCTATGTAACTGCAGTGGGCATGGTAGACATATAAGTCCAATGGAGGCAGGGTAACCTCACAGCAAGCCAACTAGCTAAAGTAGCTACATTGATAAGCTCTCTGAGTTTAGTTCAGAGAGTAAGATAGAAAGCAATGGATAAAAATCCCTGAAGTCAACCTTGAGCGTCATAAACATATGCATGCATGTGTATACAAACTCATTCACACATTTGTGCCCACATTCATGCAAACACAAAGAAATAGATACACAGAACACATGTGGAAAAAATTAATAAGCTAGAAAGAATAGAGAATTGAACACACAAAAACAAAGATGAATAAGAAGAAAGTAACAGCATGAGTTACAGAAGAGGCATTGACTGCATGGTCTCGTGAAAAGTATGTGTAAGAAAACAGCAGCTAAACTGAGTCTCTTCATATTTAAGGTAACTGTTTGTTTATGATTCTTATGCATAATCTTGCCTAATTAGAACAGATGTATCCTCCCTCCCACAACTAAGAAGACATTACTTTAAAAACTTAGAGAATTTCATGTCATCCAATGCTAATAGAATCAACTCTGGCTCAGCTAATCAGTCAATTACTACCTAAATATTTTAGGAGAAATTGAGAAGGATATTTTGTGTCACTCAAAATTATGCTGGACATCTTTTGACCTCACAGTTTTCTCCTATCTGACTTAAGCATTTGTTCTGCTTGCTTCTAATATATGTACAACATGATTTACAGATTGAGACTTTCCAAGTATCTGAGATTATACTTCATTTTATGTACTCTCAGAAAGTAGAGGTGGACACAATCTCATGGTTTAGCTCAACCTGGCCTGGAATTTTTGTGAAGTCTAGGCTGGCCTTAAACTTAAGATTCTCCTCCTTTAGCCTCCCTAAAGCTGAGATTATAGGAATGTACCTTCAGCTGGTATTACAAGACTTCACTGATGCTGAGCGGTGGTGGCACACTCCTTTAATCCCAGCACTTGGGAGGCAGAGGCAGGCAGAGTTCTGAGTTTGAGACCAGCCTGGTCTACAGAGTGAGTTCCAGGACAGCCAGGCTTACACAGAGAAACCCTGTCTGGGGAAAAAAAAAAAAAGATAGTAGGCTGGTGTATTAAGAGATAGATGATAAATAGATAATGTAGATAATCATCTTATTTTCCTATTCACCCCTATATTTCAAATGAAAAGTGAAGCCCAGAAAAGTTAAGTAATTTGCCATATATATGAATCTCTTCACTTATTTCTTTAGCCTGATGAGAAACTATTCACCTATTTGGACCTATTTACACCCATTTGTATATAATTCTGCAAAGAAATTTCAAGTGTGTGTGTGTGTGTGTGTGTGTGTGTGTGTGTGTGTGTGTGTGTACAGGATGTTATTTTTAATGAATCCATAGAATACCACTTCAACCTTTACATTCAATCTTTAAGTAACTATGCTATAAATGTGTGTGGTGCTCCCTCTGCAGAAAAGGAGATAATTTTGAACATTCTTTGTCTCAAAAGATTGAAAATAATTTGATCATCTATGTATAATGAATTTTGGGAAGTTAGGGTTACAGAATAGTTAAAGTTTTCAAAATAAATTATTCCATTTTCACTAGGAATTTTTAAGACTCGGATAAATAGGTTCACTTCAATCAAATAAGAAAGGGAATTGAATGCTAGTTTCAGCTGATGATATATATATATTTTTAAAAAAGTGATGATGGATAAGTGGCCTTTCAACATCAACATCTGTTCCCAATGTCTCCTCCAGTTTCATTTGCTTAGTTTACAACTCAAGCAAAATCCGCTGTTTTTAGCAAAGCCCACACATCAGCGAGGAAGACAGTGACTGCCATTCTGGCTTTGTATGTTTACCTCACTGTCCCTGGAGTCTGTATTAGTACTGATGATCCAAGCATCACTGTACCATGGAGATGAGACTGGCCGCCATATGCTTCTGTCTGCAGATACATCCAATTATAGGTGTGGTTACACTCTTGATCTGAGTGTCACCCATAGGCTCAGGTTGTGAATGCTTGGTCCCCAGCAGGTGGCGCCATTCTGGGGGGGACAGTGAAATTTAGGAATTAGAGCTTGGCTGGAGGAAGATGGCCCATAGGAACTGGTCTTTGATGTTTGCACATAACCTTGACTTAATTCCTCTGACGTCCCTCTCTCCCAACTCCCCTAAATATTGACTTATACCCTCTAATACTGAACCAAGATACATTCTCCCTCCCTTGTCTGTGTCAAGCATTGTGTCACAGCAATGTGAAAATCATTAATATAACCATGTGCTATCCAACTGGGCCTAAGACCAAAAACAAACTCCAAATCCTGACCACACATTAGCTTGTCAGTTTTACCTCTTTAAACTCAAAGAAAGTTGCCATATGACATAAGATGATAAGCTTGGATGGTAGATTTTAAAAATAAACACAGCTCTTTATGACTTTATGGGAAAATCATGAGTATGTTTCACACATGTGTTTTGTGTGCATGATATATACAGAAAAACAAACAATTTTCAAGATACAGTATGTATATACAGATACATATATATTCCTACATCTACAAATACAACCTGCTCAGTCTATATAGTGTTATTTGTGTGTATACTTCAGGGCATTTGGATTGGAAAACCAGAAATTGGTATTTTCAATGATTAAGTACAAGTTGATATTATGTCCTGTGTTTGGTTTTGAAGTTCTGGGGTTAAAGTCTGGGCAGAGTGTATGGCAGCTAAGTATTTCTGAGTGACTGTGCCCTCAATCTTTTATTTTATTTTTGAGATAGGATGTTGCTAAGTTGCCAAGATGGGCCTTGAACTTGTGATCCTCCTGCCTCAACTTCCCAAATAAACTGATGATTCAGGTTTTCTCAGCCTATCTTATGAAAATGCATCTATTATAGTTGCATTTTATAGTTGGCACTTGTGATACAAATATGCTTAGATGCTAGAGAAGAAATAACTAATAAATATAGTATATTCAAATGGATCTCTTTTACTGAGAAATCTCTTATGGACATTAATCTATAGAAAATGGGTTATTAATTAAAGATAATCTTGGCTTCTAGCAACAATATTTGTCGTGTGTTCACAAGTGTAATCAAAGAGTAGCTGCTTATTCCTGAGTAGTGCGGAATTGGACATCTTGCATAGAAGGTTAGTCCCTTAGTTTATAGGGTTCAAACTGAGTAAGGCTGCTGATCCCTTTACAATGTTCCAGCAGCCTGTTTAGCACCTTCCAGAACTCCACACCACATACTTTTATCAAGCAGGAGAAAAACTATTTCTCTGCTTCCCAGATCACAGATGTCTGTGGCTTGTATACCATCTTTATATCTACTGCCAACCCTAAAGTTTTGGTTTCATTTCTCAAGGAACAGGCAGTAAGCTCGGGGGGGGGGGGGGGGGGGGGGGGGGGGGGGGGGGGCGGGTGGGAATAATGGCCTATTTGGGGAAAAATATTTATTTCTGAGAACACTGTTACTGTTTCCTACTGGATTATATAAGGTCAGTTGAATACATTTTAAAAATTATACTTTGGGGAGCAGGAGATATTACTGCTCAGTAGTTAAGAGTGCTTCTTGCTCTTTGAAGAAACCTGAATTTGATTCCAAGAACTCATGCCCCATGGCTCACAACTTCATCTAACTCCAGTTCTGGAGGATCAGACACCTCTGGGCTCCTTCAGCACCTGCATTCAGTCACACAAACCCCCACACAGACACACATGCATACATATATATACATATATGTGTATGTATATATGTCTGTATATATACATATGTGTGTATATATGTATGTATATGTTATATATGCTATATAATATATAATAAATAATAAACCTTTTTAAATGTACTTTATTTTGGAAACTTAGCACTTTAGTAATCTAACAGATTTAATCATTAACTAAGAAATTAAGAGAAACCTAAAGACGTTTCTAGTATTTTTAAGCTTCTAATGAAACAAAAGTTATTAATTTTATTTCGAAATTCCATCACTCCAAAATGTCTTAAGGATCCTAAAAAGCAATCATTTCCATCTTGTTAATTAAGAATTGTATTCTGTTAAATTATCATATGTATTAAAGTGTTTATGACAATCAGTTTCTACTACTGTAACCAACACTTGAGATAATCTTTATTTTAGGGGATAGGGAGAGATAGGATTTTACTCTGTAGCTCTGTCTGGCCTGTACCTCACTAGTGGACAAGACGGCCTCAAATTTAGCTGCAACCCTCCTACCTCTGACTTCTAAGTGTTGGGGTTGCAGGCATGAGCTGCCATGCGTGGCTCATGAGATAGCCTTGAGAGCAGAGGTTTGTTTGGGCTCGGAGTTTTGCTGGTTTGCCTTTGAGCTCATATGCCTCAGGTGCTTGCAGTCAAAGAAGAGCACACTCCAAGGAAAGGAAGCACACAACAGAGAAGTGTCCCCACTGTCACGAGGTTCCACTTCCCTACAGTCCCATGACCTCTCTTAGTGCCATTTGACAACTAAGCCTTTAGCACAGGAGCCCTCGGTGGATGCTGAGGTGCAAAGTCTAGCAGTGGTGTTGTTTGCCTGCTGGCTGGCTGGTTATTCCTCCTTGATATTTCCATACATTTACATGATGAATTTTAATCTTTCTTACCCCATTACCCTCTCTTATCCATCTCCTACTGAAACTCTGGAACTCTCTTCTTCTCATCAAGTCCCCTTCCTACTTTCACAGCACATGCACATGTGGACATTCACAGGTGTGTGCGCGCGTGCGTGTGCATGTGGGTGCATGTGTGTGTGTGTGTGTGTGTGTGTGTGTGTGTGTGTGTGTGTGTTCCACTGAACTTAAGCAGGGTTGCCTGTGTGAGCATGGGTGGGAGGTTACTTACTGGAACATGCACGACATACCACTGGTTACATCACTGAATAAAAATGATGTCTCTTACCCTGGACGCCATTAACTCTCAGGGAAGGGTGGGGCCTCACAAGCCCTTTCTCCTTCTGTGACAAGATGATGAAGCCAGTCTCATACAGGCAAGCAGTGTTGCTGTGAGCTCATGAGCGTACTGGCCTTGTTGTCACCGAGACACTGTATCCCAACTGTCCTCTCCATCTCTCACTCTTACAACCTTTGCACCGCACCCTCTGTCCTTTGACACACCCACTCAATATACAAAAATATATACAAATAAATATACACACCCGTTTAAGACTAGGCACTCCATGGTCACTTATTTACTGTACTTTAACCAGCTGTACATCATGATATTGGCCACCAACTATCGTAGCAATGCTCTTAATCATATGTTCCAATATTATACGTCAGGTCTAGGCAAAACTCTACAGAGAGGTATGGGAGACTCTGACCTCTCATGGAGAACTTATTCCATACAGTGTGATTGTCTGGTTAATGAAAAATGTGATCTTTTAAAAGAATCCAACTTTCCAGTGTTTGATTAAAACTTTCTTGACATACATTAAGCCACCTTGGCCGTGTTCAAATAGGACATAAATAGCAACACTTGACACTTTCTGAGGAACCCAGGGTCATTGTACTGTAGTTTCTAAACTCAGGTTTAGAAAGCACTGCTGCCATCTGTCCCCCTCTGGCTCCTCGCTTCTTTTTATGAAGCTGGCCAGGGGAGAGTGCAGTTTCTCAGTGCTGAGGGATGACTGTACAAAAAAGAGATCCTAAAAGAAAATTCTTGTTCCTAAATGAATGACTTTCCTTTAATTCTGGGGACCTCTGTTCTCAAAGTCGCTACCAGTAGTACTAGCATTCAGAAGGTTCAAGAGGGGAAGGTTCTCAAAAGCTACCCCAAGTCCACTGAATTTGTCTGTGTTTTAATTTATTTGTTTCTGCTTGTTGTGTGCCAGTGTGTACATGAGGGGTTGTGTTCCTGACTGGGAGTACCAATGTTCAGTCTTACATATTCTTTTTTTAGGTCAGCATCATCTTACTTTTTATGCCCAGGGTTCCCACTGGCTTGAAATGTGTTAATTTGGCTAGACTGGCTTGTCAGTGAGCCCCAGGAGTCCTCAATAGATATTAAAGGAGAAAGATGGTAGAAGTTATATCTTGACTTCAAACCAAAATACTTAATTTTTCCTACCAAAATATGTTTATTTCCTTTTACGTTTGGTGATATATTCCCTTTCTTTAATATTTGAGTTGATCTAGTTGGTCTTGGTTTCAATCCTTGTCTTTTTTTATTATTTTTTTAATTTATTCTATTTATATGATTACACTACCACACTCTTCAGACACACCAGAAGAGGGCATCGGATCCCATTAAAGATGGTTATGAACTGAAGGAGCTACAGAGATCATGTGTGAAGCTGAATCAAAAGGATGGACCAACCAGTGACGGCGGCTGCCAGGGATCCCTCCCATAATCATCCACCAAAATAAACACTATAGCATATGCCAGCAAGATAATGCTGAAAGGGACCC
>LR749494.1:499453-551267 GCA_902729485.2 Mus minutoides | reverse complement strand
GTGGGAGGCTATACCAGTGCCTGGTAAACACAGAAGTGGATGCTCACAGTCAGCTATTAGTTGGAACACAGGACTCCCAAGGTAGGAGCTAGAGAAAGTACCCAAGGAGCGGAAGGGGTCTTCAACCCTCTAGGTGGAAGAATAACATGAACTAACTAGTTCCCCCTGCGCTCATGTCTCTAGCTGCATATATGGAAGGCGATGGCCGAGTTGGCCATCATTGGGAGGAGAGGCCCCTTGGTCATACAGACTCTATATGCCCCAGAACAGGGGAATGTCAGGGCCATTACGTGGGAGGGGGTGGGTAGGGGAGCAGGGCGGGGATGCGGGAGGGTAAGGGAAAATTTCTGAATAACATGTGAAATGTAAATGAAGAAAATATCTAATAAAGAGAAAAAAAAAAAGATGGTTATGAGTCACCATGTGGTTGTTGGGAATTGAACTCAGGACCTCTGGAAGAGTATGCAGTGCTCTTAACTGCTGAGCCATCTCTCCAGTCCCTTAATTCTTGTCTTAAAGCACCAAGTATTAGAAGAAAGATCTGAAAAAGAGAAAGGAAAAAGTAGAATCTGATTTCCTTAATGTTTAGATTTTTGCTTGTCTTCATAAGGCCAGGAATAGCAGCCAAATTGTTCATTTTCAGTATGTTGGCTGCTCACACTATAGAAAGGAGACATCATCATTATTTATTTTATTATTATTTATTTTTATTATTATTATTTGTTGAACTGTTCACTTTTTAATTTAAAAAAAAAAGGCCAATGTAAGTTTAAGCTCTTTTAACCTTTTTGAAGGGTATTATAAATCCCTTCCAAAGATCTTCCTTATAAGTGATTTCAGAACCATGATGTGTGGCTATAGCCATCTTCTTACAAACTGATCAGATTTGCAGGTAAATCTTAGGAAGACGGTAAGTCAGAGCACACTAACACCCCAGTATGTACCATGAAGATTCTTCCTGTGGCTGAGGAAAATGAGCAGATACAAAGTCACTCCTTTGCCATTGGTCTCCAATTTATATCAGAGAAAGCCAAGTTAATGTCAACCTCAAAGGTGACTGCAAAATTAGCTTGCTGACTTTTGCTTTGCTTCTCCTTTATATAGGACTGGATATATTCCTCAAAATTGAACTGTGAAAATTCATCCATAAGCTATTTAATAAATTTAGTAAAGTTCGCTCTCCCAGATTAGTCTTCTGTTCCACAGACATTCAGATCTTCTTAAAGATATAGAGATTGAAACTTTACAAAGGTCAGTAATGCACTGACAGTAGCTATCAAAACTTTGAGTAAATAGCACAGATCTATACACTCTCAACACCCCACCAACAGTAAACTTCTGGAATCTATCCTACCTTCATTAATACCCTCATATACTGTGTCCTTTGTGATTCAACAACTGTTTCCAAACAATAGCAAGCTGCCGAAATGCCAGGCCTCTAGGCTTTTTATTTCTCTTAGACTTCACCATAGCACTGAGCAGAGGTGGCCCCTAATAACCTCTAGATTGATCATTCAAAACTCGTGCTGTGTGTGAACTGAGGATTCGGTGACTTAAACAGGCTTAAGTGAGTTGTTTCCCCAGCTGCCCGTGAGAACTAGCTTTCTTCTGTCTGAATCTCTTTGTTGTTAACAGCCAGAAAAATTCTTAGTCATAACCCACTGGTCCAAGCATAAAGAAATGAAGAATAGTTGTTTCATTTGCAGACTTTTGTCTGTGAGAGTCATCTGTTCTCTTATTAAACAATCTCTGATATCTCTGTGGTTTGAAAGTGTTCCACACCATCATGAGAGCATGTCCCCATGATAAAGGATACCAAGGTCACAGTTATGTTTAACTAAAGACTGAATTTGTTCTTTGCCCTTGGTCAAAAGGGCAGAGTTTTCATTTTAAAAGAATAAGACTAGTAATAAGGCGCTTGTGATTTCAGGGTCCTAGTTAACCTGTAGGTAATTTACAAAAGGCACGATTTACAGAGACCTCGGCTCAAAATGGAAAGGTCCAAACCTTGAGCCATTCCAAATCTCTGTTGGTTTGTCTTTCCCTGAACAAGGATTTGTGAACATGGGCTCTCTATCATTAATATATCCAGGAAAGAAATATATTTAACCCAACCTGTTCACTCTAAATCCCTGTGGTTATCTCGAATCTCAGAGGTATTTTCTTGTGTGAAAATACCGAAAATTTCCTTCAAGCACAAGTAAGTTCCCTTGCTTTGTTTTTACTGGGGTGGGGAATGCTTAGGCACATGTATATATGTACGAGCATTGTGGAGTTCAGTTCTCTCTCTCTTCATCTTACTTCTTGAGACAAGGTTTCTCACTGACCTTAGAACTTAATGGCTGGCTAGATAGGGTGGCCCAGTTTTCTCCCATCTCCCCCTTCCAGTGCTGGAATTACACATATTCAAAGCCACACCTGGCTTCTTACATGGGTACTGGGGATTTGAACTTGGGTCCTCATGCATTCTCAGCAATCATTTTTCCCACTAAACTATCTACCCCACCCTCTCCTTCATTCTTCTAAAGCTTACACTGCACAACTCAAACAATCTCAGCTAAGTATAATATTCTGAAGTTTAATTGCTTCATTTTACAAATTGTGATGCTCCTGATTCAAGAGTAAAAGCCATTTCCTCCTCCTTCTTGCACATCTTTTTCCTGGTATATCAGATGTCCCCTCCTGAGCATCTGCAGTGAGGCTGCCACCTTCTCAAGTGCTTACCTCTGAAAGCATTCTTCCCTCCTGACTTTGCAAATTGAAATGTGTTTTATCGATCTTGAAGCATCCCATGTTGCAGGTGACCTTCAGCTTGGCTAACCTTGCTGGCAGTGACTTTGGTAATCTCTACCTTGATGGGATTGATGAGTGTCCCTGGAATAAATTCTTGTCTTCCAATAAGCACTTTGTGGAGCTTAAAATAACCAGGAGTCAGCAAGCATACCCAAAATTATTTCTTAGCATAGGAGGGAAAAAAATGAAAATTGAACATTTTTTACTAACAGCCTCATTGTGAAACTAATCAGACATTATTTGATCTGATTTTATACAGATTTTTATTAAATTGTCAATGATTGAGATAACCCAAACTATCCTCCCTCAAGTAGACAAGAGTTTCTTTTACTACATGTAGACAAGTGGTATGTTCATTTTAGTCTAACATAGGAATATATTCTTTGAACTTATTAAAAACTAATGAATTTTACCAATAAATGGATTGTGTGTGTGTGTGTGTGTGTGTGTGTGTGTGTGTGTGTGTATACATGTGATCATGTACATGTTGGGGGAGTACATATGCACATATGTGTGTATGTGTGTGTGTGTACACATGTGTTCAGATACATGTTTGGGGAGTACTTGTGCACATGTGTGTGTGTGTGTGTGTGTGTGTGTGTGTGTGTGTGTGTGTGTACATGTGTCAGGTACATGTTGGAGGAGTGCCTGTGCACATATGTGCATATGCATGTCAATGCCAAATAAGAACCTAGGGTTTACTTCAAGTACCATCTTCTTTAGTTTTTTTGGTTTGTCTTTGGTTTGGTTTTGATCTCTTGAAACAGGGTTTCACAATGTATTCCTGCCTAACCTGGAACTCACTATGTAGACCAGCCATGCACTTGCAGTGGTCCATTTCCCTCTGCCTTGGCCTGTGTCTCCTGAGTACTAATATTAAAGGTGTTAGTCACCAGGCCCAGCTAATCTTGTTATATTTTGTTTGGTTGTTTTATATTCCAGCTCCATTTCAATCTTTCTTTTCAAGTTTTGGTACAAGTTTTGATCGCGTTCTTCCCCTTGCAGACGGTCCCCTCCTCCCTACCCACTCAACTCTGTGCTCTTTTCCTCAACAAGAAAAAGAGGAAACAAACAAGCAAGCAGACGATACGTGTGTGTGTGTGTCTGTGTGTGTGTGTGTGTGTCTGTGTCTGTGTGTGTGTGTCTGTGTGTGTCTGTGTGTGTCTGTGTGTATCTGTGTGTGTCTGTGTGTCTGTTTTGTGTTGGCTAACAACTCCTGAACAACACCCTTTATTGAGTGTGGTTGATATATCCAGTGTCACTCCATTGGCGAAAACTGATTTTCTCTCTCCCAACAAGTATCATTTGGAAACAGCTTCTTGGATAGGAATGGGAGTGTCCATTAATGTAAAAAGATAACAAATATGTATTGACTAAACAAATACAATCTGGACATGTTTCTTTTATTTTTCAAAACAAATGAAATTTGTAATAATCACTTCAATATAGAGATTTTTTTTAAAGTTTATTTTGTCAGGTTTTTGAAGCTTACAAGACAACTGCTTGAATTTTCCACTCTGAAAGATTTGCTAGTAGTCGTACAGTCTGCTTTCAATCCTACCAATCTCTTACAGTGTTCTTTTCTTCATTAAATGGCAATACATTTATTTGTTATCCTATTTCAAAGGCAGAAACAGAAATATCACATCATGTTGCACTTATATGCACAGTTTTTCATATCCAATAAATGAACAGTTTTCATCACTTCTGTTTACAATTAAAAATATCCCAGTTTTCTCAAATCGTATTAAATTCTAAGCATTATGAAGCTTTGAAAAACAGTCCTTGTTTATTAATAATCAGAGTATTTCTTCATCATTTTGTCAAACACTATAAACAACTGTCTCTTGTACATAATAGAGAAACGTAATAGGTACTGTTTAAGAATCATATAATCGATTTCTAACATGGATAAAGTTAGATATAAAAAACAAGGGTCACAACATATCACACACAATAAAAGAAAATTTTACTCTAAAAATAATGACAAAGGTGTTGGTAAACATAAAATGACTTATCTTCAGCATTTTATATCCTCTGGCAAAATACTATCTAATATCAAGCATTAAATGCTAACCAGAATCAATACAGAGTTTTACACACACAATACTTACTTTACCCCATTAATAACCAAAGTATTTACTATTATTGTCAAGTTATGTGGGTAAAGAAGGGGAGCTCTGCTGGATGAAAGGGCCAGTAACAGAATACTGAACACATTTGGAAAGTCATTGAAGGTATGAGGTCTGAACAGGGTTTATGACCATTCTCTGTGTACTGCTAAGAATCCTGCAGGTGGAGATGATCCTTTAATTTTAGTTTCAGAGATGAGACATGTGCTTAATTAAACATTATTTTCTTTTTTTTTAATTATTCATTTTACATCCCACTCAGTGCACCACTCCGAGTCACTGCTTCCTCTCCATCCCCAACCTCCCTCCCCATCTCCCATCCCCACCCCACCCCCACCTCCTCCTCCTCTGAGCAGGTAGAACCCCCTGGGAATCCCCCCACCCTGGCACATCAAGTGTCTGAGGGGCTTTGTGCATCTTCTCCTACTGAGGTTAGACAAGGCAGCCCAGCTAGAAGAACATATCCCACAGACAGGCAACTGCTTTTGATTAGGAGTGGGACTTTATGTGTGCTGGGATTTTTGTGTGGTTGGAACCTTAGCAATCCTTATGCACGTTACTATAGCCTCTGTGACTTCACAGTCCTGCTGTGTCTGGAAGATGCTGTTACCTTGGAATCATCCACCACCTCTGGACCATAAATCTTCCTGTCTTTGCTCCCACATAGATCCCTGAGCATTGAGCCTTAAGGGAAGAGATATGCTAAAGATATCCCATCTGAGGATGAACGTTCCAAGGTCTCTCATAGTCTGCACACTGTCTCTGTTTTAATTACATTCTACTGCAAGAAGAAGCTTTTCTGAGGCTTGCCTGAACTGACCTTGATTTTGAGAAAATATCTCTCATTGGCCTGGAGCTCACCAAATGGGCTAAGCTAGCTACAGAAAGAAGACCAGAGTTCTGCCTGCCTGACCTCCAGAGAGATGGAATCATTCGAATGTGCCATCATGCCCATCATATTTTCATAAGCTGTGGGGCTGGAACTCAGGTCCTCGTGCTTCTTAACTGAGTCATCTCTCCATCATGAGAGCTTTGTTAACAGGTGGCTGTCTACATGGATGTGGAACAATGGTCACATACGGAAACCTCTCTTTGCCCCTTTTATACCGTAACTACAATTCTTCGTAACATTAATTATAAAAGTTGTCGAGCATACTGAAAAGCTGAAAGAATGTTAAGAAATACTCATAAAGGTCACTTCTCACTGTCAACATCAATGCCATGATCAAGTTGCCATACCTGTTTCAATAGATCCATCCACTAATCCATTGTGTTCATCTGAAGCATCTCAGAATTAGCTACAAGCAAGTGTACACTTCTCCCTAAAGATGTCAGCAGGCCAGAACAGTTCCCTAGAGAAAGAAAATTATTACAGTTGCTCTTCAGTATCATAAGCAACTCAAAATACTAGTCTACTTGTATTCATCGGTACAATGACCTGATACTCTCCTCTTTTTCACTCTGTCCCCTATTCACTTGGGCTGGTCCTACTTGTCCTTATCCCCAACCCCTATCTCTGTCCTTGTCCAGCATTCTAGCTTGTGCAACCATGAGTGAGAAGGAGCTATGGAAGCCAAGGTTCCTGTAGCTGTGTGTTATATATCAAATGTGATCTCTAACTGTAAGCTACCATAGGCTATTATAGACTTGGAAATGCAGAGAGCGTTGTCAAAGTGCCTAGTGCAGTATCTAGGGCATAGTGGGTTCTTGGTAATCCTGGATGGGATGAAGCCAGTGATGAGGGAGAAGTGCAGAGGAGTGTTGCCAAGGAAAGGAAAGGAAGTAGCCATGGCAAAGGTCCATGGAGGAGCCGCCATTTCATAAAGAAGTTTGGTGAGACTCAAACAAGCAGAAACTTCTCCCCAGGCCTCCACAAAAATAGACTCTCTTCAGCACATTAACAGGAATCAGTCTCCAGAGAATCAGAAATGGAAAGAATCAGTGGAAGCTTGGGCTCTTTGTGGCAGAAACATGACTAGAGAGACTTTCTGGAGAACAGGCAGCATTTCTAGGTCTCTAAATCTTCAGTGATCTTACAAGAGGCTGACTTGAAATTCAGGTAGAAGCCAAGGGGGTAGCAAATTTGGAGTTGCTAATTCAAAAGGAAAATCCCAAAGAAAACCATGAACAAATGTCTTTCAGTCCAAGTATTAATAAGGAAAATGATACCACAGCACACCATGTAGATAAAGATATGGTAAAAATATGAGAGAAAGGAGGGAGGGAGAGAGGGAAAGAGGGAGGGAGAGCGGGAGGGGAAGGAGGGAGAGGGAGAAAGAGAGGAAGAGGGGGCAGGGAGGGGATGGAGGAAGGAGAAGGGCATGGAGAGGGAGAACAGGAACATACAGGTGTGTGTGTGTGTGTGTGTGTGTGTGTGTCCATCCATCCGTCCCTCTATCCATCTGTCTGTGTGACTATGGAATCAGACAAGCTTGACTGTCACTCCTCATATTTCTCTACCTTTGTATGAGATGTTGTTTCTCACTGGCCTAGAAACTGACAAACAGGCTAAGCTGCTCAGGCCAGTGAACCCCAGGTAACTGTCTCCACCTTCCCAGTTCCAGGATTATAGCCACAGCCAGCATTTTGTTAATATTGGTTCTAGGACCAAGTTTGTGTCCTCCCGATTGCAAGGCAAGCACTTTAACAGCTAAGCTAGCTTCCTTGCTCCAGTAATAATATTTTGAGTTTCCATTTAGAACTTAAATCTCTCAGATGTGGGTTCATACTCCAGCAAATAAGTGGGGTGTTTGCTCCCTAAAAATAAAGATTACCTTAAAGGAATGAAAAATATAAAGCCATCATGTGTGTATGTGCATGAATTACAAGCTCATTATTTATCTAATAATGGAGAAGTTACCTGAGCTGGTTAGTTTAATTAACATAGCCTCACCTGGGAGGAGGGAAGCTCCATTGAGACATTGCTGCCATCAGATTGGCCTGTAAGCAAGTCTGTGGAGTATTTTCTTGATTAATTGTTGCTGTGGAAGAGCCTAGCCCTATGTAGGCAGTGCCATCCCTGAGCAGGTAGTCCTGGGTGTATAAAAGAGTAGGCTGCCAATCTGGTAAGCCCCGCTCCTCTATGACCTCTGCTTCAGTTCCTGCCTTGAATTTCCCCCATGATGGACTGTGATCCAGATGTCTAAGCCAAATAAACCCGTTCCTCCACAAGCAGATACTTTTTATTAGTATTTTAATCATAATACCAGAAGGCGAACTAGAGTAGTGCCTGTGGACACTTAACTAGAATATATCCTTATTTTTAGAGAAAGCATTTTTTTTTAGATTTTTCTTATTACTTAGCAATATCCAAGGTTATTTTCTTTAAGGAGGGAACATCTAATATTCACAGTATATCCATTCTGTCCCAGGTGGTTCATGCAGACACCTGGAAGGCAGCTGAACAGTATTAATGAATGAAGGCTGAACCAGACTTTCTACCTTGACCACTAACAAAGGTTAAAACAATGAGTGAGTCAGACAACAGAGAGTTGTCCAGCTTTCCCTGGGGTTTCACCCATGCCCTGGCACTACCTGTATGAAGTCTTAGCTATCATATTTACCCCGGCTACAGGATTTGAACTTGCCTTGCAGGATCACCTGGTATACTGCTTCAGAGGAGTTTGGAGTTCACTGTTGCATATTTTAACTAATGTAGCCTTTCCTTCTAGTCATGAGGCTATCATATAAGGTGCACCATGTCCCTCCATAGTTCCAGTTGTTTGCCCAGAGCTAGATGACTTCAGGTTAATGTTCTTTGATTCCCTGGGTCATTTTATTAGACAGCAAGAAGCCTCCACATCAAACTCACCAACAGCCATGTTTGTCATGATTTCCCAACATTGCACAACTCGCTGGTATTGTTCTCTCGCCTTACACATGAGTGTGTTTGCTCTTATGTACACATTGGGTCGTCCTTTTCCTTCTCCACACTCCACCCTTTACAGATGAGGCCTAGCTTATATCATCATATGTGACAAATCAATGGATAGAAGAAAAAAATAACAGATTGTTGATGTGTGGTTTGTGTGTGCATCCGGAATTCGAATGCCTCCATTTTTGCTTGGGCTCTGACTCTAGCCACTCAGAAACTCTGAAACAAGTTACTCAACCTTTCTGTACCCTAGTATTTTCACATGGAAAAAAATAACTGAAATAATAATTATTCTTGACTTACACAAGAATAATTGGGGTTTTGTGCTTGTTTGCTTGCATTATGAGAAAACTAACACAGCATAAAATAACCACTCAGTGTTTTAAAGTGTACAGTTCAGTGGTGTCTATACATTTATGACATGGCACTTGTCACCCTCCCTTACTTCATGAAATTTTCATCACCTCCTGTAGAAGCTCTGAACCCATGAAGTTCTCACACCCTCCTCCTCTTCCTCTTCCTCTTCCTCTTCCTCCTCCTCCTCCTCCTCCTCTTCTTCCTCCTCCTCCTCCTCCTCCTCCTCCTCCTCCTCCTCCATCTCCAAGCTCTGGATTCATACTGAGTGTATCATAGAAGTGGAGTAGATACAGAATGTGCATGCTGGGCTGGGTCCTTTAACAAAGCCACCATTTTTTTCTAGCTCCATAGCTAGAAAAAATTTTTCTATTTTTTGAATTTTAATATTTTATAAAAAAAATTTTTCAGTTTTTATTTCTTCCAGTCATCCTCGCTTTAATTGTCCCTTCATTCATCAACTTCTGGATTCTGAGTTATCTCCATTTATTAGCTAGGGCAGTGTAGCAAGCAACTATGTACAAGGTTTCTGTGGGTATGTGGTTTCTCATTAATATCCTGGAATAATATTGTGAGTAATATAACTATTGATGTGCATAACATTTATAGAATTTCTGGACTATTTTATGAAGTGACCACACGACTGCACCTTCCTTCTGGCCATATTCAGGGATTCCAGTTTCTTCACAGCCTTATCTACACTTTTATATTTTGTTTCATGGTGGACAGCCTACCATCTGTGATGTGGTAGCTCATCCTGGTTTTAATTTGCATTTTACTAATAAGAGGAGAAGTTAAGCATCTTTCCTTGGGCTGTTGCTTTTTTAGTAAGAATTAATTGGAAAAAATTAGTTATATCTACATAGTAATTAATATGTATCAGTCATTGTTGTTTTTTGTTTGTTTGTTTGCTTGATTGATTTTTGGAGACAGGGTTTCTCTGTGTAGGCCTGGCTGTCCTGGAACTCACTCTGTAGACCAGGCTGGCCTCGAACTCAGAAATGTGCCTGCCTCTGCCTCCCAAGTGCTGGATTAACAGCATGTGCCACCAGCACCTGGCTCAGTCATTGTTTTAATTGTTTGCATATATCTATAAGCCAAATGGTTCATCTTCAAAATAGGTTTAGCACCAGTGAGAAGGGTGTTTGTGAGTGTATACAGGTTTGTGTGTGGATGTGGGTGTGTGGATGTGCACTTGCCCATGCAGGTGAGTGTGCACGTATGTATCCAGTGCAGTGCATGTGTGTACGGATATGGTAGTCACAGTATAACCTTACATGTCAGTTCCTTGGGAGCCACCCACCTTTTCATGAGTCAGGGTCTTTTACTGACAGAGAACCCAATAAGCAGGCTAGATGGTCTGGCTGGTGAGCCATAAGGACCCACCTGTGTCTGCCCCATACCCCCAGCACTGGGATTACAAGCAAGTACCACACCACCATGGCCTGCTTTTTTTACATAAGTTCTAGAGGGCCAAACCCAGCCTCTCATGTTGGCAAGGCAAAGTACTTTAACAACTGAACCATCCATCATCCCCAGTCCTGGATGTATATTTAAGGCATCGAGAACAATATGTTACAGACAGTAAAATACAGTTCATTCCATTGACCAATATTTGTAATATATGATAGCATCATTCTCTGTTTTCTACTCATAATCAATTACCTGAAATACCCTAAATTACTTTTCCTGTCTTCTTCTTCTGCACCACACCTACTCCTTGACTGTAGGTCCAACAGAACATTCTTCCTAAAGCAGGCCATGTTGGCTTACAAAGCTTGACAGACGTTCTCTTCTGCTCAGACGTTCCTTTGGCCATTCACTCATTCATTCAACCAATAGGTATTATGCTGCCTGGTGGCCAGACACTATCTTAGGAATTTTGCAGTAGCCATTGACAAAGAAATGAAAGAGGCTTTCTTTGGGGATAACCTTTTCAGGGCAGGAAATAGACAGCACAAATAATCCATAACATATAATTCGGGCATGTGGCGAGTAAGACTGTAGAGGCAAAGGAAAGACAAGGGGAGAATCTAGAACCATAAACACAAGTGAAGCTCCAAGCTCAGAGGAAGGATTCCCTCAGTTGAGGACCCATGTGACCTACTGAGGTGACATCAGTCTGATTCCATCACCAATGGAATCTTTCTTCCCTGGTCTCTCTCTCTCTAGAGTTTTCTAGCTTAGGTGGTAGAAGAAGAAAAGGGGAGAAAAAAATAGCAGTGGTTGGAGCAAGCACTGCTCTAGTGTGCTTAGGTCAAGAATCAATGTCTAGATGCAGAATTTTTGTTTCTTAGACAAACACAACCCAGACACAAGCCAAGATATGGCACTTTGTCCATTTTTCCTTCCCTTGACGTGCATATATGTTGAAAGATTTCACTGTTTCTAGTTTGTTATGCTCAAAAATTTAATACAACCTAATTGTTGAAATAATTCCAGGTCAGTCACGAATAAACAGTAAGTTCCAAGATCATACCTAATATCTGAAGTGAGACTACAAATGCCTACCAGCAGACATGATTGGTTCCTAACCAACAGAACACAGTCTGGCCTTGAACAGTGCTGTAGCTATGAGTGTGTTTATTACCTAAATAGACAAATTGTCTCTACCCCTGTTTTTCTTCTGTACCTCAATCTACTGGTATCTGTTAAAGAGGCATCTGCAAGACCTCCAGTACACAATGGAAAAAAGAGACCACAGATAGAGATGTTCAAGGTGTCATACATCTCTGTCTATAGCAAGATACTCTGGCCAAGAGAAATGTACATTCCCCTATTTTATCTTCCTTCTGTCTCTAAAAGTAGCCTTAAATTAATTGGATAACTGTCAATTCCACAGTGCTCAGAAACCATAGAGCATCAGCTATAACATTTAACAGCTTTGTAGGAGGCTGATATCCTCTATCTCCTTGGACAAGTCAAGGAAGAAAACAGGATTCGTCAAGAAACCTGCCCATGGGCTCCAAACATGTAATTACTTTTCCCCGTGGGACTTGCAAATAATTAAAATGTACAAAATGTGAAACCTTTGAAGAAACTCACAGGAAAGGGGTGTTGCTTGGGAGCAATGTATTATTCACCAACAGTCTTGCATACTTTCAGAGACTAAAAGGGGACCCTAGCAGCCATCTTAGAAGCACCCTTGGGCTGCTGTGTGGCAGTATGCTAGCACAACTGAGCATACGCAGCTCAGCTTACACTAAACACCATGCAAGTGTATACTCGTGGTATAGCTGCAATGCCTTCTAGGGACCACACTGAGATGGCCATTGGTAAAACAACATAACCCACCTCAAGCCTAGTATGGTGGCACAGGCCATCCTCTACTACATAGTGAGTTCATGTAAAATACTGCCCCTCTCCATGTGCCCAACAAAGCCACCATCACTATGAATTTTAAACTGTTTTCCTTTCCCCAAAGCTTCAAGCATTGCCCATCACCGTCTCTAGAAATTCTCAAGCTCTAAATTTGTCACTCCTGCATTCTCCTTTAATTTTCTCTCCGCATAGCCAAATCAGGAAGATACAGGGTTTCTTTTGCAAGGCAGGCATGCAGCTTTGAAAGTCTGCCTGGTCCTGCGTTAGAATCTCAGCATTAGGGGAAGAAACAGATAAACTGAGGAAAGTATGAAAGGACCTGAGATTGTATCTTCGCATTCTAGTATACACCAGCATCAGAACTGCCCTGTGATTCCATGTGAGCCTTAGTGTCAACATCATTATAATATGTGGGGCATGGTGTCACACACTTTTAATCCTAGCACTCGGGAGGTAGAGGAAGGTGGATCTCTATGAGTTAGAGTCTAATCTGGTCTACATCATGAGTTCCAGAGCAGTCAAGGCTATATGGTGAGACCCTGTCTGTCTTAAATATTTATTATTTACTCATTAATTAATTAATTAGTTAATTATATGGATGCTAGATACCTTTGCTTTGTTCCCTGTTGCTATGATAAAATACTCTGACAAAAGTAACATAATGGAAAAAGAGTTTATTTTAATGACAATTCCAGGTTACAGTCCATCATTACAGGAGAGTCAAAGCAGCAGGAATTTGAAACAGCTACATTGTATTCTCAGTCGAGAACAACAAACAATAAATTCATTGAATGGTGATTCTCAGCTCACTCTCTCCATTCTAATACAGTCTAGTATTTCTTGCCTAGAGAATGGTGTTGCCCACAGTGGGCAAATATTCCTGTCTTAATGTCATCAAGATTATTCTCCCACAGACATGCTCACAGGCCAACCAGGTCTACAAGATCCATCATTAAGACTTTCTTCCCACATGATTTGAGATTATGTTGAGTTGATAGTTAATACTAACTGTCACACCAGACCACCTTGCTTGACTGGGAGGGAGAGGTGTAATCATGTGGTTGGTTTTGTTATTTGTTAAGATGGGATTTCATGTCTTAGGCTTGCCTGGAACCTGATGTGTGCCAGAGTGTTGAACTTCCGATCCTCCTGCCTCCACCTCCCCCACATGCAATGATTGCAATCATGTGACACCACAGTTTATATTGGACTGGGATGGGACCTAGGGCCTCATGCATGCTAGGCAAGAGATCTTACAACTAATCCACATCACATCACTCACAACCCCTGACCTACCTCACTGTAAAATCACTTTACAAACCTTGAGGCCACATTTCCTAGTAGCTAAGCCTGAGGGAAGAAGGGAGGACTCCTGAGGAAAGGAGAGAATTCCTGAGCCAATATCATTGAGATGGACTTTCAGGAGTTAAGTAAAGATAAGTCTCACTCCAGCCTGACCTCACCACAGACCCTGAAACAAAGTTATAGGGAAGAATCTATGATGTACCACTCCATGACATAGCAGGTGTTGGGGGATGTCATCAGGGTGGTACATGCAGTAGTGCACACTAGAAAGTACCCCAGGAGATTAACTGAAAGTTGGGAAAACCGGTGGAGAAAAAAAAGATTTAGGGTGAACCGAGAGCCAGGGCAATATCTGAAGAAAAAAAAAAAAAAAAGCCAAGAACTATCCCACATCATACTTCAACCTCCCCACTAGAAAAAAAAAAAAAAAGTGGTCTTACTAGCTATGAGCAGCATAGTTAGGCCCTCCAGTAGAACCTTAAACCCACTTAAACCCTGGGACTGTGGCTTCCTTAATGAAGCTTGCCTTTAAGTAGGACTACCAAGTCATCTACTGGAGAAGCCTCCAAGTCTTAGCCTGTACCGGAGTCACAGCTTCCAATGGAGCACATCTCAATCCCCCAGCCTCCGCTGAAGAGTTTCCCATTTCCCCCAAGTCTCCGAGCCTGTAATCTGTATCCATTTCAACATTTCGTTTCATCTCATTAACAGTTACCTCTTGATTCACATATCTCTCCACCAGCTTAGTGATATCTTGTTAGGTGGGAATGTCTAAATTTCTTTTCTACTTTCCTCCTCCTCTTGTAGGGTGCTTGGTATATACTCATCGATGAACAGTTTGCTCTTTGATGGTTAGAACATTTCAAAATGTTTTAAAAGGGACAGGGAGAGAACAGAATCTATGTAACCAAGAACTTAAAGTCATTTTCAACTTAGTTTAGGGCGCAGGGTACATTTCCTTCTCTTCCAAGCAAACTCTTTGATACAGAGAGAGAGAGAGAGAGAGAGAGAGAGAGAGAGAGTGTTTACATACAGATGCATGTGGAGGCCAGCACCCAACACTGGGTGTCTTTTTCAATTTTGCTCTTCAGCTTTTTTTTTTTTTTTTCTGAGACACGGTCTCTCAATGAACTGGAGATCACCAATTATGGTAGACTGATCAGGAAACTGCTGGGGAATTCTCTTGTCTTTGCCCATCATTCTAGGCAGCATGTCCACATCTGGCTTTTTGAAGTGGGATCCAAACTCAGGTCCTCATGCTTGTACAGCAAGCACTTTACCAACTGAGCCATCTCTCCAGCCCAGGTACTTACAATCTCTGATATCAGGTTTCTTACAAGTTTTGGAACCACTCTCGAGTTAACACTAGTTTGTTACCTGGGTCCTTAAAGCTATATAAGTTGAGGTACATTCTTCACCATGTCCCTCAAGATGGATAAATGACACAGTCTTGCACAAGGAGTTCACAAGGAGTTGATCATCTAAAAGACTGAGCACTTGTGTGCAGTTCTCAGGAGAAATCAGACCACAAAGTCACATATCTCCAGTTTCGTGTGGCCCCATATTTATATATTTGGAAGGTAAGAGCCAAGAAGTTGGCAGTTTCCCAGGTAGGTTATGGTCATCCACTTAAGTCAAAATTACACTGCAGGGAGACAGGACAGATGAAACTCTATCTGTTGGTTTCTTGTGCAGGCCTTCACAGAGGTCACATGATAACAAATAATACTGTTTGTTGAGTGCCAGCAATGTGCCAGACATTTGACACCATCCCTTCCTGAATGCTGAACACATGAGCAAGCCAAACACAAAATGGGTCAGCTCTTAGGGTGGTTCAACCTCAGAGGAACAGTGTGGCAGCTTGCTTCTATTGTTTGCTCAATGGTCAGATGGTTTTGTTTTAGAAAGAGAGAGAGAGAGAGACCTCTTCTCTTCTGTGCTAGGCACTCACTAACCTGCCCTGCGATTGTATAGCTATCCAGCTTGCCAGCCACCTCCCTCTAAGCTCTAAAGCAAAGCAGCCCCCAAGAGCCTGCTTTTCATACATTCCCACAGTTGTATTAAATAAGAAAGTGATCGTAGGTGTCAGGTGTTTATCCTCATTTTTGACTCAAATGACATTCATTCATTTTCGCCTGAGGCACACCTCAAGCTAGATTCACTTCAAGTGAGTGGGGATTAAAAAAAAAAAAAAAAAAAAAAAAAAACCTACAGAGGTGATTTTGTGTTTCTAGTCCCACAGTTCTGGGGCTGCCTTCTGATTTAGGACACTCCTGTCTGACCCAGCCTAACCTTGTACACGTCTTCAAAAGGGTCCCCTGTGGCTTATACTAAGGTAAGACTATGGAATCACTGCAAATGTCTTGGCAATGGAGACAGCCAAGAAGAGTCAGAAATTAATAAGATAGTGGTATTTATTTAAGAATAGAATATGTCATATGAAGAGGGACTCTTACATTGAAAGATTGCATGCTGCCTGGGATCCATCATTGCTGAAGAGTGACTACGTTGCATGCTATGTCTTGAGACAGCTCACACATGGTACTGTAGTAGACTTGAATCGCACGCCACACGATGGGTGGCCTGTTTGCCTTTCTTCTCCCTTCCCTTTGGTCAGATTCTTTGTGCTATGTCCCTGCTGCCATGTGACTCGTGAACTACTGAATCTAGATAGAATTCTGGAATTCGGTCTGACGGCTTTGACCTTGAATAAGTTTCTTAACCTACAAAGCTCTCTCATTGCTTCGAAGTATAAATGACAGTTCCAAAGATTGGCCAGGTGTGAGGGATAACCCATGAATATTAACTAGGTCTAAGAATAAAACAAGGTCTTGGGTCACACGTATGCCCATTCCTATACCCACCCTCTCTGTTTCTAGCTAATTAACTTAGACAACTGAGTTGTCTGAACTCTGAAAAGTAGATACTAAGATAGGAGGCTCTGGAGATGGCTCAGTCTGAAAGCATTTGCTGCACAAGCATAGGGGCCTAACTTCAGATCCCCAGTATGCACAGGTAAAGTCAGGCATAGGTGGTGTGCGAGTGCAATCCCCAATCCCAGTGCTGGGGAGGCAGAGACAGGCAGATCTCTGAGGCTTGTTGATTGCTGGTGAACCAGACTATCAGCAAGTTCCAACTAAATAGGAGAGACCCTGTCTCCAAAAAGCAAGGGAGAAGGCATCCTGAGGAATGACAATTGAAGTTGACTAATAGCATCCTCATGCAGAGAGAGAGAGAGAGAGAGAGAGAGAGAGAGAGAGAGAGAGAGAGAGAGAGAGAGAATGAATGGTGCTTTGTTGTTCTGATAAACCTGATAGAGTAACCAGAAGCTTGGGTCTAGCCCAGATGCTAGTAATCAATAAAGGTTTATCATAGAGGCGAGACTGGTGTCCTTGGCGTCGCTGACCTGAAACTGTTTGATATACATCAGATTGGCAAACAAACATGGGCCAATGGAAACCTGAGACTCCAATGTCTTACAACTAACTGATCATGACACTGATCCTACCCAACAAACAGAGCAACATGATGAGGTCGGGAATCCAGATGTCTCCTGTGAAAAGTGGGATGTCTGCTCCCTCCATGGGTATAACAGCCCAAACCCAGAATGAGCTCCACAGATGGGACAGAGTAACTTATTCAGAACAGCTGAGACACTGTGGGATCCAGCGCAGATCCTGTCTTGAGGCAAGCCTCAAGACTTATTCATCTGCAATCAACTTTTATAAAGAAAAACAGAATAATGGTAAACATTATACTTGTGAAAATGTCCAAATATCAGCAGGCAGCATAAAAATCAGAATATAACATTCTGACAGCCTGCAGTCAGGCTAGACTATGGGGTAATTTTAGCATCATGGGTATGTTGTTTTTTTTTTAAAGTAATCTACATGCTGTGATAGATGTCATGAGCAAACCTCAAATACCAGCAGGCACTGAGTCCCCCCAGAGCACAAAGCCACCTGCACAAAACACTGTTCTCCACAAAGTTTCTCTTGTTCTGTTTTAAAGTTTTGCAGAATAACCCTGCAGTTCATTTTCCTTTCTAAAATTTATACACAACCAAGAGCTAGAAGATGCTTCTCTGTTGAACATCCTTGTGCTGTGTCTCTATGCAGGAATGATCGGACAGAGACAGTTATCCCCCCTAAACCTCCTCTCTCTCAGAGATCCCATCCTCCTCCATTTCCCTTTAGAAAAAAGCAGGCCTTCCAGAGATATAAATCAAATGTAGCATAACAAAATACAAAAAGACCAGGCACAAACTCTCATATCAGAGCTGAGCAAAGCAACCCAGTAGGAGGTAAAGGGTGGTCCCAAGAGCAAATTAAGGAGTCAGAGACACCCCCCATTCCCCTTGTTAGGAGTTCTAAAAAAACACCAAGCTGACAATGATAACATCTATGCAGAAGACCTAGCGCAGACCCATGCAGATTCCATAATTGCCACTCTGTGAGCCCCCCATGAGTCCTACTTAGTTGGACACCTTCTGTGGGCTGTGTTCTCCTGATGTCCTTGACCCCTGTGATTCCATTCTTCTCCCTCTTCCAGGGCTTCCCTGAGCTCCCAGGGGAGGAGCACAGCAGAAACCTCCCGTTGGAGCTCTCTCCACTTGATGTTTGGTTGTGGGTCTCTGCATCTGGGATGCTGAAATCTTGACCGTCACCACTGGCACAGTGATGATATGGTAGGAGAGGTGGATGACTCAGGTAGCAAACCACTTGCCTCAGAAGCATGGGGACCTGAGTTCAAGCTCAAGTAGCCCTTCCAAAAGATGCCAAGAATCGTGATGTGTCCTTATAATGGTAGCAACAGGACACAGAGATACCCAATCTGTGAGTCTCAGATCCCAATGAGAGACCCTGTCTCAAACAAAAGATAGGTGGCTGCTGAGGAATGACCCCAGAGGGTGACCTCTGGACTCTACATGTACACACATGTATGCACACAAACATGCATGTGCACCTATTCAGAAGCACACACACACACACACACACACACACACACACACACCACACACTCAGAATGGTGCCAAAGGTAAGATCCTGGGAATGTGGCCATGAGAAGCAAAGCTCTCTAAATACTGCTCTGTAAAATCACTCCTACTTGGAAGGCCTTTAGCAGATCTATGTAGTTCTCAGGGGATGCTGACCTCTGAAGGCAGGAGGTGCAGTGGAGTACACAGGTCACTCTGCTACTCTAGTCCTCTCACTAGCCGGCAGAAGAACCTCCAGGCCCACACACACTCCTGCAGGGCTTACCTACTTCTCTCCAGGTGCCCTAGACCTCTAGATGTCCAGCTGCCTGCTCAGATCTAGTCACCAGTTCTTTCTGATGCATATCCAGCCAGTCCCTCTCTTCTAGCTCTCTTCATGGTGCCTGAGCACAGAATCAGGATACACACCACTCTCATTGGACAGTTTGTGGACATTCCTCGAACTCTTCACTCCTGAGGACTATCATATATTTAATGCTCCAAGACTAAGCACTTTACAACCATCCTCTTAGATTATCCTTACAGGTACCAAAAATAGTTACATTTCATCCTATTTTATAGCATGGGAAACTGAGTCTCAGGAAGGCAAGGGGGCTTCCCAAGTTTCCTATACTGCAGGATGGAATTGGATTTGAACTTGGTATGAACATGACTCTGTGTAAGATGGATTTGCATGACTCCTTACACCTTTAGTTTAATTTAGAATATATTTTACATATACTTTTATTCTCACACATATACACATGCATGCATACGCATGAGTGCACACAGTGTGCAGTGCTAGAGCCATGCACAAACACATGCATGCGTGCACACACATACACAAGAACATACACAAGCACACACAAGTACACACACACAAGCACATACACACACACACACACACACACACACACACACACATACACACACCTAATACTCCTGTTCCAGCAAAAGCCTAAATCAGTCTGCTACATCTTTTGTTTGTAGGACAAGAAAAATGCTCAAAAGGTAGTGGTGGACAATTCTATCATTTAACACATATGTTTGTATGACGCCTTTGTAAAAAGGATTGTTGTCTTAGGAGGCAATAAGGACATTAATGTTGTAGACATGACTCCAGCCCTTCAGGACCAATGTGTCTGGCAGCAGATGATTACCCCCAAGAACTGTGAAGTCTGGAGCAGATTCTAGCCAACATTTTCTGCAAAAGTCAAGAGAGGAAGTGTTTTAGGCTGTGCCATTATCTTGTCTTGCTTACAGCTACTTAGCTGAGTTCCAGTGAGTCCCCTGATCCCGTGGCTCTGTGTATGGGCACTCAGGATGCACGTCCACACGCTTAAATGCATCTTTAAATGCTACTCTTTTCAATTTACCCTCAACCATTTAAAGACAGAAAAAATCATTCTCAACTAGCTGGTATTACAAAATATAGTCTCACATTGGATTTGGTCCACTGCTAACCCCTGCTCTCTATAATTGTAGAAAAAAATCTATACCTAATTGATCCAATGATCTAATTGATCCTAATCTAATCTAATTGACTGTGATGGTCTTAAGCTAACCTTAGGCAGTCATCTCCGGCTTGTGCTTATCATGCCTCAAAGTGCGTCCTGTTTTGATTTCTGATGTACAGTGTTGAAAAAAATGAGTAACCATTGGTCAAAATTAGATGGGTGGTAACATTTCTCTGCATCGTACTTTGATTATGTCTGCTGTTGTGTCTCGTTAGACATTGTCAAATGAATTAAAGAACAATAATTCGCACTTACTTTCTCCCCACCTCCAAATTGGAGTACTTATCTTTGAGGATAGCTTAGGAAGACTCACAGGAGAGATAAATAGCATCCTTAGTCCTTGATTCCTTGGATTCTGTACTTACCACCTGAATGATAGAGATAGGGAACATCAAAGGGCTGAGTTCCGGGAGCTAAGGAGATGGCTCAGTTAGTGACATGCTTGCCACAGAAGCACAAGGACCTGAGTTCAATCAATGTGAAAAGCTAGGCCCAGTGGCACAGCAGGACCCCACAGCAGGAGAGGCAGACACAGGAGGATCCCTAGAGCTCAGTGGTCAGCTAGTCTTACCAAATCTCTGAGTTCTGGGTTCAGCGAGAGACACTGTTTAATAATAAGGTGGAGAGTGATATAGGAAGAGCCTAATATCAGCCTATAGCTTCCACATGTCTGTACATGTATGCATATGTACACACACATAAACAAACACACCCATGCACATACACCCATACACACACACCCATATGCACACACACATACACACACTCACACACATACCCATACACACACATATATGCACTCATATACATACTCACACACATCCATACACACATATTCACACGCACACAGAGACACACATATTCACATGCACACACACATATATATATACACAAACATGCACTCATAAACACACCCACAGCCATAGACACACACATATGCACCCATATACATACTCACAGACACCCATACTCACACACACATACACATGCACACACACACACACATGCACACACACACACACACACACACACACACACACACACTCACACACCCACAGCTGAGTTCTGGATCTCTCCCATGGTAACATGTCGAATCTTTTCAATTTTGTTCATTTCTTAAAACTGAAGAATGGTGAATTTGCTCAGATCCTGATAGTCCTTTGGAAGAATTGGTTGGATAGCCAGCTTCCTTTTCAATAATCGTATTGTATGAGCAGGAGATAAGGAACACCTAGCCTTTCATATGTATCTTATTTCTAAATGATAACATATTGTTGCATGTGTATCATTGATATGCTACCACCGTCACTTTCAGAAGCCACAGGGGAGGGGACAATGTAAGGGAACTGCTGATATACTTGCCAGGTAGCTCAGAAAGCACAGGGCCAGATTTCTGAGAGTGCCTGACTGAGATGTGTGAAGCCATTCAGCCCCTGTAGAAGTATATCTTGGCCAAGCCTTGGTCTCCTCTCTGTCTCTCTGTCTCTGTCTCTGTATGTCTCTCTCTGTCTCTCTTTCTCTATCTATCTATCTATCTATCTATCTATCTATCTATCTATCTTTCTCCCCTTCCCCCTTTCCTCCCCCTTTCTCTCTCCCTCTCTATCCCTGTGTATAGTGTATCTATCTCTGTCAATGACTGTGTATTGTGTTTGTGTCTCTCTCTATCTCTGTCTCTCTTTCCTTCCCCTTTCCCTCCCCCTCGTTCTCTCTCTCTCTCTCTCTCTCTCTCTCTCTCATACACACACACACACACACACACACCACTTTCTCTGACTCTCTGTCTCTGTGTATGTCTGTCTCTCTCTGTCACTGACTTTGTGTGTGTCTCCATCTTTCTTTGTCTCTCCTCTTTCCCTTTTCCTCTCCCTCGTTCTCTCTCTGTCTCTGCCTCTCTGACTCTGTGTGTGTGTACCTCTCTCTCTCTCTCTTTCTCTCTGTCTCTCAACCTGTGGAGCAGATGGCACACAGAGATTTACTTCCACTCTGAATGAGAGGAGCCTATACTAAACCCCATGACTACTTTCTGTCTCAAATACACATCCTCAGAATGAGAATGTCATCAACAGCTCAGGGCAGTTTGTCCGGGTGTCACTGAGGTGGGGCTCAACGGCAAACCCAGAAAGCTGAGCAGATTTTATGGTGCTTAGTCTACGTTTAAAGTGTCCTAACTTTTTTTTAACTTTGTTGTTGTTACTACACAGTTAGCTCTCTCATGTTTGGGGGGTGGGGGGTTTACTTCAGTAGCCCTGCTTTTGTCTGCTTCACTTACCGACTCTCCAAAGAGCTTTCACAAAGCAGGAGCATTTACCAGAAGTCATCTGCTTATTGAACAGCCTCAGGAGAAGACATAAATGTCACTTTGTCATGCCCTTCTGCGAGCCACAGTTGGTGTCTTAACACGAAGAGCAAGTGTAAAATGTCTGGGAAATTTCTGCTTTAGAAGCCTTGCTGGAAGCAAAGCACAGCTGAAATTGTTCAAATTGCTGGAGCTCGCTGGCTCTTTCTCCCTCTCTCTGAAACACAAACACCAGAAGTCACTGTCCTAACTTGCCATCTGAATCTGTAAAAGGCACTCACAGGTCTTTTGGGTCCTGATTACAGAGACTGTCATGGTCTCTTCTCCTGAACATAATGGACAGCTTTAGACTTTGAAATACCAAGGCTTTTTTCTTTGAGGTCCTGCAGTAAGCTGTAGCCTTCAGGGCTGCCACTGTCCCATTTCCCAGAAGAACAGAATGAATTGCTTTCAACTTCATAGTAAATAAACTCTAACTGGTGAATAATGGCACCACCTCCACTGTTAACTCCTGGTGTGTGTGTGTGTGTGTGTGTGTGGCCGCTACTGTTTCTAACTTCCCAATCTCCTGCAGAGGACCGAGATGTCTTCATTTTACAATTGAAGTGATTGGGGCTAAAAACAACAAACCGAATTTCTTAACGCCATACAGAAAATTCAAATCCAGGGATCAGTTAGCAATAGTTTTTTTTTTTTTAACAAAAACTAATAAATGTTGACTCCTTTAAATGTTCTTCAGCAGATGCATACATCTTTGCATTATTAACTATTTAGGATATATATGTATATATGTGTATGTGTGTGTACGTATGTGTATAATATATGTATGTGTGCATTTATGTATGTGCCAGTGCAGATGTATATGGAGTGCATGTGTGCACGAATGTACATGAGGACAAAGAACAGCTCCAGCTGTCATTCCCCATAAGTTTTCTGCCTTGTTTTTAGGCACAGGATCTCTTACTAGTATTTAAGGCTAGACTGGCTGGCCAGGGAACCATACATCTGCCTCTACTTCCTGGGTGGGATTCTAAGCATGTGTCACCAGATCTACTAGATCTTACTGGGTTCTGAGACTCAATCTCAGGTCCTAGTGCTTGTAGGATCAAGCACTTTATCCGACCTGCATCCCCAGTCCCCATAAAATATCTCATGTGCATATACTTATGTATATGAATATACATATATGTATATAATTCATTTATATCTATATCACATCTGTCAGATGGTTTTTCAGATAGGGGTGGGAGAAGGGGACACAGAAGACCAGTTTCAGCCATAGGAACCAGGAAGCTGGTGGATTCGTCAGTTCACGAGTAGTTCAGCGTGTATCATTATCACACAAGGGCACCAGCAGCATCTCATGGGATTGCTCAGATAGCCCTGAAAGACCAGGAGGGAATTTTGGATAAGGAGAATGGCATCTGTGAAGGAAATACACAGAAAATGAAGCTGCATTCCTTCACACTAGAAGTTCTCAAATGCTTGTGCACTGAAAACATGAGAGAGAGAGAGAGAGGGTTGTAAAACACCTATGCCGGCAGACACGCTCAGGACTTTGAACTTGGCGCGTCCAGTGCCACAGAGTGCAAATCTCTAGCAAGCTCCCAGGTGGCATGGGTGCTGCTGCCCCTATGTGCAGCACTGAATGGGTCAGCCCCAGGGAAAACCACTTCTTCAGGTCCCCAGATCAGGCTGCCCTTTCCAAGCTTGACCGACTAAAGCCATGTGCCATCTTAGTAACCACATTTACATTGCTTCTATTTGCTAAGATATCTGGGAATCTGTAAGGCTTCTTTGTTTGATTTGAAAAGTCCCCAGGCAAGGAAACCAGGGATTGTGAAATTAAGAATGAAGCTCCTGGATGAACTGACTGAGCAGAGCACAGGGCAACAGTCTGTCCTCAGCAGCAAGTAGGCTCAGCCGGGTAGAGCTGCAGCAGAAAGCCCAGGATTAACGAAAGCAGGAGGAAAAGACAAGTCCCTTCTTTCTGACCCCTCTTGTCCTCTTAAGATATACCGGTGAGTCCAGAACAAAGCCAGTCCACCACACTTCCCTCCACATGGCACTGTCTGTCTCGGTGCTCTGCAATCTGGTAAGACCTTCCTCCCTGGTTATAGCTTCCACCGAGCATGCTTAGAGCTCTATCCATTCTGAGGACCGTGGACAGTTTCAAACCTCTGTCTGGTGCTGTTGTCTACACTATACAGTCTGTTGGGTTCACAGGAAGAGAATGAGGAAATTCTGG
Source organism: Mus minutoides (assembly GCA_902729485.2). Taxonomy (NCBI): domain Eukaryota; kingdom Metazoa; phylum Chordata; class Mammalia; order Rodentia; family Muridae; genus Mus; species Mus minutoides. The sequence goes on along the minus strand of LR749494.1, from coordinate 526,449 downwards.
CTGCCCTCTGAGGAGGAAAAACCCAAAGCCACTCATCAATAAGGACAGTAGTGAATGCTAAATAAAAGCTCGCTCCCCCACACACCCCAGAAACAGAAGGGACTTGTGCCACTTCTAAATCTGATCTACTTGAAAGGAAGACAGAGGAGGAAGAAATGACCAGAGAAGTAGAACAAACTGGCAAAATGATCAAAGCCTCCTCCACTGAAGGAGCACCAGGTCACCAGGTCACCAGGTCACCAGGTCACCAGGTAATCCATCATCGGGCCACACATCTCAGTCAGACTCTGCTCAGGTTCCCAATAAGAACCCTACTCCAGCATTTAAGTTCCTCAGGGTCCCCAGCTCACTGGCTTGGAACTCACACACAACCATCTGCTTCCTTTGCCCTTTGAGTAACTATTTCAAATGAACTGTTTAAGGTCAAGCTTCACACTAGAATTCTAACCACTTCTCTGTTTTTTTAACCTTTAGCAAGTTGTGTGTGTGTGTGTGTGTGTGTGTGTGTGTGTGTGTGTGTGTGTATTCAGGTGTGCCCATGCCACAAAGCACACATGAGGGTCAGAAGGCAGTTTTCAGGAGTCAGTTCTGTCCTTCCTGTGTATGTTCCTTAGACGTCAGGTCTGCGTTTCAATCAAGTTTACCTTTTTAGCCATCTCTCAGTCCCCATACGTTGCTTTTCCTAGAAGGGCTAAGAAGAACTGGGTCATTTGTAATGTTCTAGACTTGCAGAAATAGGGAGCTCAAAAGGATTGACCTCATGCCCACGGGTGGTCAGGGAGCTGGAAAATAAAGACAGGCAGTTCAGTGCAGATAGGGGAATGCAGAGGCACCTAGCTATAATTCTGCAGTTATAGCTGGAGAGGAGTCCATGTCCTTCTGTGTCCTCATTTTACCCATGAGAACACTGCAACCTCCCAGGGACAGATAACCAGTTGCCCTGTCATATGCTAATGAGTGGCAGCTGCACCAGCCTGCAAGTCCTTGCTGGTTGTCACATGAGTCATTGTTATCTGGCTTTGAATGAAGAGTATTTCCAGTCGCGGCATCGATCATTTGACATTTACAGGGTATTTCCTGTGTTTTAGACACTGATCGGGTCAGTCCTCTGCATCCCTGGGCTCCTCAGCCTTCCCAGAGTCAACCAACCACAGATCAAAAACACACAAGACTTTGAAGCTCATTTATCAGCAGGTATTCATTGTTCGAAATAATGGGTTTCACTCTGACTTTTCCACACTCGTGTGTCATGGACATATTTCTTCATGTGCTTCTTTTTTTTTCATTTTTTTTTCAAAATCTGGATTCTACATATGAGAGAAAATATGCCATGCACGGCACCTGATACAGAATGTAAAGGGGATGTCCCATAAATCTTTGGAGAACTGAACTCTACCCCATATTTGATTTCTATTCTTGGGGACTCGTGGCTCAGGGGTTTCTTGTTCCATGCAGAGGATTCTCTCCAAGTTTTCTGAAGGATCATCTTAGTCTAGTAGGTTAAGAAATAGATATGCAAGGAGTTCCCTGTGTGAGGAATATTAAAGGTTTATTTATTTATTTTATGTACATGAGTACACTGTAGCTGTACAGATGGTTATGAGCCTTCATGTGGTTGTTGGGAATTGAAATTTTTAGGACCTCTGCTCGCTCTGGTTGGCCCTGCTCGCTCAGTCCCTGCTTGCTCCGAGTGTCAAAACGGGTGGTTGTGAGCCACCAAGTGGTTGCTAGGATTTGAACTCAGGACCCTCAGAAGAGCAGTCAGTGCTCTTATCTGCTGAGCCATCTCACCAGCCCCGTGAGGAATATTTTTTATGGTCAGTTTTCCTGCATGCTTCCATCCAGCAGACTGGGTAGGCTCTGTTGAAATGTACTGAAGACAGCATCTCACCAGTGTCTCCTGTATCATGAAGTCTCTGCTCCTCATACTTGTAAAATATGATGCAATCTAGTTTATCCAGACAGATTTCTCCCCTGGGGGACCTGATGACACTTCTTGGTCCTTTAGTCCTTGAGTAAAATGTCACTTCACTACAGAGTCATCTTTGTCCAATATTATATGAAATAGCCCAGCACACACTACTCAATCCACTTTTGCCAACTCTGGGCCTTGACTGTTTCTTTTGCAGCACCACAGTGAAGTCCACCTGTCGGCGTGGGTTTTAGAGAGTCTTTTTCTTGTCTAACAGTTTTGTTTGTCTGAATCATCCGAGACTTCATAGGATCAGTATGTTTTTAGCATATATGGAAGCAAATGGCATTTGTATGTCCTGAGCTGAGCATTCTAAAAACATTCATATTTGTCGTCTTTCTCCACATTTTATGGAGACTAAGACACTAAGACACACAGAAATGCAATAACTTGCCCCAAAATACAGAACTACAGAATGTATTTTAGCCCCTGGAGTCTGGCTCTGAGTTCATGTTCACCCATTACTCTGAGTAAATTATGTGCAGCAACTATTCTTGTTTGAGCACAGAAGTTCACCAATTGAAATCTGTTTTTTCTGACGCTTACATTTTACGTGTGAGTAAGCATTCCCACTTCTAATCATTTTTGTCTTTTAGGAGTTTGTTTGAGGGGTGCTATGAAAGTGGATGTCTTTCTAAAACATCTTTATTTCTTTTTTTTTTTAAAGAACCCTCATCTACAGTTCTGGAGGAAATACTTTTATCATATGTAAAGTCAAATTCCATCAACAAGCACCCATTTATGATAAAAGTTTTATTATCCAAAGGCCAGCACATTTGTATTTTTTGTTATATTGACTGAAATGGGTTGCTATGCCAGCCCTTAATCTGTTACCATATTGCAAAAAGAATCTGTAGATGTAATCAAATGAAGGAGCTTGAGACAAGATTATCCTGGATTATCCATGATGACCCTAAACCCAATAGAGAGTATCTCCATCAGACACCCACAGAGAGGGAGAGAGACGAGGCAATGTCTCCAGAGAGGCAAGAATGGATTGATGTGGTCAAGTGCATCAGGTTTCTGGAGGTCCTAGGAACGCTCTGATTGTGATCTTGTAACTTCCACAATTCTGAGAGAGTAAATAGATACACATAGAACTGCTGAGGAAGTAAAAAGAGAAGAGTTTCTTAGTGATGAATGCACTGGTAAGATTCACAACCCTAATGAAACTCATTCACACACATACACACACACACACACACACACACACACACACACACATACATGCGCGCGCGCGCGCGCGCGCGCGCGCGCACACACACACAGTAAGAAACTGGAAGGGGCAGGTTGGGAAGAAGAAGGGGATTAGCAGGAATGGGTGGGGATACAGGAGAATAACAGGAGTAAATATAATCAAAACACATTATGTACATGTATGAGATTTTCATAATGAGACCCATTATTCTGTGTCATATATGTTCATTTTAAAATACTCCTTAAAACCTCAGGATGCCAAATCCTCAGAAAGAATGCATGGAGCATCCTTAAGTGGTAGGTGGAAATGCTGAACTTCCGATGGTTATGTCATTACTTACTGAACCACACTCTCGTTTCTTATTCCTACTTGCTGTTGGCCATCCTAATATTCTAATAGCCTGTTCAGAACTTGGTTGGTAATAACTGGACTTGGGGGAACAACTAGAGAGAATGCCTGAAGATAACTTGTTGAGAGCATGAGAGAAATCCTAACAGGGACTTTCAAAGAAATGAATAATAATTGATGCCCTAAACTGCCTCCAAGCTGCCCTGTAGACAAGTATATCTGGATTCTACTAAAGGTGAAATGGATGGAAGACTTCATCAAACACAAATAACCTGCTACATCCACAGCACTTTGGGTACAGGTCTAGATTGTGATCCCGAAATTAACATATCATAAAAGTAACCACTTGACAGTAATTGATGCTGGGTGGTCCGGGCAACATTCTTCTGAGTCAAGTGATAGTGATTGAGTTCATCTATTGCTTTTCTGATAAATATCTGAATTACCCATCTATATTATGAGTGACATCATTTCACGGTTTTGTTCTAAATTCCTCTGTATTTTTAGCCGCGTGTGATAAGCTTGTTTGATGACAACTCTGATACCAAACAGACTTTCTACAAAGATCACTACAACTACGTATTGTGTTTTAAATAGACATGGGGCACACCTGCACAGGGTTTTCTGTGTACAGTACAGGAAGAAGCAATTAATAATCTGTAAGCCATCACCTGCACTGGCTCTTCCTTAAGAGTCTCACTGGGAATCCTCAGCTCCCTAAAATGACTCATCCTGGGAGAAGACAGCAACCCTCAGCTAGATAAGTAACTAACCCAAGTTCACTGAGCTACCCTTTCTTCCTAGGTCACTCCCCTCATTTGATCTGTCTAACAGAAACAATCCCCTTCTTGATTCCTCTCTAACTTGTTGAGAGAAAACTGCTACTGAAGATGTCCTCAATGACATCCCTAAATTCTCTCATCATTGTTTCTAAGTGACCAACCAAATTCTTTTAGAAAGCAGCTCCCCTAATTTTTTAACAATGTATTATTAATATTTCAAGACACTGAAAGACACGTGGTGGTGATGTGTTTGAGGCAGCAAGGGAGATGAGAATGGCTGGTGGTACCTGAGGCAGAGTCCAAGCCTTGAATTACAGTCTCTCTCATCGTCAACCCTTGATGTGACAAGAGAAGAAAAGTAATGAGCTGATGAATGTAGCATAAAAAAAAAAAATCTGGAGCCATGGTTAGCCTGCAGAGGAAAGGTTGCTACCATTGGAAAACAGATATACCAGAGACCATATTACTTTGGGGTAGATTCCTCATGCATTCTAATTTAAAATATCATACAGAAGAAAGAAATAGATGTTTCCATGGAGACAACTTCTCAGGACTCCTGCCTCATTATCATATCTGATTTTAAGTATTTTCTGGAATCCGTTTGAATATCAACTATGCACCTTTTTTTCCTTCAGTGGCCAGGGATTGTATAACATCTGGCCAGAGGTTTTCCTAAATAAACTGTGTAATTGTAAGCAGCCCCTTCAATTCCCACCCATCCACCCACATATGCATTACTTACAGATTGATCATTGCATGAGAATTCAATTAGCATTTACCTTTAGGTCTCTAATTAAGAATTTTAAGTTGGCTGAATCTATTCTTTCTTTGGAAGAGATACCTGCAGCTGGACTGGACGTAGAGCCATTTTTCACAACTATATGCTAATTATGTTCCAGGACACATGACTACTTTTGGCTTGAGTTACCTAGCAACCTCCCCAAAACACTCCCCTGACACAGGATTGTTTCTCAGTGACCTCTTCTTAATTATTCTTCATCATTGTTAGAAAATCTAACCACTTATGTTATTTACTTGCCCTGATTTGTCTCTTTATCCTCATTTAACAACTACTTGCATAATAGGGTTAGTTTACAATTGGGTCCCTTTAACTGGGGCTGCACAGTGATGCCATCTTACTAACAAAGAGAAATCACTCTCCCTTTTTATCTTACCTCTGTCTTGGTTGAATACGATTATCTGATGGCAACAGTTGGAACCTGTGGGTTCGCAAACCATTTTAAAAGCTAATTAAGCCTTCAGCAACCTAATTCATGGAAATTCATTACAAATCCCTCACAGCATCAGAATACCCAGAATTCTCTTTGCATCTGTTTGTTGAGGTGTTTGGGGAAGGAAATTTTATTACCTCTAGTTCAGGAACTCAAACACTCTTAGTTTCTCAGTTATACACACAACTTTAAAAAAAAAACTTTCAGTCTCTTAACAATAACTAGATCATCTAGATTAGTATTGGAACTTGGGAAAAGATTCAGTGTTCAAGTAATAAAGCTACAACTTCAAGTCCCCTCAAAGGGCCCCTGAGAGAAAAGAGAGTGATGACATTTCATATTCATAATCTTGTGTGCATTTTCTTAACAGAACAGACAGCAAAATTACATAAGCTTCCGTCTCCAAAGTCTGTATCTACCCCTGGTGGGAATATTTTGAAATACAAATTTTATTTAAAAACCTTTTCTTGAAGAATCTGTGTTTCAGCAGGGCATGGTGCCGTACACCTGCAATCTGAGTATTCAGGAGGTAGAGACAGGGAGATAAAGAGGTCAAGTTACTCTTAGCTACATGGTAAGTTTGAGGTGCCTGTGCTACATGACCAGAGGTTTGGGAGGGATATATGGAGGGAGAGGAAAAGAAAGGAGACTGTTCGTAGTTGAATAGAATATTTGAGATGAGGTGCTGAACGATCAGTGGAGACACACTGTGGGGCCAGTGTTCCTTTGTCAGTAGAATGATGCTAAAAAGTAGACAGGATACAGCCGACTTCTGTAGCCTGCCACTGGCCCTGACACATTCATCAATGCCTTCACCAAGAAGCTAGGTGATATACGAATGAGCTTCCCTAAACCTCAGTGGTTTCCCACACCCAGGTTCACTGCGCTGTCAGGATCAAGGGAAGATGGGCCACAATCTTAACACTACTTCTTGTTAAAGCCAGCCTACAGAATTCTTTTCCATTCAGCCTTGAGTGCTACCAACGGCTTGTGCAGACAGATTCACCCAGGCTCGCTGTTCAGGTACAGAACAGCAGGGCCTTTGTCATAGCCACAGTGAAGTGCTAGCTGTGAGCAGGAACACTCCTTCAGTGTTCCAAAGGGTTAGGGTTTTATCCCGTTGGTCCTGGGTGATCACTACTAGGCTGGGATGAGCCCAGCTTGTACTCGTGCCCCCAACAGGGAGATGAGCAGTTTCAAACTGCAGACTAGCCAACAATCTGGGTGCAAGGTGGTGGTGCCTGGAATGAAAGGGAAAGTAATGCCTGCTTCCAGGAGCTTAAACTCAAACGTTAACAGGGGGAGAAACTGACAGGAACCTTGCACGGTACGTGCATGTGCGGAGATAGTACAAGGTTAGTCTATACGATTGTATGTGTTTATGATTACAATTTTTAAAATAAGAATCGAAGGAATTCGAGGAATTAGCCTTGGATTCTCTTACTACACCTCTCCTGGTTCGGTCATCAGCATGAAGAGCCGTATCAGCCTTGAGTTGGAACTGGCAGTGTACAAAGATGAAAGCAATCTTTCCAAGATGAAAGTTAATGACTACAAGAGGACCTCATGACCCTGTTGGCTGAGGATATGTAAAGGGATGGAGAGGTTTTGAGTTTTGTTTATCTTTAAGCACTCTTTCATACTTTTATACATGAAGACAATGTGTTTAGATCATATCAACCCTATGCAACTACTCCCAACTCCTCACAGACCTCTCCCCATGCCCTGTTTAGTCTTCTGTCTCTTCCTCCTCCTCCTCCTCCTCCTCCTCCTCCTCCTCCTCTTCTTACCTCTCTTCCTTCTTTATATTCCACTGAGCTCAATTCATACTGCCCTCATGCACACGGGTATGGGTGTCCACTAGAGCATGGGCAATCTACTATGGACCACTAGACTGAGGAAAACTGCCTTTCCTTCCCCACAGCCATCAACTGCCCACAGGGATGAAGAGGGATTTGGGGTTGGATAGAGATCTCAGCTAAGGGTGGATCTCCTTAGCTCATGAACAGAGAGGGATTATAGTAAAGTATCGGAGTCTGAAGCTCACAGTCTACATCTAACAACTACCACTTAACCACTCAGAGGTGTCTTGGGCAAGCTGCTTCCTAGCTTCTCTGAGCCTTTGTTTCCTCATGCATAAAATATTCTAGTGACCTAAAGCTTTAGTCTAAATAATATAGGTGATATATAGATGAGTGGCATGTGGAAGCACTCACTATAGGGTGGGTACTATCTAGGATTACAGCTGGGTGATGTTTTACAACAAGGAATGTAACAAAGAAGGCATATGATGGTGTAGTCTCAAATGCAATAAGATGCATTGAATCTGACATCATAAAGACTTTGACATTTTAATTTACAAGTTATCAATTGCAAAAAAATGTTAAAATTCAATTTCTTCATAGAAGATTGGCCACTCTCCTGTAGTGTGTCAATTGTATCCAATATCTGATGCATGCTACCCTCATTAAGGACATAGTCTGTGGGGAGCTAAAAAGATTAATCAGTTGGTAAGAGGACTCTGCACACTCATGAGGACCTGAGTTCAGATCCGCATCACCCATGTAAAAACCAGGCAGGGCTGAACACTCAAACTACCTGTGGCTAGACAGGCAGTCTAGCTAAAGTAGCAAGGTATTTCAGTGAAAGACACTGTCTTAAAAAAAAAAAAAAAAAAAAAAAGCAGTAAAGACTGAGAAGAAAATGCCTGGTATACTGGCCTCCACATGCCTGAACATGGGCAAACATACCTATAATGAGCACACACACACACACACACACACACACAAAGTTACTTAAAATACAATAATAGCATTAATTAAGATATAGTCCATAACAATATTTGGCAGAGATCTCATCACATCCCACTGGGCTCTCTGCTTTACGTGTACTGTCCGAGAGGAGAGAGGTGAGGCTCAGAAAGTGAAGATACACACTGTCAGCTTGCAGATTGGTGTATCTAGGTCTAAAGCACATGCACTCCTTGTTTGTAGGGCCACGTGCCTTACCCCTGACCCTCAGGGAACTCCGAGGAGAAAGGCAAAGATTCCTCAAACACATTTATCATGGTAGAATGCTTGTGCACAGTTGGGGAGGGGGCGGGGAGGCTGAGTCGTGTGTCAGTCAGAACCTGTGAGATTCATTTGATGGAGACCTCTGAGGAGAATTCCAGGCACCAAGTCTCAGCGTTCAGCCTGAAGTTGTCACCTTCTGTTTGCTTATTTTAGGATTTCTTCTTCTTCTTTGGTCTGGATGAATCTATTTGTATTGATTTCACACTTTGGGTTTGTTTTGGTTTTTTTTTTTTCAGTCTTATCCCTCTCGTGTTTGGGTCTTTTGTTTGTTTATTTAACTGGCTCAACTTTCTTCCCTGCCTCTTTGTTCTGAGTCCCGTAGGGCCAGAATTCACACTAGCATGAGCTCTAGTTTCCAGTTGATACAGGAAATTCAAAACAAGAGGTCATTGTTTTCTAGTATTTAATGGCATGGGCACTGCCAAAGTATACATTTTATTATTATTTTATTTTGATTCTCACATATTTCTCTACATTCGTTTCCACATATAGTATTCTTAGTGGTAAAACTCCCAACTTTAATGCTTACATATCGAATTTAAAGGATTGGATTTACACTTTACATTTTAATCTCAGTCTGCCAGTGCCCTTGGCGGTTAATGAATGCAGCTGTAAGCTCCTGGCCCATCATCTGCTCCATCTGAATCCTTTCATATCTTTTCCCTTCTTGGATCTGCTGTGCAGTTGTAGAGTGTGGGGCAGACAATTGCTGTCTGGTTCATTTAGACACAAGAACCTGATACATTGGACTTCCATTCTCTGCTAACACGGTAATAGAGCTTGTGGGGAGAGATTGTTCTGGAAGCTGGCGTTTTATTTTATTTTTGGAAGGATTTTGGAGATTTGTGTTGGCCTCGCTCGTGCTGAGCTCTGCAACATTTCATTTAGAGAAGTTTTTCAGCAAACACACAATCTCGTGCACTCTGCTGCCCTGGAAATTCCACTTGAGCCAAGGACGTGGTGTGCCAACTACTGGATGCTGGATGGCCCCTTGTTTCTTTCCAAACATGTGTGGCACTACGGCTTATTTGTACTGAATAAGAACAATATCTATAACATACCATTAAGTGAGAGAAAGAGAGATAGTAGAGAAGGTAACACTTTGGGGTAGTTACAAAATCGTCGATGAGTTTGTCTTGAATCAGGGTGAGTGTGTATGTGAGTGTGAGTGTGTGTATGTGAGTGTGTGTGTGTGTGTGTGTGTGTGTGTGTGTGTGTGTGTGTACAAAGGCATGCCAAAGGATAGCTCATTATTGTTCCTCGGGAACTCTCTACCTTTATTTTGAGACAGGGTCCCTCACTGGCAAATAGCTTGCCGAGTAGTCTAAACTGCCTGTCCAAAAAGCCCCTGGAAGCTACTACCTGCCTCTACCTCTCCAGTATAGGGATTGCAAGCACATATCACCAAGCCAGGCTTTTTTACATAAATTCTGAGCATGGAACACAGCTCTTCTTTCTTACACAGGAAGCAAATGGCCTGCTGAATCTGGAGCTATGTGCCAGCCCTTGAATCAACTCTTAATTCTGCCTCTTAGGAGTGGTGTGACCCTAGTCACCACTGGACGTCTCAATACCAACATCTTCCCAAAAGACAATTAAGTAATTGACTCAGTTTATAGTGTGGAGGCAAGGAGTGAATGACTTAATACATATGTGTACAGTGGTTCCTGGCGTGAAGTAAGCACTTGAAATAAACATGCAGAATTCTGCAGAAGACCAGATTTTAGAAAGACACTCCATTCCCCTAACAAATATTTACTTATTAAGTAAACTGTTGCCTGTGGTTACCTCAGGGCCTGAGAATGAGAGGCAAGAGGAAGAGGACTGGGATTCTACTTTCTGCTTTATAAACACAGATATTGTTTGAAATTTAGGTTTGCTCTTGACTAAAACACTTGCTAGGGCAGAAGTCAGGCATAGAGTGAGGAGCCAGCCTGCCTGTGTAGTCTCCTAGGTTCTGTATTTGCAATGAGTCCCCGGGGAGGAGACTTTTAACCACTGGGTGCATGCATATCTTTGTGCATGTGGAGTAAGTGGGATGGGGGCGTGTACAGGTGCCCAGCCTCAGCTATCCTCCTTCAGGTGTGTGTGCACGGAGACCGGTACACACGTGCTACAGCGTGCAGATAGAGACCAGAGGAAAACTTTTCAAGGATTATTTACTCTCCCACCTTGTTTCTTCTTCAATTTCACTCTCTTATGTATATTCGTTTGCCTGCATGTATATCCGTGCACCAGCTATGCTAACAAATACCAGGTTATGTGTACCTGCTACTCCAGTGTCCAGAAGAGTCATTGGATCCCATGGAGCAAGAGTTTCAGACAGTTGTGAGTCATCATGTCTGTGCTCAAAATTGAGCCCCATTCCCCCTAAAGAGCTGCAGGTATTCTTAGCAGCTGACCCATTTCTCCATCCCTCTACCTTGCTTTTGAGGCAGGGTCTCTCTTGTTATTTCCTGTCCTTTCTCTGCATATGACAGCTTCCCATTGATTCTCCTGACTCTCCTCCACCTCAGTTCCCACTTTAGGAGGGCTGGAAATGGGGGTTACAGATGTAAACCATCATATTTGCCTTTTTACTCAGGTCATCATTGGGTTACATGGCAAGCGCCTTTACCTTCTGAGATATATCACCACCCCACCATTTTCTGGCACAAAGTGTCTTATTGATGTAGAACTCTTTGAGATAAGGCAGGACTGCAACAAGCCCAAGGAATCTCCCTTCCCAGTGCTGGTATGACACATGTGTAACCACAAGTCACTTTTTCTGCCTGCCCTGGCAAATACATGACAGGTCTTTGGACTTGCAAGGCAAACATATTACTAAGCTGCCTCCATGCCACCCCAGATTGATTCCTGAAGAGTAATGGAGTTTGCTGTATTAATGAGTAGCAGGATATTTTCCAGATTTTTTTCCTGGCATAACAGAGTATTGTGACATTTTTCTGAACCTCTTTTTAATCTCTGTTTGTGCCAGGGTTTGTCCATCTCTGTCTCATTGACACTTGAAACCAGACAGAACTTTGTCCTCAGTCCGCACATCCTTAGCATCTACCTGCTAGATGGCCAGAACACATTTTCTTCAGGTTGTAACAAGAGTAACAGCTCCAGATATTGCCAAATTTTCCCCAGGGAAAGAGCCTTCTGAAGTGAGAACCATCACCTTAGAGTCTACAAAAAGTGAGCTTTTGTAAATCTTAGGAAAAAGCCATCCCATCGCCAATCAGAGAGGAGCCTTCTGTTTTTCTTACTGTCTTAGAGAAACTACTGTGGATCAGGCTGGGTAAGCTGGGTGTTTTCTGTCATTTCTGTTCAGTCCTCGAGTATTGGATTCTGCATTTTTCTCTGACAAGGAAACAAGGTCAGAAGCTCTGTGGCCTACCACCAGTTGTTGCAGTTGGGGACATGTCCTGACTCTCGGGCGGGGGGTGGGGGGAGTGACAGGGCTTCTCTTGCTTCTGCTTGAGCACCCCTAGAGTAGGAACTGGGGTGGGGGAGTCAGGAGAATCAACGGAAAGTTGTTGTATGCAGAGCAAGGACAGAAATAACAAGAGAGACCCTGTCTCAAAGCCAAGGTAGAGAGATAGTGGGGCTATCACTCACTGCTTCCGCTTTGAGGGATTTTGATTTGGGTTTTTTTTTTTTTTTCAAACTAACAATTGCGTGTACAGAGATGTATCAGTTGGGATGTGCAAAAAAAATGGAAATATTAATGAAAATCAGATATGTGGAACATATCTATCTGGCTATAAAGGCAGTCTTTTAAGCATGGACCTTAAAAGAAACAGGAGTCTGACTTGTTAATGATGACAGTGTAAATAGTAGGCCAAATGGACGTTCTTCGTTGGATGATCTTGCTGTGTGTATGTTGACATGTCCACATCACAGTCCAAACAGGATTTTTTTCCACTAGAAGATTTCTACTCCTCTTTTTATGTGTACATATATATCTCATATGTATGGTTGTGTGTACATACATGTTCCTATGTGTGAACACAGGTGCGTGCCTGCCACAGGATACATAAGGAGGTCCGAGGACCACCACAGGTTTCAGTCCCACCTGCTGCCTTGCTTGAGACAGAATCCCTTATTATTTTGTGGCTGTATATTATAAGCTAGCTGGCCAGCCAGCTTCTAGGGATTCTTCCTGTCTGCCTCCCGTCCCTCCATAGGAGAGCTGGAATGACAGACAGATACACTTATGGCATTATGCCCTTTTTACTTGGATTCTAGGGTATCCAAACTCAGGTCCTTTACTCTGGAGTGCCCAGTGTTTTTACCAACTGAGCCATCATCGCCTGACCCCCTAGGAGAGCTTTAAGCAAAATGAATCCCACGGTTATGTAGGATCAAGGGGTGTTTCCTCAAAGTGCAGCTGCTTCCCTCTAACAACAAAAGCCCAGCAGTCACCGGGCATGACATTGAATGACCTTCAGGATGTAGAAAAACAGTAGATAAATCTTAGATTGTAAAGGTCCTCTCTCCTCTAAGAACCCTGGGGACAGTACACTAACTGTCTCCCGTGAAGAGGGGTCTTTCTGGTGTTTGAAAAGAACTACTCATGTTTGCTTTTGACTTCATTCCATTTCTCTTAAAGCACTAATAAAAAAAAAATGTTCTAGGCCTGAAAGGTGTTCGTGGAGATCCACAACCGTCCAACTTAGATGTTTGTTTTTAAGGTAAAACGGAGTCATTTCACAAGCCTCTGCCAAGCCCTTTGCATTCTGTCGTCACGGTCGAATAAAAGCTTATGAAAGGCAGCAGTCGGGCGGGCAGTCTGATACATCATCTTCTTTAAAACAAGCTTTCTCCCTTTTAAGTGGAATTTTATCCCACTTTTGGCCTTCAGGAATGTTTTGTTCACAAGAAGAATCACTGTACCATATTAGGCAACGTCTCTCCTCCTCACAGCTTGAGATGAAGACGAGGGCTAAGTTCACAAGTTTGATTCCCTTTAAAGACATGTTTGACTGCAAAGCTCTGTCCACCCTGTTTGATATCCTCTGCTGAACAACCAACCAACCAACCAACCAACCAACCGACCGACCGCATGACTGAACTAAGCTGAATTCCAAGTCTGTGGTCAGGGACAGCCTGCTGCTTAGGCATCTTACAGCAGTAAGGTTGTTCTTTGAGTCAACTTTGCCACCTAGTGGCCTGATGTGATCGTTCTATTCATGATGACATAGCTGCTGAGTGTTGTAATGAACTATGACAAAGAACAGACACAGTCCTGTCCAAAGCAGAGACCCAAAATAAGCCCTGGATATGACATATACCAGATTCTACAGAGAGGAAACACCATGTAGCTGGTCTTTAAAAAAAAAAAAAACAAACATGGTTGCAGACTGCAAAAGACTTCCCACAATTAGGATAAGAAAAAGAATAATTTAAATGGAGATAGAATTAGAGAGCTGGAGAGATGGAGAGATGGCTCCATGGTTGAGAGCACTTGTTGCTCTTGCATGGGACATGGGTTTGATTCCCAGCATCCATGTGATGGTTCACAGCCCCCTGTAACTCCAGTCCCTGGGAATCTGATATACAATTCTGACCTCTATAGATACCAAACACACGGGTGCTGTACATACAAGTCATGCAAGCAAAACATTCACACATAAAATAAGCAAATCTAATTTAAAAATATAAAGAAATATAAATAATTTAAAGTTCTGGGAGCAGGAAGTAACTTAGACTTTCCAATTAGTTTAAGAGGTTTAAAAAATTGAGAGTTTCGGCTCACTTTTCTGGATAGATGATAGGACTATTATGCTTTGTGGACCAGAAGAACGAAAGAAGCTATAAGAAAAGAGCTAACCTGAGCCTTATTTCCAAATTTCTTACATTCTTTGATACTGTTAGTCAACTGAACAAGTCTAGTTGTTTTCAATTTATACAAGATCATGTGAATGTCCACAGGGAGAGATTTCTTACTGCCTACATGACTGACTTAAAAAAAAAGACTTTATTCATGTCTTTGCTCTCAGTTGTAGGACAGATCATAAGCACATAGGTTGTGCCTTCTGGATTCCACAGACCAAACACAACAGCTTACAAGAAGTGATTTTAAGGAGATTTGCTGATGCCAAAATTATTTTCTTTTAGTCCTAATCATTTTTATTTTTTACTTTTTAAAAACAAATTTCAAAAGCCAGTGAGATGGATCAACACACACAGGCACTTGTGACCAAGCCTGTTGACCTGAGGTACATTCCCAGCACCCACATGGTAGAAAGAGAGCACCAGTTCCCCCAGATTGTCTTCTGACCTCCACACGTGCACTGTGGCATATGTACCCACAATATGTGTATCACACGTACAAAAAAAAGATAAGCTAATAAATAAACATAATAAAACACAAGAAAATCAAGAAAGACCAACGCATGGATACTTCATTCCTCCCTAGAATAGGGAATAAAATATCCATGGAAGGAGTTGCAGAGACAAAGTTTGGAGCTAAGATGAAAGAATGGACCATCCAGAGACTGCCCCACCCAGGTGGTCCATTACATAATCAGCCACCAAATGCAGATACTACTGCATACGCCAGCAGGATATTGCTGAAAGGACCCTGATATAGCTGTCTCCTGGGAGGCTTTGACAGTCCCTGACAAATACAGAAGTGGATGCTCACAGACATCTATAGGGCAGAACACAGGGACCCCAATGTAGGAGCTAGAGAGAGTACCCAAGAGCTATAGGGGTCTGCAACCCTATAGATGGAACAACAATATGAACTAATCAGAACCCCCAGAGCGCATGTCTCTAGATGGATATGTATTAGAAGATGGCCTAGTTGGCCATTATTGGGAAGAAAGGCCCCTTGGTCTAGCAATGTTTATATGCCCCAGTACAGGGGAATGCCAGGGCCAAGATGTAGGAGTGGGTGGGTAGGGGAGAAGGGAGGGGGGAGGGTATAGGGGACTTATGGGATAGCACTTGAAATGTAAATGAAGAAAATATCTAATAAAAAAAACATTTTAAACAAATTTATTTCTGTACAGTTGGCATTCACAACAAATGAAGAGCGTCAATGGTTTCTACCATATCACAGATTTACATTACCTGTTATAGCAGATTATTGAATGTGTGGTCAGAGCAATTCAAATCCACTTGTTTTAATGAAGTGTAGTTAGGATGAACTATAATCCTCAAGTTATATATTAGAGAGGTAGACTAGTCTAGAATATTCACTTGCTACTTTAACCAAATAGGTGAATCAAGAACCATTAGATGAGAATAATCAAAGCCTTCCTTCAGAAATGCACAGAACAAAGGGAGATTTTTATTATTATTATTTTTATTATTATGTAATGAAGGTCGAGATGGTTCTATTGATTTAGATGTAGCTCTGTCTGGTTTTGAAAGGCCTGTCCTCAGATTGTATCTGTTTCTTAGGGTCTCACTCCCATCTTGCTACTGCCTCATCTTTCATTTGCCTTCCCTTACACTCAGATTTTTACACACACATACAAAGGTGGTGAACAGAACCCAGCACCCCCCAAAGATGATAGGCCTTTCTCTCTTCCTAGCATCCACATGCATTGACGACACTGATGCACTTTGTTTGGCTTTGTGTCAAGTCCATGACTGTGGTCAAGGACTCGGGGCCAGGTGGCAAATGCCTGTCTCAAAACATGCTGAAAGAGTGTCAGGCAGGACACAAAAGAATAGCTGAAAGAATGCCAAGTCACAAGCATCTGGTATGTCACCCTTTAGCAAGAAAAGATGTAAGATGACAGACAAGAAGCCTTGGGATTTCTGGATATTATGTTTATTTGTAATAAAATTGACAAGGTCATCATAAGACAAGAAAACAAGTCACCAGAACATGATTCTTTCCCATGAGAGAAGAACCCTGAACCATGCCACAATGACAAGGGACACTTGCCATGGGTGTCAGTGCCTGACACAGAGTAGCACTAGACTGGTAATACGTGTAAACAAGGCTGCTGTGCAAACCTGGCAGAAATAAAAGAAAACTTTTTTAGATTCTGTGTCTAAGAACCTTTGCAGAAAGTGGGACCCTAGGAAGATAAAGTCACTCCAGAAAGTATATAAGAAATAAGCACTCTATTAAATGTTATAAAAAAATAAGTATATCACATATTTCAATAATGATTTAAAGATATGATGTCACCAGCTAAGGATGTATCTCACTTTCTAATTCCCCCACACACAAACCATGCAGGGAGGGCCTAGTAGATTCCTCAGGCCCAACTATACTAGGTGTGGTGAAACACACCTTTAATAAGAACACTCCAGGGGTAGAGACAGAAGAATAAGACTTCAAGATCATATGTGGATACTTGGTATGTTTGAGACCAGCCTGGGATATATATGGCCTATTCCCAAACAATTAAGAGTAAAAATGAAGAGGTGGTATTATGTGAAATGGTGGACACTGTTTTCTCTCTTGCCTTGGGTTGGCTTGGGTCATTCCAGGGAAGCTGGAATAGCTGGTATCACCTTCCAGTTGCTCACGATCATCATTTTATCAGGTAGATAAATGTAAACGGCTCACATACACTTACCAAGTAGCATGACCGCAACACTATGGTTGAATGATTGCCGCATAAGCATCTGTCCTTTTGTGGACAGATAAACTTTGTCCTTGTGGAAGTAGAAGAAGTGAGTAAGTCTGCAGTGTTTGCTGTCAGCATTCCAAGAAATGTGTGTACAAATGTGAGGGAAAAGACCAAGTCTAATTCCTTGGCTAATTATTCTACTACCTTCCCACAAATCAAATCAATTAACTTAATCGGGTTTAGCTGCCTGGAAATTTGCATCTTGTAACACACATCCTAACTGTAGGATACACAGCCAAGTGTGGTTGTATGTGCCTTATCCCAGCTCTGGAGGCTGAGGCAGGAAGGCCACAGGCTTGAGAGCTAAAGACTGAGTTCTAGACTGGCTTGGGTTACAGACTGAGACTCTCCCTCAGAATGAAAATGTAGACAGGCAGGAATGTAAGAAAGATTTTTGGAGACACAGGGATGAGTAGACAGGTGTAGGAAGGAAATTAAGAGAAGTTGGGGTTAATAGTGTATAATTCTCAAAGAACAAATGTAATTTTTAAAGAATATATATATGAAAAAAATGTAAGCTACCCAAAGACCATACCAAAGATAACAAAAGTATTTCCTAACTCCACTTTTCTCTTTTTTTCTCCAGACTATGTCAGAGAGTCACAATGACCTTGCACAGTAACAATACAACCTCGCCTTTGTTTCCCAACATCAGCTCTTCCTGGGTGCACAGTCCCTCAGAGGCAGGGCTGCCCTTGGGGACAGTCACTCAGTTGGACAGTTACAACATTTCCCAAGCCACTGGGAATTTCTCCTCAAACGACACCTCCAGCGACCCTCTGGGAGGCCACCCCATCTGGCAAGTGGTCTTCATTGCATTCTTGACTGGCTTCCTGGCATTGGTGACCATCATTGGCAACATCCTTGTCATTGTGGCATTTAAGGTCAACAAACAGCTGAAGACAGTCAACAACTACTTCCTCTTAAGCCTGGCCTGTGCAGATCTGATCATAGGGGTCATTTCCATGAACCTGTTCACTACCTACATCATTATGAACCGCTGGGCTCTGGGGAACTTAGCCTGTGACCTCTGGCTTTCCATTGACTATGTGGCCAGCAATGCTTCTGTCATGAATCTGCTGGTCATCAGCTTTGACAGGTACTTTTCTATCACCAGGCCACTCACCTACCGAGCCAAACGAACAACAAAACGAGCAGGTGTAATGATTGGTCTGGCTTGGGTCATCTCCTTTGTCCTGTGGGCTCCTGCCATCTTGTTCTGGCAATACTTTGTAGGGAAGAGAACTGTGCCCCCGGGAGAATGTTTCATTCAGTTTCTGAGTGAGCCCACCATCACCTTCGGCACGGCGATCGCTGCCTTTTACATGCCCGTCACCATCATGACTATTTTATACTGGAGGATCTATAAGGAGACTGAGAAACGTACCAAAGAGCTGGCTGGGCTACAGGCCTCTGGGACAGAAGCGGAAGCAGAAAACTTTGTCCACCCCACAGGCAGTTCTCGAAGCTGTAGCAGCTATGAGCTACAACAGCAAGGCACGAAACGGTCATCTAGGAGGAAGTACGGTGGCTGTCACTTCTGGTTCACAACCAAGAGCTGGAAGCCCAGTGCTGAGCAGATGGACCAAGACCACAGTAGCAGTGACAGTTGGAATAACAACGATGCTGCTGCCTCCCTGGAAAACTCTGCCTCTTCTGATGAAGAGGACATTGGCTCAGAGACCAGAGCCATCTATTCCATCGTACTCAAGCTGCCGGGTCATAGCACTATCCTCAACTCTACCAAGCTACCCTCCTCAGATAACCTGCAGGTGCCAGACGAGGACCTGGGGACTGTGGATATAGAGAGAAATGCCCACAAGCTGCATGCCCAGAAGAGCATGGATGACCGTGACAACTGTCAGAAAGACTTCTCCAAGCTTCCCATCCAGTTAGAGTCTGCCGTGGACACAGCCAAGACCTCTGACACCAACTCCTCGGTGGACAAGACCACGGCCGCTCTACCTCTGTCCTTCAAGGAAGCCACGCTGGCTAAGAGGTTTGCTCTCAAGACCAGAAGTCAGATCACCAAGAGGAAAAGGATGTCACTCATCAAAGAGAAGAAGGCCGCCCAGACGCTCAGTGCCATCTTGCTAGCCTTCATCATCACGTGGACCCCCTACAACATCATGGTCCTGGTGAACACCTTCTGTGACAGCTGCATACCCAAAACCTATTGGAATCTGGGCTACTGGCTGTGTTATATCAACAGCACCGTGAACCCCGTGTGCTATGCCCTGTGCAACAAGACATTCAGAACCACCTTCAAGATGCTTCTCTTATGCCAGTGTGACAAAAGGAAGAGGCGCAAACAGCAGTACCAGCAGAGACAGTCCGTCATTTTTCACAAGCGAGTGCCCGAGCAGGCCTTGTAGAAAAGGGGTTTATCAATAGCAGTGACCTATACACACTCGTCAGCCCACAGCCTAGCAGGAGTCTGGCACAGGTGGGAGGCCATTCCTGATGGTGATAAAAGGGGGTTTTATTTTGTCAACCACACAGGAGAGAAGCTGCCTACTTACTGTCCATTGAATAACTGATTTTGGTCCAATGCCAATTCAGCAGGAAAGAAGGAGAAGTGTACTGCTAAATATAAAGAAATGTATTCTGAAACATACTTTTAAGTGATATTTTTTTTCCTTTAAGAGAAAAAAATTATTGTCTCAGAGCAAGTATCCTCAGAAATTGGTCTGCCTGGGTCTTTTAATTCTTATTAGCTCTGGAATCACTAGTGAGCCTCCATGTGCTGGTTGCCATGTGTTCTTCCTAGGGAGGTCCTAAAGTGTCCACCCAGATCCCACGTGAAGCACGGCAGGCTTGAAAGATCTGTGGTTCCGAGTTATTTTGTATATTGCAAAGCTGACACCACCTGTCCCCCTATCAGCTTCTGTCCTCCCTTGGTGTATTGTTAAAACTCCATTCGTGGATTTGACTCTTGGTTCTTGCAAAGTATTGTTTTGTGCAGTTCAAGTTTCATACAAATAAAATTGTACATGAATACATGCATCCCTATATCCGTGTGAGTTCCGCACACACACACACATTGTGTATATAACGTGATGGGGAGCAGTGAACTGGCAGAACGTTCCTACAGCGGATGCTTTCAGTGCATAGGATCCTCAAATGATATTAAACTGAAATAAGCCCAGTTTAATGTTGTTTTTGGTTTGGGTTTTTGACACTGGAACTATTTTCCACAAACCACCCTGAAGAAGAATATCCAGCACAGAGAAACTGCTGGATGGACAGTCTTGAGGGAGGGTCAGTCAGTCGGCACCTCGTCTGGACTGGACTCAGTACGTACCTTGCCCTGCGCTGTTAGCTCTGCTGATAGAGCTAAACCGGGGTCCCTCCGAGCTCAAAAGGATGAACTCCTGTACGTGTTTGAATTTAGTCGTCCAAATCTGAATGTTTCAAAACAAAATTTCTGGGATCTAAACTGCTCGAAACTCAATCCTAGAGTCACCTTTGAATGTCACATACAGCAATATATCTACATTGACATAGAAAAATCAAAGGAAATACTGTGCTAGGAGCTGACAGAAAGTATTGTATTTCACTTCCAGCCACCTGGCACCTTTTGAAAGGAAGCAGGGCTTACCTCCTATCACTTAGCAGGAGCCCAGAGCTTCTGGTAGTCACTGTATAACCTTCACCCAGGAACGGTTGGCATCTAGGAAGCCATGTGTCCTCTGAAGAAAGAATTGCGCTTGAAAAGAGTATTACTTCAAAATCGATTTCTTTCCATTGTGACAACCGAATTTTGCATCATCCTTTGAATTGCCCCAAGTGCACCGTGTTCTCTCTGGGGGAGGGGCCTGCTGCTCTCATTCTCCTGGCTGCTGTATTGTTGGGTTTCTTCTTTTCCTTCTGGTGGGACTGTGTGGGGAGTGGGTGGGGTGGGAGGGGTGGGAGGGCTGTGGAGAACCCTTCCCTTGTGCAGGGCATCCATCTGTGTTGTGAACCCAGAGCCAGGGCCAAAGCTGCTTTTGTATTCAGTGTGAGGTGGTGTTTACAGCCGACTTTGACATCAGTGGGTGTGTTCTCAGTGGTGTGTCTGTACCTGAACTATTTAATGTCATGTCATGTTTATATAAAGAATATTTATGCATACTTTACCATGTGTTTATTTAGTGTTGATAAATATGACTCCCTCTCTTGTGGTACCCTTTAAGGTTGATTCTTTAGGGTCTTCTCCAGCCATGACTAATGTCCAGTGAGCTTTTTCGGTGTGGCCAAGAAGAAGAAAACCATCACCTGGTTGCCATTTGAGAGCAGCTGAGTCCTTCCGGGTAGTAAGCCCCTGTCACTGAAAACCACTCTTTAGCTAACCCGATGTGACCCAACAAGGCACAAGGTTCCTCTATGGTGTCTGGAACCACATTGCAAGGAAGGAAAAGAAAATCCATGTCATAGTAGGATTTTCTTTTAATTCTTGGCCCTCATTTAAGCAAAACATCAAGGGAAACCAGAGACTATTTTTTCCTGTGTAAACTGATATGCAAAAGCCACGTTCTCCACCTGGGAAGCATCCGGTAAGCTACTGCATCTGTATTTTATTACTCGAGTTGGCCTGGCATTATTAAATATGTGGATTCTCATGTACGTCTCACTGTATACCTGTACATCAGTAATCCCAGTCTTCCTGGAAACTCCCATTCTGCCCCCGCCCCCAAAGATCTCTTCCTTTTAATTAAAAGAAGAAAGAGTAGGAAACTCCTGAGTTTGAGCAGAAATTCAAGGGCAAACCGGGAGTCTACTAAAACATCATTATCTCCAGCCTCTTGTCCAAGATGCCAATAGTTTAAAAACCACAACAACCCTAACATTCTAACTCGCCTTTTTTTTTTTTTCTAGCTACTGGGTTCATTATGATTTTTGCCTCTTACAGGCAAAAGCTGCTTCTAATCTCTCCTAGCTGTTTATGGGAAGGTATGTCCAACTGTTGGGTCATTTCAGAAAAGAAAAATAAACAAAATAGAAATGAAGAGCTTAGAGGTTTAGCTGAAAATAGAGTTGAGCATTTGTGACCACATGTATCACATGGGCATTTCTCAAAAGGGCTTGTCCTAGAGCAGGCATCCGGCATATACTGAAGATTGTAACTTATCCCTTGCCTTAGAGTAGAACTACTCCATCCAGTAAGAATGAGGCGTTTGGAGATTTCAAGGTTATCCACTTTAATTGGAAGAGAAAAATGATTGAAGCTAAAGTATACCACATATGGAGACACTGAGAGGGCCTCTCGCTCCCTCCCTCCCTCTCCCCTCTTTCTCCTTCCCTCTCCTCCTCCCCTCTCTCTCCCTCCCTTTTCCCTCTCCTCTCTCTGTCTGTCTCTTTGTCTCTCTCTTTCTCTCTCTCTCTGTTTTCCTTTATCTCTCTTTGTCTCTCTCTCTCTCTGGTCTTCCTCTATCTCTCTCTTTGTCTCTCTCTTTGTCTCTCTCTTTGTCTCTTTCCCTCCCTTTCCCTCTCCTCTCTCTATCTGTCTCTTTGTCTGTCTCTTTGTCTCTCTTTCTCTCTCTCTGTCTTCCTTTATCTCTCTCTTTGTCTGTCTCTCTCTGTCTTACTCTATCTCTCTTTGTCTCTCTCTTTGTCTCTCTTGTTCTCTCTCTCTGTCTTCCTCTGTCTCCCTCTTTGTGTCTCTTTCTCTGCAGTTTTCTGCCTCTCTGTCTCACAAACACACACACACACACACACACACACACACACACACACACACACACACACAGTTCTCCAGGCCTTGCCTATTTCCCTTGCTTTAGTCTTTCTTACCTACCCTTTACCCTACGGTCTTGCTGTTTTTAACCTCTATTGTTCTGAACCCCTTTTGACCCTAAGCCCAGCCCACTTCCCATTTTTAGTCACCCTTTAATATGTATTACTTCTAGACTCTTAGAGAAAGAAAATAAAACAAAACAAAGAATTAAGCATTGAACATGTGAGTGACTAATGAATGACCTAGAAGGTTTGTCAACTTCCTTTGCAGGACTTGCTTCTGGTTTTGTGGTGGTATTCCTCACTCCAGAATTATAACCATCAAAAGAGTTATCTTTTTAAAAATTGAGATCACCTTCTTCTCAACCTAAACTGAGCATTTTCTAACACTTCTCCTGAAAGAGAAGTCTGTATTTTTATTCAATGCAGGGTGAGTCAGATCTATCTGGTATCAGTTCCAGCTTATCTTAGGCTCAAGGGCAACTTTACTACCTCTCTAGGGACTTCAGTCACACATACTGTTGTTTACCTGCCTCTAAATGGTCAGCTTCTAAGGACTGAGGACTGCTTGCCTCGGTAGCAGTGCCTGCCTCGGAAGAGAGACCCAGCCCAAAGGCAAGCATAGTGTGAGCCGAGGCAGGAGCATTCTCTGGGGCTTGCTAGCCTCAGTCTTGCCAATTTGGGGGACTCAGAAGCCAATAAGAGACAATTTTCTCAAACCAAGTAGACAGACTTCCTGAGGATGATAGGTGAGGTTGTACTCCAGCCTCATACACACACACACAAACACACACACACACACACACACACACACACACACACACACACACACTCACCTATACATACATGCATAAAAATAAGTAGGGCTGTGGATAAATAAGTTGCTCAGTCGGTAGAGGCACATGCCACCAAGCCTGATGACTTGAGTTAGATCCCCCGGAACCTGTATGGTGGAAGGGGAGGACTGATTCCCATTGGTTGCCCTCTGATTTCTACACACATACTATAGCAAGTGCACATACGTGCAAACAAATGTAAACCCAGGCTGTAGTTTCACCAATAGCCTCTCCTGGGCTCTTTTCCTAGTGCAGAACTTCAACTTTTCTCTATGATGCCTTCAGGCCTGGGGATCCCACTGCTCCCCTGGCAGCACCTTCACCAATGGCCTCTCCCAGTGCCAAGTCTCAGCTGCTCTCCATGACCCCTTCATGCCTCCAAACCAATACCACCTGAGCGGAGAGGGCCTGGGGACCATATAAACTTGGGCTTTCTCACTGTGCTCGTGGCAGATCATTGGGTTCACTTAAGACAACCTTAGATGTCATTGGTCTTGGCTGGGCATTTACTGCTTGAGAGCCTTGTATCCTTTCCTACAAGCAGCTAGACCTGTTTCTCCTCCAGTCCAAAAGCATCTTTAGCCTCTTATGCACATAGAGGCTCCTCCTATGGAGGGTTCACGCTTGGAATTTGGTAGAGAATACAGTTTATGCAAGGTCCTAATTTCTTATTTTTTTTTCCTTTATTTCTTTCTTTGTGTATGTGTGTGTTCATGCATGTATGTGTGCACATTTAGAAGTCAGAAGTTGATGTCAGGTGTCTCCTTCATAGTTTACCTTAAATGTAATTAGACCAATTAGCTTGAAAATGAGAACTGGTATGGCCATTTGTCACATGACTGACATTTCTCAAAAGGCCCATAGTAAAATCTGTACCGCAAGGTTTTGACTTCATATATAATATATGTTATATAACACACATAGATAGATAGATAGATAGATAGATAGATAGATAGATAGATAGATAGAGATAGATAGAACACATTTAGGAAATTAAACTCTTATAAGATATCAAATTTATGGTTAAAAAAAAGTAAATAAGAGCAAAGTAAAATTATTGAAGTATTTTGCTCTGAAAAGTTAAATTTTGAGTCCAAGAAAAAAATGAGAGAGATTCTATAGAAAACAAAATAATAAATTTTTAATGTCTTTCCTCCCCATGAGAGATCTCTGTATCCATGGAAACATCCCTCATTCCTCACTTCCGTCAATCATTATCCTAGGCAGCCTTAGCCATTCCCATCATTTGTAATCCAGAGATTTGAAGAACTTAGTCATCCCAGAGAGTTCCACCCAGACTTCCTGAGTCCGGCTCAGGAAAAGACTGTAGCCATTCCTACCCCATCTTCTGAGAAGCCAATCAGCATATGGGACATCATTTCTTACCCCAGCCCAGGTCCTGTACTATGTAATATGTAACATCAGATACATCTGCCTACAAACAGAAAACACTCCAGATGTAGAAAGCCTGAGCCAAGGAGATGCCTCAATGGGTAAAGAAAACAAACCCTGATGAACCAGGTTCAGTACTCAGAACCAACATAAAAAAAGAATAAAAAAGATGAAACTGGGCTGTGGCACAGCACGCCTTCAATCCCAACACGTAGGAGGCAGAAGCGGGGGGATCTCTCTGAGTTTAAGGCCAGCCTGGTCTACAGAGGGAGTTCCAGGACAGCCAATACTACACTGAGAAACCCTGTCTCAAAAAAGAAACAGCATGCATGTGCACGTGCATACACACACACACAAACACACACATACACACGTGCACACATGCATGCACACACGTGCACTTGCTCATGTAAAGGGGTGTTTTAAAAGAATCCAAGGCTGAGGATGCAAGTAGTCCACTTGCCTGTCATGTACAAGGTCCTTGGCTTCGTGTACAGTATTGTTAATGAGCTAGTAAGCTATTATCAGGATTAGAAGACATTGGGGCCAGACTCCTTCCACATAATCAATAGTTGATAATGGCGATAACTAAAGCTAAAGACTCCATCTACTGCTCAGAAAAAGGGGACATGGTCCTATCTTTGGCTCTGGGAGAAACTGCCAAGGTCACTAATGAATAGCTACCTGGTTCTAGGAGGCCGAAATTTTACAGATAATTTATTTCATGGAAAGCTTTCTTCTGATAAACAAGGGCAAACCTTGCTCCTCCTATAAAACTCAATCTAAAGGGTTTGTAAATCACCTGGACAGTGACTGGAGAAATAGCTCAGCAGTTAAGAGTTCTTACTGCTTTTGTAGAGGACCAAGATTGGTCTTTCAGCACCTACACCAGGAGGCTCCCAACTCTCTGTAACTCCTAGTTCCAAGGGATCTGACACCCTCTTGTGGCTTCCATGGGTACTTTCAGGCCCGTGGTACACATAGACTCACGCAGGTACCCATAAACACATGCATAAATAAGAAATAAGTACACACATTCTATTTATTTTTAACTTCTTATAGAACTTTTGTGTTTCACATTGTGTCCTCTGATCCCAGTCATCTCTCCGTCCCCTCATCTCCACCCATTCATCCACCCAGCCATCTCTCCGTCCCCTCATCTCCACCCATTCATCCACCCAGCCATCTCTCCGTCCCCTCATCTCCACCCATTCATATACCCAGCCATCTCTCCATCCCCTCATCTCCACCCATTCATCCACCCAGTCATCTCTCCATCCCCTCATCTCCACCCATTCATCCACCCAGTCATCTTTCCGTCCCCTCATCTCCTCCCATTGCCCTTCCAGCCTTCCTCCAACCCCTCCAAAAGGAAACATGCAGACAAACAATAAAAAGCATAGAAAACATTCCATCATGGAAGCTGTAGTGTGTCACAGTGTGCCCCACCATGTACCCCTCTGTCCACACATCTTCATTTGCAAATGTTCATTGCAGTGAGCCATTGGTCTAATTCAAAGTCTCTGGCTTCTGTGACTCTATCCATATTGGATCCTCACCAGGATTCTTTCTGGTTATCCCATTGTTGCCCTGTGCCATGGAGATCCTGAAGCTTGAGAACAGCAGGACAGAGACAAAGACAGGGAGATAGAGATACAGAGAGACAGAGAGCGCTAACGAGGAATGGTGTGGGCTTTTGAAACCTCAAAGCCTGTCCTCAGTGGCACACCTCCTCCAAGGATAACCTCATTATCCTTCGCAAACAGTTCCACCAACTGAGGACCAAGTATTCAAACATACGGGCCTATGGGGCCAGTACCGCTCAATCCACCACACTACCCAATGACTTAGTCTTGCCG
>LR749494.1:489453-494453 GCA_902729485.2 Mus minutoides | reverse complement strand
CCTGCAGGGAGCTTGACTCTGACCCAAGCTAGGCTAGCAAGAGAGCACAGTTCTAACTGACCTTGATTCTGATTGGTCCTAAGTGGAGCTTACAGTAGTCGAATTTCTTAAGATTAGCAAACCTCAGAACATACAGAACATAAACAGGGTATGTGGTCAGCATGACCCTTCTCTGAGTTATTTTTCTGTGTCAGTGGCCGGCAGGAACATTATAGCAACAGTATGAAATAGCTGACAGGCATGGAGCAAAATGACTATAGCTATGCTGGGCTAGGGGTGGGTCAAGCCTCGACAGAGCTAAAACTTAGCGGAAAGAAGAGGGAAATCTTCAGGATTTTAGATTGGTTGCTAGGTTCTTAAATGTCCGAGCAAGAAAACGAGTAAAGGATTTAAGTTGGCCTTTGTGTTAATTACATTCCTCACCGCTGTGACCCGACAAGAAGCAATTTCAGAGGGGAGGGGATCGTGCTGGCCTCTGATCCCAGGATATGGTCCATCATGGAGGGGAGGCATGGCAGCAGGACGTCCACAGTTAGGAAGCAGAGACACGGCGTGCTGATGCTCTACCTTCTTGCTTGTTTTATTTAGTGAGTAAGGAAACCCACCCCATCCATAATGCCTGCCATAGCCAGGCTCTTCCGTTAAATGCTTCAGGAAACACCCACAGTGACACACTTGTACAGGACTATCCTTGGAGGCAAACTGCCACCATCTCCCTGAGTTCAGTTGTGCCTGCTTATAGTATCATATGGGCTTGCTGGCTGTTGATCTCCTCTTACAGGACAGGTAGGGAGGGACAGCATGAGAATATCCAGTCATTTCTCCCAACTAGCTGTACGTGATTCTGCCCTAATTGCATGTAACCTCAGAGAGGGGCTAGAAACATATAGCCTGGGGAGAGTTAGGGAGGGGAGCTCCATCTGTGGGGACTTAGGGGAGTGCAGACATTCTAGACCACCCACCTCCTGCCTGTAATCCCTCACCCATTATTCTGTAAACCTGATAAACTCAGTGTTTCCCCAGAGTGAAAGTCAGTGGAATGCGTTCCTCCATTTGTCACTGGAACTTTAAGAATAGCTGAAGACATAATTTATCTCTTCCTGGGGGGGGGGGGAGAAGGAATTTTAGCAATACAAAATCCAAATCAAACAACAAAAGTTAACCATCACGAATATCAGCAAAATTTTCTCCAGCAGAAAGAAAATATGCTAATAAGTACATGTCTTTAAATTCTGGATTTTTAAAAAGCAGAATTCCAAGGCCGAGCTGAACTCCATGGTGAGTTGTAGGCTACCCTGAACTAACACATGGAGATTTGTTTCAAAACAAAAACAAAGGGGTGGGAGGAGCTAACAACCCGCAGAGTCCAGACGCTGTGCCCTCTTCACTTCTGTGCACACAAGGCACCCTTACTCACAGGCAGGCAAACAGTCATTGCATAAAATGCAATGATAAATCTTTTCTAAAAGTTACATAGTAGGTAGATGGCAGAGCCATCAGAACCAACACATAGACCGCAGGCATCTGACATCAGTGTGATCTACCACTAATCTGTATGATGCTTTCTACAGCTGAGCGTCTTGAATGACCTGGCCTGTGAGTGTAGTCTAATCCCACTGCTGATTTTTCAAGTGTGTTCCTGTTACAGCAGTGCTGTAGGGAGGAAATACAAAGAGACACAGATCACGGTATACGGGCTGCCAGTCTAGACACAGGCTCAGAGAGAGGCCTGGCCTCAAGGGCACAAGGCTGTCTTTTTCTGACCTCCACAAGCACACGGGGACTCAGGAACATAGGGACTCAAAGCAGGCAGTGAAATTACCTTTAGCAAAATCTAGTTGTGTTTAAAATGTGCAAAATGAAAGACCCCAGTCTTGATACTCTATGGCATAAGCCAAAGCTTGACATAATAAAATCCATACTGTGCAGAGTGCCAGCTGGTGAAACAGGTCATTTTATACACCATGACAAAATAGACCACCCATTAAACAGAGACTTCCTCAACAACAAAGACTTTAAAAACTGGTATAAGTAACATATTTAAATCTGGACAATGTTGCGAGTTTTTACCATGCCATCTCTTTCAATTTTTCGATATGATTTCACCTCGTTTCATACTGTAAGAAAATGATCCACAAATATACCATCAAAAAAAGCAGTCACACAGGCCACGCATTTACTCTTGCACTCCAGCCGGACACTGTAAGTGTCGCTTCCCCTACTTAGGGGACCATCCTGTCGTCACATCTTAAAACTCCATCCCTCTCTGTGTTGGGATTGCTCTCTAGAAACAAACGCGAATCAGAAAGTAAATAAATAAACACATAAACAAACATTAACTTGCTATGATGACTAATGTTCAAAGTCTCAATAAAATCTGTAGAAGAAAGCCTGTGCCGGCCCGAATCCCATCTCAGCCCGTGAACTAGAAGTTGAAAGGTTTTTCTTCCCTCGCTGCTATCTTATTTCTCTTCCTACAGCCTCCAGGTCCCCGAAGCATCGGTGACATCTCCCCAGAGTCCTTCATGAGACTTCTTAAGCACTTGAGTAAGAAGTGCTCTGGAGGGCGGGCTGGAGCAGAGACTTACACCTGCGTTGCCAGGCAACTGTTGCTGAGCGCCTGGACCTCTCAGTTTATGGTCACTGTGCTCCCTCTCCTGGCAGCGCTGGGCAATCGCTGAAATTCTGCCTTGGGGTTGTAGCATTTTGTCAGAGAAATGACCGACCAAAATAGAACCTCCTATCCCCGTGTCTGGTGGAGGTAACTTTTAAAAGTTAAGAAGTAGGTTAAAAAAAATTAAAATGTTTCCTATGAGCTAGCAATATAGGAATTAATTAGAATTCAAAAATAAAATACTATCTCCAATGGCACGCCCTCAACTTGAAGTCCTTAAATAAAAGTCCTACAGAATTTATACAGATACATTTTCACAATACCCTGAAATGAAGTGTAAAGAAGCCAAGAGTCTACAAATGAATTTGAAGCAATTCTTTGGTCATTTGCAGTGAGGTTGGATCCCAATAACCATTCTTTCTAGCATATTCTACACAAGCAGCAAACTAAATCCTCAGTGGAAAATAGCAACAGTTTCTAACCCTATAACAGATATGTAAAACTGGAGAGAAATGTCAGACAGGCACTGAGACCCAGATCCACCATCTAAGGCTTTGATAATGAAGTGTGTTTGCTATTGATAAGGGAATGAATAAATGGTTGGCTAGAACAGAGCCTAAAATAGACCAGTAAAATTACCGACAATTGGTTTAACCAAAAAGACAATGATAACTCAATAAAAATAGAAATGTCTGGTCCACAAATAGAAATAATGAAATTAGAGAACATAAGAAAATAAACACAGGTGGGAGCTTCGTAACTTTTCTAAAATTTTTCTTAAAATAACCAGTAGACTTGCAAACATTATCAAAATAAAATACAAAAGTAAATCTACATGGCCCTGGGCTTGCGGTGCATTTTAATATGATACTAAAAGTTGATACATAAACACAAATTAATTTAGACTTTATTAAAATGTAAAACGTTGGCCTGGAGATATGGCTCAGTCGGTAGAGCGCTCGGCCATCATATTCAGAGCCCTGAGTTGGTTCTCCAGCTCTTCCTCAAGATTCCTGCAGTGGCACATGAGGGGTAGAGACAGGAGAGTCAGTACTAGGCCATCGTTGGCAACACAGGAAGCGCAACTTGGGCTCAAAAATAAATTAAAAGTCAAGTGTCTGCTCTGTAAAAGATGCTGTTGAGAGAACAAAATAATGAGCTATAGACTGGGAGAAAAATATTTGAAAAAAACCATTTTTAAAAGTATGTAAAAATGCATGGATAAACTCTAAAGCTCAACAAAAGAAGACAAAAAACGGATTTAGGGATGAATGAGGGCTGAGCCAACTATTGGCACAGACATGTGATCTCAGTGCTCCAGAAGATGGAACAGGGGTATCATGAGTTCCCAGAAAGCCAGGACTACAGTGTGTGGTTAGGGGTATGGCTGAGTGATATGGAGGTTCTTGGGGAACCCAGGGGCCTGGGTTCAATTCCCAGCACCAAGAAACCAGTTAGTAAAGGTCTGAATAGATCACTGGTTCTGAACCTGTGGGTCAGAACCCCTTTCTGAGTGACCCTTTCACAGGGTTTGCCTAACAGCATCAGAAAACACAGATGTTTGCATGACACTTTGTAACAGTAGCAAGATTACAGTTATGAAGTAGCAATGACAATAATTTTATGGTTGGGGGGTCACCACTAACTGAGGAACTGTACTTACTAAAGGTTCATGGCAGTTAGGAAGGTTAAGACCCTTCAACAGTGAAGATGTGCAGATGACAGAACAACGCACACAAGATGCCCAAAAGTGGTCCTGCTAAGAAAGAAAAGCACATGAAAGCATCAGGAAGCAGTATGTATCCTCTAAAGCTTTAAAATCCACAGGCGGCAGTAGAATTCCAGCAGGACTGTTTATCCATTGCTGAGGGGGATGTGCGATGGTGTGGTCACTTGGGAAGACAGTTAGCTAAACATAGTCTTACAGATGAGCCAACAATTATATACCTAAGGATATGGATAGCTGACAGGAGTTACATCCATCCATCCATCCAAACAAACAAACAAACAGCATTCAAGCTGCAGGCAGCATTCAAAATTCAGCAATTCAGGCCACATGACCTTCAGGGGTAAGTAAGTATCCTAGCTAGGAAGCAGCCATGAGTTAATAGGGGTTTGAGCTCTGAGCCACGCAAACCCAAGAGGGGCTAGTGGTGTAGGCCGCTGAGTACTGTCTGCATGCACAAAGCCCTGCGTTCAATCCCTGGCACATAAGAAGGGAACAGGAGGGGAATGTATATACTTCACCATGCAGTGAAGTGTGGTGAAAAGCTCGGATTATACAGTACCAGCACGAATTAAGAGTCTAGGTGAGAATCATCTCTCACTACACATGGAACTACAATAGAACCATCTATGAACAAGGGTTTTGGGTAAGAGGGACAGC
>LR749494.1:365715-489353 GCA_902729485.2 Mus minutoides | reverse complement strand
ATATATATATATATATATATATATATATATATATATATATATATATATATATATTTACATACTAGGGGTTTACAACTCTACCAACAACACTTGGAGTTCCAGGTTCTCCACACTCTTGCTAACTCTGACTGCTTCCTTCTTGGGACTGATAGTCACGCTAGAGAGTGTGACATCATAGACTGTTGAGGTCTTATTTTCAGTTGACTTGCAGTTGGGATAGCAGTGATTGTTCCATATTTACTGTCCTTGGAGTTGGTGGTGGCTTCTTGAATATGGCACAAAACATACACACACACAAACACAGAGAGAGAGAGAGAGAGAGAGAGAGAGAGGATAGATCATGGCACATTGAAAACTGCTGAAACCAAAGGACTCTTCTGATAAGGTAGAAGAGGTCCCATGAGATGGCCCAGTAGGTAAAGGCACTGCCACCAAGCCTAGTAGCTTGAATCCAACCCCTGGGACTACCATGGAAGGACAGGACCAATTTCTACAAGTTGTCTCTGATTGCCATACAGTACTGTGGCATGCATGCACATGCACATATACACCTAAAAATAAGTAGACATTTAAAATGTAATTAAAGAGACTGGAAGCCGGGCGTGGTGGCACACACCTTTAATCCCAGCACTAGGGAGGCGGAGGCAGGCGGATTTCTGAGTTCGAGGCCAGCCTGGTCTACAAAGTGAGTTCCAGGACAGCCAGGGATATACAGAGAAACCCTGTCTCGAAAAACCAAAAGAAAAAAAAACAAAAACAAAGAGAGAGAGAGAGAGAGAGAGAGAGAGAGAGAGAGAGAGAGAGAGAGACTGGAGAGATGGTCCAGTGGTTAAAGAGCAACTGTTGCTCTTGCACAGGATGGGAGCTTTGTTCCCAGTACTACACTGGGAGGGGGCTCACAGCAAACTCCAACTCCAGATCTGGGGAGATCCAGTGCCCTCTTCTGGCCTTCTCAGGCATTGCATTCATATGCACCAGCATGTGCTCAGACATGGAAACGTAGTGAAAAATAAAATCTAGATTTTTTTTTCTTTAATCTTTTAAGATTTTTTTTAAACTTATGTGTGTTTGTATGTACCAGGCATGCTCGGCCCCGGAAAGTGGATTTGTGCTCCTGTGTTTACATTTGTTCTGAGCTGAAGCTGCGTGCACTCACACCTCTCCACATTCTTCCACTCTCTGAACACTAATGATCCATCCTAGGATCCACAGTCACCCTTCCTCCCCAGGATCCTGCCTCTCGACGGCTACCCTCATGTTCTCAGGGCTCTGAAGACACACGCAGCAGGTGCAGTGTCCGTCTGAAGCAGAAAGGGCCTTCACCATTGTAGACCTGTTTTAATAGTTTACTGATCTTTATGTTTATGAGCGCTTTGCCTGCCTGTACATCTGTGCATCACATGTATGCCCGGTACCCACAGAGGCCAGAAGAGGGTGTCAGATTCCCTGAGACTAGAGTTACACACTTGTGAGCTGTCGTGTGGGTGCTGGGAATGGAGCTAAGGTCCTCTGAAAGAGCAGTCAATCACTGCTCATGCACACCAGCCCCCAGTTTGGAGAGTTTCTGCAAGTGCTTCTTTCTGAATAGGCTATAAAGAACATATGAGTCCCTTGTGAGGTACCCTTCAATGTCTCAGCACTCCAGAACAACCCTCCTTGTCATCTTATTGTCAAAACCCCCCAACACAGAGTTCTGGGATCACAAGCATGCACCACCACGCTCAGTTTCTATGGTGCTGGAAACAAAACCCAGGGTTTTGTGCATACTAGGTGAGCATGCTACCAACTGAACTATATCCTCACCCCTCCATGTGCCTAGCATATAACCATCAAAATGCTGCCTGGGGAAGGAAGGAAGGTACACGGAATATATACCCTTATATCAGCTTTATTCTTTATTCACATTCACCCCAAACAAGAAATATCTAAATGCCATCCCAGGAGAAGGGGTCTCTCTTCACCATGCAATGCAATTCAGAAAATAAAACAGATTTGCAGATACAGCCAGCAGCAGGGTAGACTCTTACAACATTTATGCTGAGTGAGAGAAGTCAGACCAAGAAATAAATGAGTAGCAATGGCGGTGGCACCCCTGCCATGGACTAGGATTGTGTTTACACGGGATTCAGAAAATCCGGCTGTTCTTTAGCCACAGACCTGTGCTTATGGGAGATGGGGGGAAAAACAGATGTCACAGTCACCTTCTGCTGTCAATTTGACACAAGCCTAGAGTTACCTGGGGAGAGTGGGCCTCAACTGAAAAGTTTCCAAGAGTGGCCTGTGAGCACACTGGTGGGACGTTTTAATTGCTAATTAATGTAGCAGAGATCAGCCCACTGTGGGCGGTGCCATTCCTCTTTACAGACTTGTGTCTCCTAGCCTCCTGATTAGCAATCTAAACAAGTATACATATAAGCATCAGTTCAGCAGTGTAGAGTAGGTGTTAGGTTTTTTTGTTTATCTGTACATCTCTTAATTCTGGTAGTAACCTTGCTAGTTGCTTGGATGCACACAGTGATCCATTCAATTGGTTGAAGCATTGTGTTGCAAATAGCTCTTCATAATCCATATTCCAACTGCTCACAGAAACAAGGTGTGTTAGCCGCTGAGCAGGTAACATTTAGCACTGTTTAGTACTGTTTAATTTTCAATGTGGAAAAGAGTCAATTGAGAGAGCGATCAAGTATAGTGCTGACTCTCTGGAAAATAATGCAGTGGTATATATTTAGACTTTGCTGGGCAGAGTTAAGGGCAGAAGGGGCGTGTCTTACTCCAGGGTTTCTATTCCTGCACAAACATCATAACCAAGAAGCAGGTTGGGGAGGAAAGGATTTATTCAGCTTACACTTCTACACTGCTGTTCATCACCAAAGGAAATCAGGACTGGAACTTAAGCAGGTCAGGAAACAGGAGCTGATGCAGAGGCTATGGAGGGATGTTACTTCCTGGCTGGCTTACTTCCCCTGGCTTGCTCAGCTTGCTTTCTTATAGAACCCAGGACTACCATCCCAGGGATGGCATCACCCACAATGGGCTCTCCCCCCTTGATCACTAATTGAGAAAATGCCCCACAGCTGGATCTCATGGAGGCATTTCCTCAAGGGAGGCTCCTTTCTCTGTGATAATTCCAGCTTGTGTCAAGTTGACACACAAAACCAGCCAGTACATTTTCTATTTGAAACACAGGGTTGACCTATAGAGAGTTGTGTCTAAGACACACACTTGAATTCCATGTCTCTAGTCTGGAACTGTGAGTGCTTTATCGATAGAGCTAATGCACTCTACCTATCAAATTACATTTTAGAGCATTTTATATGAGCAACAGAATAATATTGACTCTGCAACAGTGTTTACCTTTGTGTGGTATGTAACACATTCTTCCATGGTTTGTGTTCAAATCTGGGATTAACAAGGTTGGACAGGTAAGACCTTAAATGCATCTACTTTTTAAAATAAACTTTATTGTCCATATTAAAAGACGACTGCATAGTACCATGGGATTTTTAGATGGTTAAAAGCTGGTGATACTGAAGCAAATTAACACAACCATCGTCACTCGTAGACACCCTTATTGTTGTTGCTGATGATGATGATAAAGATGGTGATGATGCGGATGACAAGAACAGCTAGTATCAGCTCATTTTGCAAGAAAACCAAATGAAGTCAAACTTGATCACCTATAATCCTCATGCCGTTCATTAGTCTCTCGAAATGTTAATCTTTCCCTTCCTGCAGCTTTATATCCTCAGTCCATTTCCTCGACACCCCTACCTGTCACCCCAATGACCACTCCCCTTCTTTTCCCCGTTTGCCCCTCTCTTTCATCCCTCCCATCTTTCTCTGTATGTGCAGTGTGTGCATGTGTGTGTGTATATGTGCAGCATGTGTGTGTGTGTGTGTGTGTGTGTGTGTGTGTGTGTGTACATTCATACATTTCTGATATTATCTGGGACTATTATGTTCCATTGGGCAAGGTAGCTGTGCATTCACCTGTGGTATAGTGTTTTGATGATATCACTTTATAAAATAACTTTAGGAGGTATGATCACTCCAGCCTTCTTTCTCATGAGTGTCTTGGCTATTGTGAGTCTATGATGTTCCCCTACAGATTTTAGAGTGTTTTTGGTTCTATTTCTGTGAATAATGCCACGCTATTTGACAGAGATTATACAACCTCCATAGTTGGGTGCCTTAGTCAGGATTCTGTAGCTGTGATAAAACACCATGACCAAAAGCAGCTTGGGGAGGAAAGAGTAGATTTCAGCTTACAACTCTACATCACAGTCCATCACTAAAGGAGGTCAGGGCAGGAACTCAAACAGGCCATGGAGGGTGCTGCTTACTGGCTCGCGCAGCCTGGTTTGTTTGTCTTGTTTTGTTTTCTTCTATAATATATCTTTCTTTCTTTCTTTCTTCTCCTCCTTCTCCTCTTCCCTCTTCTGTGCCCCCCTCCCTTGAAAGGCAAGGCAAAGTTTTACTTTTAAATGACTACAAGCTCATCAAATAACATGTAACATGTTCTTGGGCCCTAGCATCTAATAATTTGGCTTACGGTACCCTAAAAACAGCCCAAACCAGCATTTGAATTACTCAAAGTTTGAATACTCACTATTTTGAATTAGTCTTCCTACTAGTTACAAATAACTATTCACTACTCTTTCATAGATAAAGCCCCTGTCTTTAAAGGACGTATAAGGAAAATTTTACTCCTTTTCTTTCCTCAAAGAACCGTTTGTTTCTGGCTTGCATGAATACATAGAATAGCAGTTGTCATCTACTCTTTAAAGATACAGAAGGTACAAATATAAACTTCAGATAAATACTAAACCTACACGAAGAGCTAGATTTGCTACTCCCCTCCCCCAAAGTGAAGGGATCTACAATGGCATTGCGAAGTGTACTGGCACAACTTGACACAGGCTGGAATTATCACAGAGAAAGGAGCTTCAGTTGAGGAAAAGCCTCCATGAGATCCAACTGTAAGGCATTTTCTCAATTAGTGATCAAGGGGGAAAGGCCTCTTGTGGGTGGGACCATCTCTGGGCTGGTAGTCCTGGGTTCTATAAGAGAGCAAGATGAGCAAGCCAGGGGAAGCAAACCAGTAAAGAGCATCCCTCCATGGCCTCTGCATCAGCTCCTGCTTCCTGACCTGCTTGAGTTCCAGTCCTGACTTCCTTTGGTGATGAACAGCTGTATGGAAGTGTAAGCTGAATAAACCCTTTCCTCCCCAACTTGCTTCTTGGTCATGATGTTTGTCCAGGAATAGAAACCCTGACTAAGACAAGAAGCAATGTAATGGCTTCCAGAACAGAGCTCAGCTCTGTGAGGGGTCTCCTAATCCATAAGGTTATCTCCCATGCCAACACAGAGCAGTACTTCCACCTGCTCTCTATGTGTGTGGTAGTTTCTGTGGATTTCTGGCTGGATGCCACACACAGAGGCCAAGAGATTATCCAGGACTTCATCCCTGTTCTGCTGGAAGCAGCTCTGGAGGATGGTCCTCTTCCCCTGGATCTCCTCCCTATCACTGCCCCAGACCCCCAGTGCCACAGTTTCCTTAGCCTCGAATTCCTCCTCCTTCTGCACTGTTCAGTCTCAGCCTGGGCTGCCTGTGGTCTGAGTCACCCTCAGGGCTGGCAGGCTACAGACACCTTCTCAGGCCACCAGCTTCTAGGCCTGCAGAAGCTGCTAGATGACATGCAACTGACTAGCCACCACTGCCGGGAATCTTAGGAGAATGACCTCTCGGCCTGCTTTCTTATACCATCCAGGACCATGCACCCAGGGGTGTAGGTCCACATCAGCCCCGCTGCTGGGGAGGCAGAACGCAGGGAGTTTGACTGTGCTTATCCTACTCCAGTGCCGGGCTGTAAGGAAGTTCGGAGACACTAATCCAGGGGTGGGAAAACGCAGTCTGAGATGTGAGGAAGCAGAGCTGGTTCCTGGGTCCCCCAGCATAGGGGGTTCTCTGACTCTTGGACATCAGGTGCTGTTGGGAGTCGGGGGTCCTCTGACTTGGGGTAACATCTATTCTGGGGTTGCGGGGGAGCTCTGGCTTGTCCCAGTGGTGATTGTCTTTAGCTTAGTGGAAGCAGATTTGGTGGAGCGCAAAGACCGTCTACAGGAGAATTAAGCTGTGGATCTGAAGTTGAACACCTTCTGCATGGCTCTCCACAGCAAATCTTGATGAAAGAGACAGTCCATGGATCTAAACAGTTTATTGGTTGTTCATGGTGGGATATGGATGCATAACCCCCTTTCTCAGGGTCTGACCTGAGATTAAATACCTTTTGCAGGGAGGAATGTCAGAGAATGGAAGCTTATTGGCTAAGCCTCTGGGTACCTCACCAGCGTGAAGAATTCTGTTTTAGGCCTATATGACATAGGATATGTTTATTTTATGTGAGGAGCATGGCATGCGTTCCAGGTCAGGTGTCTGGCAGGGAGCAGGGAGTCACCTAAGT
Source organism: Mus minutoides (assembly GCA_902729485.2). Lineage (NCBI taxonomy): Eukaryota > Metazoa > Chordata > Mammalia > Rodentia > Muridae > Mus > Mus minutoides. The sequence goes on along the minus strand of LR749494.1, from coordinate 482,889 downwards.
TCAGGTGTGTGCCCACTGAGTCTCTGGGTCTCACTCTACCCACCAAGCTTCCTGGCATGGCACTGGTCACTCTGGAATGACCCCTACCCACATCAATCATGGTCAAGAAAATGAGCCACACAAGCTTGCCCACTGGCCAGTCTGGTTGAGGGTATTCCTAAGTTAAGGTTTCCTCTTCCCAAATGACTCTAGCCTGTATCAAGTTGACATAAAAACTAGACTTTGTATGAGACATGGTTAGAAATGAAGTTAAACACTATTGCATGTAAGTTAAAAAACCATTTTATGGACTTGCGATATGATGCCTGAGCCTGCCTCTCCAATAAGAGCTGGGCCTCAGAGCAAACCCTGGACAGCTCAGGTAAGTTCTGTGACAGGCTTTAATATACTAATAACCTAACCCCAGGGGAATGTAGTATGATAGTGAACCAACATGGATCTGTGAGTCCTGAAAGTACAAAGCTGCTCAATGTAATGATACAAAAATTGGAACTGTGGAAATGGTCTCTAGGATCCCACTTCCAGGTTACACAAACATGGAGTCTCTAGCCTCTGTGTTAGTGCTCACTGGTGCCTGGCTTCAGCGGCCATTGGCTGAATGGGCCACTGTCGCTGGGCTCACACAGGTCCACTTGTTGATGATAGTCTCTGATCTATGTTCTCAAGGACTTCCTCAAATTTGTTAGTGCCATCCTTCAAGCTTGCCACATCTGAAAGACTTCCCAATGGGCACTGGATGAACCTGCAAGCTTTCTAAGGGACTTCACCAAAAGGACTTCCCCGTGGAACCCCGTGGAAGCGTTTTCTGCCCAACAACTGCTCCCTGCATGGTGAGATATCTAACTTTATGTTAGCGTATTATTAGAAGGAATGTTTGTGTGCAGATGGACTGAGTATATTCAGAAGACAATTCTTGCGAGGGTGTTCTAATGGCTGAGCACCTGCAGTCCCATGGGCCATCTTCTCCTCAGATACACAATTGGATGATACTGGTTCTTCTGGCTCACGAGCACACACCATTTTCCCATTTAATTGTGTCTCGCTTAATATCTTTTATCAGTGTCTTGCAATTTTCAATGCATGGATCTTTGGCTCCTTCACTAAATGGACTCCTAGTTATTATATTTTGTTTAACTAGAAGCTACCATGAATTAATTGTTTTCTTGATTTTTTTTTTTCAGTTGGGCCATGATTTGTATATAATATGCAATTGGCTTCACATAATGAATGATTCTTGTATCCTGCAACTTAACTGAATGTGTTCCCGTGCCTCTGTCTTTTTAGACTGCGGGTAGCAGTCTGATGGTACCAATGCTGGTTTTGAACTCATGGCATTAGAGATATGTCAGTCAGGCACTATAGCTTCCAGTACATTCATATAATTCCAGAAATAAAATTGCTGTAGTCCTAAAATAGCTGATTTAGTACCAGTTAAAATCAAACCTGATAGATACTAAAATTCCCCCTGCATGGGAAATCTAAGTCGCAGCATCAGGATAAAGTTCCGGGCCACTGTGGAAACAGCTAAATGCTACAGATAGCCTGAGGGAAAGTTTGGGATGATAGAAATATATTTTTCCATAGTGGAAAAATGCAATCTTCTACGGTATTGTAAAACTACATGGAGTTAATAGAATTTCCATAATGTCTCTCTAGTGCCTGGTCACCTTATGTTAATAGTACATTTATAACATTCTCACTAAAATATAAAATGGCCACTTATTATCCTGCTTTTGAACTCACCCATAGATGGATTTAACAGAAATGTGTTTTCATATTTTTAAAAGTTTTACTTATTTTATGTGTATGGATGTTTTGTCTTGAATACATGCCTGTGTACCACTTGTGTGTGTGTGTGTGTGTGTGTGTGTGTGTGTGTGTGTGTGTGTTGCCTACAAAGTCAGAAAAGGATGTCAGATCCCCTGGAACTGGATTTGTAAAACTGCCATGCGGGTGCTGGGTATTGAGCCCAGGCCCTCTATAAGAACAACCTGTGCTCTTAACCACTCAGGCATCTTTCCAGCCCCCATTATGATTTTTACGACAGGGTTTTAAGTAGCCTAGGTAACTTGAATCGCACATGACGTAGCTGAGGATGACCTTGAACTCCTGACTCTTCTGTCTCTGCCTCCCAAGTGCTGGGATTTGACACCACGCCCGCCGATTTAAACCTTGGTATTGATTTCCCTTGCTCACCGCTCTTTCTTCCTCCACACAAGCTTCTCTGCTCCCTCTTCCCTCCTTCTTACTTTTGTGTATAAAATCACTCTTGTACACAGAGCACTTTGCCTCCTGCCCTGGGTGTGCGCATTTCTGAGCAGAAGTCTGGCAGGTAACTGACAGCTCCCTCTGGGAGGAGTTTGGGGACCACTCTCTGATCCCAATCATCAGTCGGGATGGTTTAGTAGCTTTTCAGTTTCCCCCAGGAAATGTAGGGCAGGAGGAGAGGTTGCCATGCTTGGCCCATCCCCCACCTGTAAACAGCATTCTGCCAGCATTGCATCATTAATCCTGTCTGTGGGTGAGAGAGGGAGCCAAGAGTCTATTATCTGTCTTGGAAAGCCCTTCACTGAATAGAAATCTGAAACAGCGGGAACTCAGGCTGCAGAGCAGATCAGTGAGTTCTTCTCAAGAAAGATGAGCAAGCCCGGCCTAATGGCACACACCTTAAATCCCAACATGTGGGAGGCAGAGGCAGGTGGAGCCTTCTGATTTTTGAGGCCAGCCTGGTTAACAAAGCGAGTTCCAGGACAGCCCGGGCTATGCAGAGGAACCCTGTCTCCTCATTTAATTAAACAAGCCAGGTACTTTACTCCTAACTGTATATTAAACTACTTATCCTTCATCCAGCTACCATTTCTGTCTGGCTCCAGGTCCCTTGCAGACGTTCTCAGTGACCCGATTCCCTCCTACCCTTCCATTGGTCAAATGAATTTTAAACCAAAGATGGAGACTTTTATTACTACTGTTAAATATGATGCTTTCCAAGAGACTGCATGGTTCTTACTTAACTATTTTAAAAATCTATACTTATGATAATCCCAGGACTCTAGCTAATAAAACAGATTTTTGTTTTTCTATTGTTTTGTTTTGAGATAGGATCTCATTGAGCCGAGGCTGGCCTTGACGTTGCTACGTAGCCAAGGATGACCTTGAACTTTGATCCTCCTGTGTCAAACTTCTAAATTCTGAGATTTTTGGATGTGTATAATAACCACGCCCAATTCATGCAGCACTAGGGATGGAACCAGGGACAGAGTCTGTGGTCAAAGTGCAGGGGGTATCAGTGCCCATTGATTGTCCTGCCACAAACAGAACACCCATACCACTCCCTTCTCCAAGGTTCAGAGACTGTTAGAGGAAGTGGGAAGTCTGTAGCCAAAGGTCAGAGAGGACCCAAGTGAGACCAGAGTGTCTCCTGGACACAACAGGACCACTCTACAGAACTTACAGCAGCAGTGGTTGTTTGTCTGAGACCTACAGATGATTCAGATACTCAGCAACGAAGCACAGCATGGGGAGCAGCTCATGAATCCTCAGCCTAACTGGGGAGCTAGTGATAGCTGATGGGTTCTAGGGGAAAGGGTCAGTTTTCTTTAAGGATATGGCCCCTGGTAAGTAAGTAGACTGTGCTCCAGTGGATTACCACACACCTATGAGTATATGAGCAAGACAAAATTGGACTTGCTAGTTTTTGTTGTGGTTGTTTGTTTGTTTTGTGGTCTTTTAAGAAGGACCACAAACTGGTGGGGGTGGATCTGAGAAGAGCTGAGGGAAGGGATGAAGTATAAAAAAAAAAAAAATGAGCACATACATTATATATACTTGTGAGATTCTCAAAGAAGTACTAGAAATATATTTTAATCTGCGTTTATAATTTTCCCCTGCTTTATGGCTTTCTTAATGAATAAAATTAATTTTGAATTGCTTTCTGAGAAAGATATAATTCAATTTAAAAAATTATACCATACTCTAAGATAAAAGACTGGTTGACTCCAAACTAGTGAATTGGTACCTATTGTAATGAAAAAGGGAAAATTTTCTAAAATGTTGTTGTCATTAACTCAATGAGCTTGCTTATTTCTCAACTCGAGCTGGAAATCATCTATAAGCAGAATAACCTTAATCAAATGCAGTTTTGCAAAGATAGGAAAAATGTTGGACAAAGGGTCTGTAGGCTCAGTTAGCCTTCAATCTCTTCTTTGAGGTGAGGCAGTTGCATAGAACATCTTGCAAGGGGACACTGAAAAGCAAGCAGTTGACACAACTGGGAGAGGCCAGGGCCTGCCTCAGAGCCTGCTGTCTTAGCTGCTTTCCCTTAGGGTTTATTCTGAATCACAGTGACTGTACTCAGGGACGTGGTCTATCATGGTACGAAAGTCAGGGCAGGAAGAAATTGAAGCTTCTGGCCACATTGTATCTGATATCAGTGAAAAATACTTTTTTGGTTTCAGAGGGAATGGTAGTTCACTCAGGAGCTAAATTTGAATGGCTACAGCCTGGGAAAGCAGACTTAAGTGTTCCCATTTGGTAACAGATTCATGACATTTTTACGGAAATCAAGGTATTTTGTTTAATGCATTGGTGGAAACACCATAGAGGTGGGTTACAGCCAGGCAGAGGGACTTCACGTGCTGTCTGATCATATTCTCAGTGGTTTGATGGGTAGAGAAGGAATCTATTAAGTCACTATGATCCAAAGGTTTTATCTGCTTATCAGGATGTTAGGTCTGACAAGGTAGTGAATAAGGACTGGTTCTTTAGCAGGGTAAAAATAGCCCAGAAGACATTGTAATTAGGTTCTGAACCTGCGACATGGACACCGAGTTAATTGCGGATTGGACCCATGTGGGAACATCTGATGAATGTAGATGCTAGAATTTACCAGAGCTCCTAACCTCTCTCTTCTACTAAAAAACAAACAAGAGTTCTGGTGGTTGTATATTTTTGAAGACAGCCAAGGTTCTGTCCTCAACCTCTCCATGGAAACTGAGTTTTGATCAGTCTATCTTCTTAGACACAACTTCTTTCCAAAATTCTCATTCACCCATCCACCATCAAGAGAAAGCAATGGATGCTTTTGGCTGCTCAGAGTCCTTTCTCCACTAGCACAGTCTAGGATGACCTGCCTGGAAAATGGCCCATCCCACAACTAAGATGGTTATCCCCTCAGTCATTAACGTAATTAAGATAATCCTTCATGAGGATGTTCAGTGGCCCATCTTCCAGGTGACTCTCGAGTTGAGGGTTAATACCAACTGCCACACCTACTATCCATCCAGATGGTGGAATAAGCTCAAATGACCTCAAACTCTGGACAGAACCTTGACTGTCTTCAATAATATACATCCATCCAAACTCTTGTTTGTTTTGGTTTTGGTTTTGGGTTTTGGGTTTGTTTTTTTTTTTTTTTAAGAAGAGAGAGGTTAGGAGCTCTGGTAAATTCTAGCATCTACATTCCTTAGATGTTCCCACATGGGTCCAATCCACAATTATTTCATATACCTGAAGGAGATGTAAATGCTTTTGAGAGCAAGGAGTGTTCACTTTAAACACTGACACCTCCACGCTCTCCACTGGTGGATTTGTTAACCACTAAACTCAGCCCTGATTAATCTTTCCAGTATAAAAGAAATGGCTTCCCTATATGAACTGAGTCAGAAACAGTGGTTTGCATTCTTTGGTAATCATACTCTGTCAGGCCCTTTTAAGCTGTGAGAGGTTAATGCATAGCAATGTTAAATGGATAAGCATAAGGTTGTATGAACTCCCCCATATGTGCATGAACACCTTTGCAGAGATGTGTAAACTTAACACCGGTAATGCAGTGCTCATGTGAAACACTCTGCAATTACTGCTTGTACCTGTAAATTACAGCCTGTGCTGCAATGAAATACTATAAAGAAGTTTAACTTTCATAATTCCTGGCATTTCTGTTTAATTATTTATTACAGTATTTAAAAAAAAACATGAATTAAGTTTTTAATTTGAGATGTTATCACCAATCATTCTTGGTTCTTAGGTTAGAAAAAATAAAAATAAAAATAAAAAGTGACATTGAAGAAGCTCCTTTATTTATGCAAAAAGATTTGTATATAGACCAAGAGTTTACAACTTGACAAGAGGGCATGCAATTAAGATTTTACCAGACTGACTGTCCTGACTGCAAACTATGCTAGCGCGATGGAGGCACAGAGCTGGCGAGAGTAACCAGCCAATGTCTAATTTTACTTAAAACCTACTCCACAAGCTGGAGCCCATATCTGACATGGTGACCAAGAACCAGAGACTAGGTGGTCCAGCAGAGACCTAGGGTAAACCCAAAAACTACTGTTCTTAAAACGGGAAGCAACAATAAAATGACTCCTAATGATATTCTGCCATTCTCATTGATCATTGATCAGTGCCTTCCTTATTCAGCCATCACCAGAGAAGCTACCTTCTGCAGCAGATGGGAACAAATACAGAGACCCACAGTCAGACATTACACACACACACACACACAAACACACACACAGAGAGAGAGAGAGAGAGAGAGAGAGAGAGACAGACAGACAGACAGACAGACAGACAGGCAGGCAGACAGGCAGACAGACAGATCTTAGAACACATAGCTCTAAATGGGATGTCTCCATTAAATCCCTCCCCTCAGAGCTCAGGGAGCCCTAGGGAAGAGGAGGCAGAGATAGTGTAAGAGCCAGAGGGACAGAGGACACCAGTAAACAAGGCCCTCTAAAGCAACTGAGCAAAGCCCATATGAACTCACAGACACTGAAGCAGCAAGCAGTATCTACACCAGTCTGCACCCGGGCCTCTGTTTATATATTACAGCTTTCAGCTTGGTATTTGTCTGGGGTGCCTAAGAGTACGTATGAGCAAGCAGGTCTCTGGTTCTCATGTCTTTTCTGGGGATGCTGTCCTTTCTGTTGGTTCTCCTTGTCCGACGTTGATGTGATGGGTTTGGTTTGACTGATATATTTTTTGTTACCTTTGTTATCACTTAGAAGCCCCCCCTATTTTTTTCTAATGAGAGACAGAAAAGGAATAAATCTCTATGGGAGAGAGGAGAGGAGGAACTGGGAAAAACAGGGAAGGAAAACTATAATTGAGATATATTGTATTAGGAAAGAATCTATTTTCTTTTTTCTTTTTCATTTTTTTGAGATAGGGTTTCTCTGTGTAGCCCTGGCTGTCCTGGAACTCACTCTGTAGACCAGGCTGGCCTTGAACTCACAAACATCCTGCTGCCTCTGCCTCCTGAATGCTGGGATTAAAGGTGTGTGCATCATACCTGGCTAAGAATCTATTGTCAACTAAAGGGGGAAATACAGTTGTTGTTTTTTTTAACCAGATTGAAATGTACTAAAGCTTCATGCTAGTACCTACTAACAAAAAAATAAAAAACAAAAAACAAAACAAACAAAACAACAACAAAAAAGATTAGCAACCAAAATATATAAAATTTTTTCACTTTTAAAAATAGTTCACCATACACCAAAATACCTCCCATTTTACCCCTTAACTCTCGAAACGGTTTCCAAACTCCAAAGCTTAACTTTCTATGTCATATGCAGAGATCAGACCTCTGACATCAGGAAATTATACCTTTTTATTAGAGGATGAAAGCTCATTGTTGTTCTGAAATAAAGCAATGATGAAGAATTAGTGGCGAGAAAATATAAGTCACTTGGGAAAGGGTAGTGTCCTATTCAGCCAGACATAGGCATGCTTCAACATGGATCTCATGGAGGAAACAGCTGGATCTCTTCATTGGTTTGAAAATAACTGCTTTAAACACATAAGCCAGTTTCACTAGCCAAATTCAACAATGCTGGCTTTGTAAATGCACAAAGGCATGTCTGTAGATCCTTAACGGTCTGCTGCAGATGAACTTGAGAGAGAAAGCATCCGTGTGAAAATATCCTCCACTGAACGTACAGTGAGCAGGGGTGTCGGTTAGAATCAAAGGCATCTAACAGGTCAGCTCTCTTCCTTTGCAATGTCCTCATCATCCCTGGTTCTAAAAGATGTTACGATTGTGGCAGGGAAAGCCCATATTTCTAAAGTCAAGGATGCTCAAAGTTGGTCACAAAGAGTCTAGTATGGCAGAAAGCACTTGTAATCTGAGTGCTGGGGAGGCAGAGACAGAGGGACCATCCACAAATTGGCCATAGAGCTGAGGAAGCCTAAGCATAGAGCACTCACCTAACATGCCTAAGGCCAGGGGTTTGGTCCCCAAGACTGAAGAAAAGTTGGCCATAGTCAAATTAGTGCAGTCAAATACTGGAGCTCTGCACCACCAGAATTCCCCCAAGTTCTACACAGACACAATTTCTGTGACTGCCACATACGATGTACAGCTGTCCTGGAACCAACCATCAGGATTGTGTCTCACACAGAAGTTTACACAATGCCTTCTGGGAGAGGCTGAGTTCCCTCCCCCACCATGTCTTCATCCATCCATGGTAGCGTCTTTTTCTTTCATACTGTCCACACTTTGGTAAATCAATGACAAGATCCTTAAACCTAGAGTGTAAAAATGAGCAGACAGACCAGTTTTAAATTCTCTACCTTCCCAGGAAGTCTTCAGTGTGTTAAGTTTGGGGCAGTTTCCTTCTCATTCCATAAGACTGAATTCTCTAGCTTCTTACAAAGATGGAGGACAAGACTCCAAGCCTTTTCTTTATGGTTTAATAAATCCAGCTCACAGAGTATTACTTCTTCTGACATTTTGAGCTTTTGTTTGGTTGTTCCCTTACCAGAGCAGTGGATTCCTGATAGACTTAATTAAAATCAGAGGGGATCTAAGGGGATCCATGGTGATAAGGGGACCAAGTGATTTCAGAAACAACTTTTGGAACTTGGGGCAGGAGGAGAGGCACCTGAAAACCCATGGTCAATTAGATATGACCACATGTCTTCTCAACTTTGGAAGGCTGAGGCAGGAGGACGACAAGCTTGAGTTCAGCCTGAGCCAACTATGAAGACCAACTATAAAACAAAAGAGGGAGAGAGAAATGAAAAAAGAATGCAAAAAGAGAGAAGGAAGGAAGGAGGCAGGGAGGGAGGGAGGAGGGGGGAGGGGGAAAGGGAGAGGTATGGAAGGAAGGAAGGAAGGAAGGAAGGAAGGAAGGAAGGAGGAAAGGAAGAAGGAATGAAGGAAATGAGGGAAGAAAAAATAAAAAGGAAAAAAATCATTATCCAGAATCAAGACAAAGAATTCAAGAACACTTTGGCCAACACAGAGAGACCATAATCTAGTAAATAGATGGAGGACAGGAGAGTCGGCTGGCTAAGAGTCAGTTAAGAGTCACCAATTGTTCTTTCAGATGATCCGAATTCAATTCCTAGCACCTACACAGTGTCTGACAACCATGTGTAACTCCAGTTCCAGGATCAGATGCCTTTTCTAAGCTCCACAAGCTCCAGGCACACAATGTGGTATATAGAAAAGCAGGCAAGCACTCGTACACATAAAAATAAATACATCTCTAAAATAAAATAGGGTTACCTGATAAATCCACAGAAGTTTATGCTACAGGTAATTTTATTAAATGTTAATCAGTGAAGAGACAGAAGACACATAACTAGGTGACTGACTACAGCCATAGCTTAAAAGACTGTGTATGGTTAAGAATGCAGTCACAAGAACAAAGTTCAGAGTTCAAGTCTAGGATCTGTGACTGACTGTGACCTCAGTGGGCTGCTGCCATGTTCTCAGTGTCCAAATTATAGCTCGTCATGAACTCTTAGACTCTTATAACCTCTTAGACTGTGGTAGGGATGAAATGGACTAATTCATATGAATTACTTCCCTCAGGAGTGATTTGTCAGAATGATCCCAAGGTCATCTGCAGGCACCTCTGGTAGGTAACTCAAACACCCTCATGAGCTCTAAGGACTCTGAGGGGTAGACATGAAGAGTGAACAGGTTCAGGTTGATAGTGGGCTCCACCCCAGAATATGTGACCAGACAAAGATGGTGAATCTGGGACCTTAGACATCCAGCCAGGCAGTATAAAAGCCTAGACCAGGATGGTGCATGTGGTTTCTTCCTCTCAGTCTTCCAGGGGTACAGTCCTCTTATCCACAATCCCTGGTAAGGTCCAGACAAAAGTCCAGCTGAGGTGAAGACATAGTTTTGTATGCTTCTGACTGTACTTTCTGAGGACAACCAACACAAATCAACCCAGAGCCAGACTATTCTCCTGGGCTCCTCAGTGAAGGCTTCTAGATGTTCTAACCAAGATGGTCCTCACCCAGAACTCAACATCACCCACTGGCAAAGTCCTCTATACAGGGTTTGATGGGACTGAGGATTTTTCTATTCATCTATAAATACCATCCTTTGATCAAGCAAAACACACCTGGCACACAGATGATGGGTGTCGCTGGCCTCAGAGATATTACTTACTGGTTGCCTTAAGACCACAGTCACTGCAAGAAAGATGATAATCTCCAAGGAACGTAATCAGATGAAGACCTGAAGTGATGACCAGATTGTCTCTGGGATCCAGATGGTGACTTATGTAGAGGTCAGATGAACACCTGACTGACAAACTCTGTTAGGTAGAGTTAGGTGCTTGCCCGCCCAGCATGTGCGACGCCATGGGTTCAGTCTCCATCCAATACTGAGTAAACTAAGTACTATGGTACATGTCTGTAATCTCAACAAAGGGTCATGGGTTCAAGGTCACCCTCAGCTATGTAGTGTAATAAAAAAATCATAAATCATTATGGTCCATTTCCACATGGTATGTAGAGTTCATGGAAAATTACAGACAAGTAGTAAGCTCTAGGCCCCCATCTTACCTAGCTGGTAGATGGTGCTGGCTTGTTGGGGCTCTCAGTTCATCATAGGGTTGAAGAGCTATAGGCAGTCTGCTATGAAACTGAGCTTAGGTATAAAAGGAGAGAATCTAGAGTCCCAGGATATACATTAGGTAAGGCTTTGCACTTGAATCAGTAAGATAGAGATAGGGAAAGGGGCACATCCTTGGAAGATTGTACCTCACCCAAGATTTCAGCCAATGAGGAATTATTTGGTGCATGGGCATATGTTTAGAATTCCTAAAAAGAAGCTATGTCTGACTGTGGACAGAAAACTGGAAGGAGTCTGTGTCTGCAGAGACCAGAGGAGTGCTGGGAACTTTGGTGCTGTAGAGAGAGTGCAGAGTGGAATTCTGTAGGTTCAGAGACTAATTTATTTTATCTTGGGCTAGTTCTAGCTTTCTGCCATGCCTTACCCTGCTCTGAATCTGAACTCTAATATCTTGAGATTAAAAAAAAAAAATCAAAACCTCTTAGAAGTTACTAACTTAGCGGAACACTGGGTTCTGCCAATCCAAGAACTAAGCATGCCATCAAAGATCATCTTGGGAGTCTCTCTATTGTGCTCACTGATTATTTTAAAGTTGCCTTGGCTTGTGACTTTGTTTTGTAAAACTAAAAAAACCCTGTGAGACTGCTTCCATACTGGAACATGGAATGTGGGTTAACCAAATTCTGTATTACTGGGCTATGGGCACTCAAAATGACTCCAGAATGAACTCTTATTCCCTTTAAGACGAGAGCTATGGTTTTTACCGTATCAGGATTATAAAAACAGCTATTTTTAAACCATATCAATACATTAGCCTTTTTTTTTCTTTTTTGTCATTTCTTTAGGATGAGAGCTTACTTTGCAAGATTGTAAAATATATTGTTTTGCTTTTCACAACCATGTCTACAGGACTTTTAATTATGAAGTGAATGTCACTGTTTTTCATTATAGTGAGTTCAAGGCCAGTCAGAGCTACATGAGACCATGGTTGAATAAAACAAAAAGCATCCACGGTTCATTTGGCTCAGGGATACAACCCATCGCTGTGAGAGATGTGGACAGCCCAAATCGTCACCCTAATATCAGGCTTTTGTTTTCTTGGCGTTTAGCATCGTGCCTGATGTACACACAGCAGATGGTCAAGCTAACTTGATGAAGAAAGTTGGATCAGGTGTGGCAATGCAGGCAGGCCCTTAATCTCAGCAGCATTGGAGAAGCAGAGGAAGATGGATCTCTGCGAATTCAAGGCTTGCTTGGTCTACATAGTGAGTTTTAGGACAGCCAGTGCTAGAAAGGAGAGGGGGAGGGGGAGGGGGAGGGGGAGGGGGAGGGGGACCCCCCCTTTAATAAATAAGTACATAAACAAACAAATAAATTGGGGTCAGGGCTCTGGAAAACACAGCCAAGTTTGTCTTGGCAGGCTCACAAGTTTCTGTTGTCCTTTGCCCTAGTAAACCTCTCAACTTTATGCATAGGTACACTTTTATACATACTTTTTTTTAACTTTATGCATCTTACCATAATATTCTGAATTTTGGGTAATGACAGCCTGTGCCTATTCAGGAAGGGGACCACCTCAGATCACCTAAGGGCTGACTGAGGGCAGGAGACTCCAGACCAGAAGCCCAGCCCTTTGTTTTTGTTAACTCACCTGTTAAGATCATCTTTAGCAACTTGTTCATTCTACCTGTGCCCAAGTGTGAGTTCTCCTTCAAGAACACAGAAAGAAAGCTAGAAAAACTTCTGTCACAGCTGCCTTTAATATTTCAGTCTTCAACTAGATTTTAATTCCCCTGAAGACGGGAATGCAAGGTGGTTCAGTGGGTCAAGGTGCTCACCACCAAACCTAAAATGACCTGAGTTTAATCTTCAGGATATACACGGTAGAGGGGGAGAAACAACTCTTGCAAGTTGTCCTTTGATCTCCACACATATACTATGGGATGCATACACACACACACACACACACACACACACATTTTTAAATACAATTTAAATTTTTAAATTTTATTTATGTGGACATAGGTAGTTTAAGTATAGGACATGCATGCAGGAGTCCACAGAGGCCAAAGAGGGCATTGCACCCCCTGGAACTGACGTTATAGCTTGTTGTGAGCCTTCATCTAGTGGTAGGAACTGAACCTAGGTCCTCTGTAAGATCATCAAGCACCCTTAACTACTAGGTCATCTTTTCAGTCCCCTAAAACAAAATGTTCTACAGGGTCACATATTGTATCTTTTGAAACACCTCATACCATTGACACATAATGACCACTTGTGAAAGGGATAGCTGGAATATGCATTTTGGGCTACACTGTTTAGTGTTTGTCAGATAGTTGCAAATACAAGATGCATATCTACACTTTTGAAGTTACTGTCCAACTACCCCCACCCACACCCATCATTTAATAGCAACAGCACAAACAGCCTGTCCCTAGAATCTAACTTCTTAAACTACCTTCCAAAAAGATGGATTTCTGAGTGGTGATATGGAAGGTTCATTTTGATTCTCAATTTGCCTGGATTAAAGAACACCTGGGGGAATAGTGAAGCGCCCCTGGGTGTGTCTGGATGATTTCTCGGGACACAGTTAGATCTTGAAGACTCTGATTTACAGATGAACTCATGTGCAATGGAGATGATCAAAGGTTGAAGTTGAGGCATATTTAGAGGAAGTGGGTCATTGAAGATGTGTTCTTTGGAGTTGCATGTCACCCTGACCCCTGTCTGCATCGACACTTGTCTTTGCCTCTAGTCTGCCAAGACGTGAGAGACAACCTATGCCACACACTCTTGCTGCCATGCTCCTCTCTCTGTTATATGAAGCCAAGAAACCAGAACCAAGCCCTCCAAAACTGTGAGTCAAATTAAGTCTTTCCTTCTTTAAGTTATTTCTGTTAGGTATTTTGGCCCAAGGGTTGTAAAAGTAACTACTGCAGACCCCACTGCATCATTGCCAATATATTGAAGGAGGCTAGCTAGCATCTTGGGACTAATTGCTCCAGCTGTTTCCATCGGAAGAGGGTATGCAAGTTTTCCCTTCTTCACCTAGGACTCCTAAACCAACTCAGAGCACAGCCTATACATACATGACTTGCTTTTTGAGAGAAATTCAGGGCTAACAGGGAATAAATACCCTCCTAAAGAAAACCATCAGATGAAGGAGTCTCTATGGGTACAGGAAATGGCTATTGTAGCCCATGATGAAGAATTGGTACCCTGAAGGGATTCCAACTCTTGGTAGGGAAAGCAGGAGGCAGACAAGCCATGAAACAGCCAGCCAGAATGGACAGCCAGCCAGTCAGAATGGGCAGCCAGTCAGAATGGGCAGCCAGTCAGAATGGGCAGCCAGTCAGAATGGGCAGCTAGTCAGAATGGGCAGCCAGTCAGAATGGACAGCCAATCAGATGGACAGCCAATCAGAATGGGCAGCCAGCCAGTCAGAATGGACAACCAGTCAGAATGGGCAGGTTCTGGTTCTAGACTGGTCTCTGGAGGTAAGTCACCCCCGCCCTGTAACTTTATAGTAAATGATCAAACAATAAACTTGATTTTTAATTGTTAGTCTTCAGCTTGAAACCATATCCTAACCTTGAGAAAAATAGATACATATGTATGTAAGCACACATATGCACAAATAACTCACAGAGTGACTATTTCAATGAGGTGACTTTTTTTTTTCCCATGAGTTCTTGTCCCAATCCATGCGTGACTGGTGTCAGATCCAGGCTTGTGCGGGGCCAGAGCAGGTAACCATAACCTCTGAGAGATCTTTCTCCCTATCTTCTGGTCTCGATCTTTCTCCCTATCTCCTGGTCTCCATCTTTCTCCCTATCTCCTGGTCTCCATCTTTCTCCCTATCTCCTGGTCTCGATCTTTCTCCCTATCTCCTGGTCTCGATCCTTCCCCCTATCTCCTGGTCTCGATCTTTCTCCCTATCTTCTGGTCTAGATCCTTCTCCCTATTTTCTGGTCTCGATCTTTCTCCCTATCATCTTCTGGTCTCGATCTTTCTCTCTATCTTCTGGTCTCGATCTTTCTCCCTAACTTCTGGCACTATGCTTGCTCTTCTCCCTCTTCCTCCGCATTTCCTGGGGTGGGTGGTATGGTGTGGATGTCTTATTTAGGGCTTACCACTCAATTCTCACACATGCTCAGCACCTTGGGTCTGCATTTGCCACAGTTCATGGCCAGTGGCAGCTCCTCTGGGTTAAGATAACCCGTAGCATTTGTCTACGGGTATAAACATAGATGCCTAGAAAGCAGCTTAGTGTCACAGCTCTTTAACTTAACAACAGACATGTTTCCCCTCGTGCCTAAGACCTCCTCAGTCAAGGGTTTTTGACTGGGTTTACAGTACCAGGAACGAATTCCACTCTGCAGAACAGGCCTCGAATCCAAGCACACGGAGCTGGAATCCCAGAGCTGAAGTATATTAGGCAGAAAGATTAAGGGAGTTTTCGAGACCGACCTCAGCTACCTAGTAAGATTCTGTCTCAAAATAAAAAAATTAAAGAACAACACAGATATGAGAAAGAAATCACCGCCAACATGTCATATCTAACGTATTTTTCAGCATATCCAGACCTGACCCTTGAAAGAATAAGAAAATGAGAGTTTAGGAAAATTAAGGAAACTGACTGCCCTTCTACAATTAATGCTGTTTTTTACTATCTATACAAGGACAGGATAGAAAGTAAAAGATGCAAAATAGTTCAACCTTCAGTGAACTTGAAGCATGAACTATTTTTAGCCTCATTTCCTATGTCAGCCAAACTGGTTTGACCTGTTCACAAATCCATTTGGATCAAAAGTCAAAACTGCTGTGTTGCTGTCAAGCATTTGAATACTCAGATATGTGTCCGAATACTCACCATGGAGCACATGAACAATTTATCCAAGAAGACAAAGGTGGGAAAATCAGGAGCCCCTGGAAATAGGTTTAGTAACTGAGAACAATGTCTAGTATTGGACACACACACACACACACACACACACACACACACACACACGGGTGAAGGCTTGGAGGTGATCTCAGAGAGCCGAAGCTTGGTTGCTAGAATAAACCACCCACCCCTAACTCCAGTTTAGGGAATATGATGCCCTCTTCTGACCTCCACCGGCACCAGGCATGCACATGGTACACATACATACTTGCAGACAAAACACTCATAATAATTGAATGAATGAATGAATGAATGAATGAGTGAAATGTTAAGTATAACAACAATTTTAAAAAGTATTTTAAGGAAATACAAGGCAGAATAAACCAATGAGACCAAGGACATATGACTACCACAAGTGAGCCATGTGTTAGTAATTGCAAAAGCTGGGTAGAAGAACACAGCTGTCTTTCCAGCCCCTTCCGTAGCTTTTATGTTTGAAATTTTCCATACTGAAAAGAAAACAGAGAAGAATGATCCAGGAGGAAAACAAAAAAACCAAAAAAAAAACAAAAAAACAAAAAAACAAAGCCAGTTTGTTTTTATTGTTGAATGCTGCTTTTAAACAACCAAACAAAAACGTGGAAAAGTACATATAAAACCCAAATGCACTGTGGTACGGCGGCTTCCTAAAAGGAATACAATATAGAATGTTACTATCAGAAGGATCACCCATTATCTAGGAAAATGGACAAGTTCGGTAATTCTTTTTTGGGGGAGAGAACAGAGTTTTAAATGAAATAAAAGGAAAACATTTGTAAAGCTTAAGTGTGTTGGTTTAAACACATTCACACATGCAAACACAGATCCACACACACAAAAAAGCAAAACACAAGATCTTTTCTCCAAATCTGAATATGGATTTAGGCTGTTAGAGAAAAAAATACTAGTCCGTGTATAACCCTGCCTACTTCAGAGGCTGAGACAACAGGACATAAGGAAAATCAAGACCTGGCTAGCACTTGAGTTCAGGGACAGCCTAAGTAACTGCAATGAGACCATGTTTTAGAAAACAAAAAATACAAAGGCACCCTACACACATACACAAATATAGAAACACACATAGGAATAGATTCTGAATCCTCCAAATTTGCATGAAGCCCTGTGCCCCTGTATTACTCTCTTAGACATATGGCCTTCATAAAAGTGGGGCTCTGGTAGAGCAGGCGGGGTCAGGTCTGTGCAGAAATTGATGCTAGTGGGCTGAGTTGTAGCTGCCTTTCCTTGCCCCATCATGTTAAAACAGAGTACAAAGACAGGAAACCAGAGGAAGTCTTGTGAGAAACCAAACTGGCCAGCATGTATATCTCTGGTTTCTTAGCCTCCCAGACTACGACAAAACAGATTTCTTCTGTTCAAACTACTGATTGTATAGGATTTTAACTACTCATACAGTGTTTGAAATTTTACTAGAGAACCTAGAGCAGACTAACCTATATATCCATGTATTTCCCTGCAGATTTCACTTTTCTTTACAGCGGAATAAATGTTCTCATAGATAGGGATCTTCTCTTCACTGTGTGCTCATCTCTCGACAGACATCTAGGTCGCTTCTATTCCCTTGTTAATCTCCTTGTGAATAGAGCCACAGTGAGCATGGATGTATAAAGTGTCTTTGTAGTAGGAAATGGAGACTTCTGGGTGGATGCCAGGGGAAGACTCTAGCCTGTAGTAGACTAAGAAGGTGATAGTAAGTGAATGGAAGGATGGATGGACAGAGGACACAAGAATCGTAAGAGGAACAGAGTCTGGGGGTGATGCTCCAAGAGTGGGGGAGGGATGGAAAGGAAAATGAATAAAACACGTCCTGTTTAAACACTCCATAGCGACATACGATACCTTGTATAGTGATTTTTTTTCCCCAAAACTATAAATCCTTCACTTTATACACCTTTCCCCAAGCTAGTCTATTGTTATCAACTCTGTTAATCTCTCATGGCTGGCTTCCAGCCTATGAGCCAGGGTAGAGGTGGGGGATGGGGTGGAGTCAGGGTGGGAAGGAGTGGAGGCGGGGTTGGGGCGGAATGTGAGAGGCAAAAGTAAGAAAACAGCAGAGAAAATCTGTACACTGGGCAAGAACCTTCTTAACTTGTCTTTGTTTGCCTGGCCTAAGTGTGTTAGGGCAGGGATTCATGTTTTATGAAACTGAAGGTCCTTGTCCTAGCCCCTCTTCTGTCTATCCAGAGATAAAATGTAACAATTCAAACAAGAAAGGCATTCACTGGATTCAGAGAAGCTGGTAGATGTGGCCTTGGAAAACCCCCACTGAGGTGTTTCATGTAAAACAGATGATGATAATAACATCTACTTGGGGAGTACCCTGAGCCCTAAGATACTATACTCAAACAAATGTTGCTATGGGGCCAGGGAGTAAATGGGTAGTAGTTGCTAAATGGGTAGTAAGTAGTGCCTGCTGCCAAGCCTGAGGAGCAGAGTTCAAGTCCCACATGGAGCCCACATTGTAGGAGAGAACCTGTAAGTTGTCTTCTGACCCATATATGATCTGTAGCATAAATGTGTGTGTACTCACATACACACCATACACACATACACCACACACCACACACACACACACACACACAACACACACACACACACACACACACACACACATGCACGCACGCGCACACACATACTCAAACAATGAAATAAGTGTAAAAATTTAGCTAACTTATTACTACTAAGAGAAAGAATTTAATGCAGAGAACTATGGTATTTGGATTGATAAGCAGTAAAAACTACCCATAGTGTGAATCTATACTGTCTCTAGGAACTGCATACCTAAACTATGCACTAGGTACAGAAACTCAGGACATGATCTCAATCCCACTTTTATCTGTGAATTAGAGGTTAAAAAAAAAAGTCCACAAGAAGGCCCTGACCCATCCATGGGAGAATGGTTCCTTCAGTCTCTTTCACTATCAGTGGCTTTGGATTTGCAGCACTGTTCTGAGCACTCGGCTGGACTCCTCTTACAGTAGTCAGGGCTTCTAGACAATTTCATTTGGCTCCTGAGATCCGAAGTAATCCCAGTGGTTTCCAATTCAATCAAAACTTTTGAGTCTTTTCATGTAAACAATATTTAAATATTTAAATTGATTAAACTGGGTGATCTAATTTTCATTAATATAAACTTTCAATGATGTAATTTTAATCAGTATTACTTATTCTTATTATAAAACATAAGTCTGATGTAAACCGGGGGTGATGATGCGTGCCTGTAATTTCACCACTTGGGAAGCTTAGACAGGGGGATCGTATGTTTCAAATAAGCCACCACTGCATAGTGAGAACTTGTCTCAAATGAAAACTAAGACAGTAAAGAGTCAGCCATGATAGGAAAGAAATATCGATTCAGTTCTTAAGGCTGTCTGATGGTATGCAGAAACTAAGAAGTTGCTGTTTCCTGTGATGTCTAAAATCACATATCTGGGGCTAGGCGGTGGCTCAGTCAGTACGGACTTGCCTTGGAACCAGGAGTGCTTGTGTCCAATTCCCTGTTTAAAAGGCCAGGCATGGGCCACTGAGGTACTCAGTGGCTATAGCCCTTCCCCAGAACCAAGTAGAAGTCCTCTTACTTCCACACATGTGCGGCATGTATCATGCAAACATACATAGTGATGCTGATACATTTTAATCTTTAAAAAGCCAAGTGTGTTGGTGGCCTTCTAAGTCCACTATTAGAAAGGTAGAGTAAGAGGAACCTATGACTAGCTAGCCAGCCAGCCTAACCTACATGGCAAGTTCCAGACCAGTGAGAAATCTTGTCTCAAGAAGCAAAAAACAAAAAACAAAGACAAAAACAAAAAACAAAAAACAAAAAACAAAAAACTAACAAACAGCAATGACAGTAACAGTAACAAACAAAGTTGAATTAAGATGGGAAGGATGGGTAAGGTTGTCCTCTGGAGAGCTAAAACCTATTTTACTTCTTTTTGAGAATTTCATGAGTATGTACTATATTTATAACATTTCCTATCCCCTCCTCCCTCTAACTTCATCCATGACTCTCACCCGACTCTGTCATCAAAATCATCATCTCTTCTTCTTCTATTATTGATACACACACACACACACACACACACACACACACACACCACATACCAGCTGAGTCCACTTGGTGTTTATTCCTATGCATATGTGTTTAGGGCTGCCTGCTTGAGTCTAGATAACTTATGAGGGGCTCATCCCTGCAGCAGACTGACTCTCCTCTCTCGGCAGACGTGAATTACCTATAGCTTTTCATCTAGGGGTGGAGCCTGAGGGATTTCCACCCACACTGGCAAGTCAACGGTGCTGCCATTACTCACGTTTTGCTTAGAGACTCTGTGAGATACTCACTACCTTTGTGTAGCAGGTGCTCTGACCCTCTGGCTATTACAATCTTTCTAAAAGTCTTCAGTGATGGTCCCTAGGCCTTTGGGGGTTCTCTTGTAGATGGATAAACTCTGGTTGGGTACCCCACATTTTGACCAGTTGTGTCTTCCCCCAAGGGTCTCTGTCTAATGCAAAAGAAGCGTCTTTGATGAGAGGTGGGAGCTACAATTGTCTGACAAATGCTGAAAAAGGAAAAAGAGAAGAGCCAGATCATTTTCAGATGCTGTGTTTTGAGAAATGCTTTGAATAACAGAAAACTTTTGACAGATGTAACTTTTTTTTGGGTAGGGAAACAAGTGTCATTTTATATTAATAAGATTGTTTTTGATAAATACAGAATCATGTTTAAAACTTTTAAAACACCCATTCAGTAAAATCTATCTGTGAAAAGAGGAATATAATCACTGTGTTCTTTAACCTGAACCAAATCTGCTACTTTCTCAAGCTCTTACTCTCATCATTTACTATTTCTTTTTTTTTAATTTTTTTAAATTATGTACAACATTTATTTAAGAATATGTACCAGGATCAAATGACAAATTTCAGCAGTAACTTTTTTTTTTAAGATTTATTTTATTTTACTTTATTATATGTAAGTACACTGTAGATGTCCTCAGACACTCCAGAAGAGGGAGCCATGTGGTTGCTGGGATTTGAACTTATCACCTTTGGAAGAGCAGTCGGGTGCTCTTACCCGCTGAGCCATCTCACCAGCCCCCTCAGCAGTAACTTTTAATGTACATTTATTTACATTAATGAAACGTTACATCATGAGATATTACTGTTGTTGTCTTCTTGTATTTTTGGTGGTGTTGAGACTTGAACCTAAGGCTTTGCACTAACCATGTGAGGCCTTTGCCACAGAGCTAGATCCCTAGCCCAAAGATACCACTTTGTTCCTAACAAATGTCTCCTGAATTAACAATATCATTATATTTAAGACAAAATAATTATATATAACAAAGTAATTATATCTATGTTATAATATATTACATATATGATACTAATTAAATTAGTTCATTCATTGCCCTTCCTATTATGCTTTTATGGCTTCTTAAATTTTTTCTTTATTTTATGTATATTCATAATTGTTACTTAGACAAAATAGAATTCCCAGAAATCTCCCCTTACCATTAAGGTACTTAATGGGGGGGGGGTTGTGAGTTGGCATTTATAGGGACTTCATGGGGAAATAAAAGCTATTTAAAATTAACATGACGACACCAGAGCCCAGAGGATATAATCCTCAGGGCTTTAATCCTTAAAGTTTCTCCATTGAAAATGTAAAGAAAAATACAACAGGCAATGAACCTGCCGCTTCTCCCCACCCCGCCCCTGCCCCCCTCCCCAAAAAAAGATTCAAACAAAACAAAACGCAAGGGAAACTCTGAGGGAGAAGCCGGGTGTTCTGAGATTTATGCCCAGGCAGAGGGGCAGTTGTTTCCCAACCCTTTTCTGGTGAAACAAAGACTTCTGCATCTCGGAATGCAGCTGCGATTATTGCTGAGGTGTTCAGACCTTTGACAATCCAGCCCTTTATGAGCCCCATTGCCCAACATCCGAGCTGCTTTCAGCGTAGACGCTTCCATTTGTTGCCAGGGGACGCCAATGCGGCTTTCAATAGCAAAGATACTGAAGTAGCCCCCCTGGGGCTCAGTGTTTCCCTCTGGGAAGAGCAGTTACCACAACAAGTAGATTGTCCCTTTGCACACTCCTTTACTGGCTCCTGCTACCCACAAGATTTTCCTCTGATCATTTCTCCCCTCCTCCCGTCCCCCCTCCCCAAGTCTGTATAGGATTTGGCAGCTGAATTGATTTTGTAAGAGAAAGAGGTTAACTTGGTGACATCCCGTGAGCCTCGCATCCATTCAGAGGATGAGAACAGAACCTAAGTTTTGACAGCTTGAGGTTTTCTTCCAAGCAGAACGAGGTTGCATCGTTTGTGCTGAACAAAGTGTTTCTATTAGCGCTGTATTTAAAATAGTAAAGTGCCAAACCTTAGTGATTCTGTGTCTCTTTGCAGTGTAATCAGTTATGCTTTTACAGAATGAAGGCTGGAAATAATTGGTAAGATCAACAATGCTTGGCAGTGAGCTAGGTCTTTAAAGAGAAGCGAGGGGGGAGGGGACCTGTTCCCTATGAAGAATGAGGGACTACCAAATGGCAGCGGTTTGTATGTGAGTCTCAGCGAACTGCTGAGCTAACAAGTTCTAAAAGTCACATATGAAATAAATAACGTGAGGTGAGCTAGACAGAAGGCTTTTATATACAATAAATAGCAGCTATGCCTGTTCTTTGACTGTACATAATAATGTGATTATAATCCTTTTTATCCCCAACAACGTGTAATATTTCATGTCATTTTTATTCCATTGAATAAAAACTTTCTTGAGATTCTACTTAGACTTGAGGATAACATTCAAGGTTAAATCATCAAACTGAGATAAAATTATTAAACTACAGAAATATGAAATATAAAAATTTACGAGTCATAATTTCTTCCAATTAGTCTCCTTTGTTGTTGGGGAGGATTACAACCTTTTAAAAACTGAGTCTGAGAAGAACAATTTTATTTCTCCTCTTCCTGCATATCTTCTTTTTTTTGCTGAAACAGGATCTCACTCTGTAGCTCAAGCTGGACTTAAACTCATGGCAGTCACCCTGTCTGTCTCCCAAGTGCTGGCATTACAGGCATTAGCCACTATTTCATGCTTAGGGACAAATACTTTTGAAGCCGTTGGATGCATGAAACAACAAGACCATTCTATCCAATATGGCAGTCAATATGAAATTTAATTTAAGTGAACTTAAAATTTCAGATCATTAATTTTGTGTACCGTATGTAAAGTACTGAGCTGTCACAGTGAGTATTGGCTGCCACATTGAATAGCTCAGAAATCGAACACCTCCGTGATCCCAAAGGGTTGGTTGGCAGCAAGTCCTTTTTTTTTTTTTTTTTTTTTTTTTGAGACAGGGTTTCTCCGTATAGCCCTGGCTGTCTGGCTGTCCTAGAACTCACTCTGTAGACCAGGCTGGCCTCGAACTCAGAAATCCGCCTACCTCTGCCTCCGGAGTGCCGGGATTAAAGGTGTGCGCCACCACGCCCGGCTGGCAGCAAGTATTCTTAATTAGCCGATCCATCTCTTCAGCCCCAAAAGCACTCTTAATATTTTTTTTAAAAAGGTAATCAAGCCAGCCTGGTCTACAAAGTGAGTTCCAGGACAGCCAGGGCTATACAGAGAAACCCTGTCTCGAAAAACCAAAAAAAGAAAAAAAGAAAAAAAAAAATTAAAAAAAAGGTAATCAAATGTGTTTAAGCATAAAGTTTTCCACTTTAAGTAAATGGTGACATGTGAACAAACACGGGTGGCACTTAAAAAGAAGCCTGCACTCAGTTTTTTTTAATGTGTATGTCTGTATGTGTGCATACTTGTTCATGAGTGGGCATGTCCATATGTGTCTAGATGTATGTATGTATGTACTGTGTGTATGTGTGTGCATGTGGCAGCCAGAGGTCAATAGGGTGTGTCTTTCTGAGTGGCTTTCCACTTATTTTTAAAGGCAGGCTCTCTCACTGAATCCAGAGCTCATGGATTGTGCTAGGCTGCCTGCCCAGTGAGGTCCAGACACCCACCTATCTCTAACTCCCTGGCACTGAGGTTACAAATGGGCACCACTGCACTCAGCTTTTTATATTGCTGCTATAGAATGGATTGAGGTCTTCACAGTTGCAAGGCACGCACTATTGACTAAGCCATTGTCCCCAGACCCAGAAGTCTATATATACTGACAATACTCTAATAACTAGCTCATCTCATTCCCAGAACATTGACTATGCTGTTGAATTCCTAGATTAAACAGAAAAGAATTATAAAAACACTTCTGTCTGGATTTATGAACTGAGAGGAAAAAATATAACAAAGAAAACAAGTAGAAGTCAACCATATAAGTGTGGCAAGAAGCCAAAAAGGCAGGTGTAATAAGAAAAAAGAAATAAAAACCATATTTTCTTTGTGAAAAGAAAATGAGAAATAAACATAAGTGTAGTCTCTCCTATTTTTCTCTCTTAATAAAAATAAATGGAGATCTGATCCTGCAAACCCTGTCTAGAAATTAGTACTTTCTCACATATATTACTGATTTTCTTGATTAAATTGCTATCATCAGTAAAATAATAATAGCCCCCCTCTTTGTTTAAGCAAAGAAATTCATGTTATTCCCTCATCTCTCTGTAAAAATCAGGAGAAAATTACTAGCAAAAACATTTCATTTTCCGTGTTTATATGTGTGTGGTACATCCATGTATGTGTGTGCACTTTTGCACATGTAGGGGTACACATGTAAACTGTGCATGAGTGTGGAACTTGAGGCTGATATCATGATTCTTTTACCTGACTTACTGAGGCAGGGTCTCTCAATCAAAGCTAGAGTTCACCAGTAAATATGACAAGTCTCAATAGCCAGATAGCTCTGGGAATCCCATCTCCAGCTTCTGCTGGGGCTGGGTGTGCAGGTGAGAGTCACCACAGTCAGCCAGCTTTTGTGTGGGTTTCCTGAGATCTGAGCTTCAGTCGTCATACAGCAAGTGCTTTAATCTTGGAGCCATTCACAGCCTCCAAATTACTTTCATTAGATTTGGTACTGTGGGAGTTTTATCTAAGTTAGCTATTAGTTTTTATCCTTTTATTTCTAGTTTCTTTTCCTAACTTAGTAGGCATATATATACTTCCTTGAGGAAGATTTCACCCTCAATGATTTTCTTCTTGCAGGACATGATTACAGACCTGTAGGCATATGAATCTTAGTTCACAAAGAACACTTATTGCCTTACATGTAGATCTGAAAGCTACTTAGCTGAGATCCAGGCTATCTCATTTTACTACCTGGCTTTTTACTACCCTCCCTGACACTCTCAAGAGTTTTTAATCCTGGAATCTTATACTCTAAGAAGCAGACAGAAACCATATGCCCTTTTCTTGCCTAAAACCTTAAACATAAACTGCCCGTAAATATATTCAAACCACCTACTAAGCATTTCTACTAGAGAAAATCAGAGAAAGAGAGACAGAGACAAAGACAGAAAGACAGAGACAGAGATAGAAAGTCAGAGAAAACAGTACAGGAAGACTTCTGGCAAATTCTGTACCTGGAAATAGTTCACTGAGCACAACATTCACCATCAGCCGATTCTCTTGATTCTTACCTTCCTGAGGTTGGTAATTTCTCTAATCTGATTGGTCTCCTGAAGGGATAAAATACTGTGAAGGTGGATTGACATGTCCTTATGTGCTTCTACTCTTTCAAAAGATCAGAGAGAGAAAGGGGTGGTAAAGAAAGGATAAGAATGAAAATAGAACAAGACAAGCAAGAGTTTGGAATTCTACTTCTCTCTCTGTGTGTGCATTATTAGGACAGGGAACCTGGACCCCAAAGACACTCCAACCACGTATACAGGGAGCCACCAGTTCCATAAGTGTGATGAGCTTACCACCTAAGGGGCTATTTGAGCCAAATGGCTTGCCGGGGGTGGGGGTGTATTCATTCAAAATCAAAACAGGCATAGCTAATCCACTCTCCCAGCAACCACGCAGCAGGCTGAAGCAGCTATGAGTTATTATTCCCTCCAGCCAGGCATAAAAACACCGGCCTAGTAAAGAGGGCGTGTTTAATGGCTACAATTGGAGCCCATGTAACCAAGACCCCCAGGCAATCAATAGAGAGAATTCTTTACAGTACATGGTGGAGCCAGTGCCTTCTGGCAGTGGAAACTCCTGGTGGGTGACCAGCATATGCCAGGGTCCGTTAATGAATCTATTTCCAGGGTTAAACAGATCTAGTAACCTTGCCTTTCACGTGGGTTTCTTTCTCATGAAGTACCTAAACCTTACCAACATGCATTAACACACAAGTATGTTTGTCATTCCTTCTGAAAGACATTATGTGACAAGAATATATCTTAGCAGAGAAAAGATTTCTGATTCATATATATATATATATATATATATATATATATATATATATATATATACACATTGTATCCTTGGGGAAAGTGGCTGCTGAACACAGGGGTCACAGGTGGCTTCTGTATGCCTCACTGGAATGGGCATCTCTCACTTTCCATGAAATCTGAGTTGGAAACCCTCTGAGGATTGCATTCTATTAAGATCTTTAGAAATCAATGAAGGAAAACTGCTAAGGATGACAAAGTAGAGAGAAATTAATAACCATAAATGTAAAGCATAATCATTTTTGAGATGGGATGCCATGTGTCCCAGTCTGGCCTTGAACTGACTATGTAGCCAAGAATAACCTTGAACTCTTGATTCTCCTGCCCCTGCCTCCTGAGGACTAGTATGAGTACTGTCCCATAAGTATTTTTTTAAAGAGTAACTTACCTAATCTCTCTGGCAAAAGGGGGGGGGGAGGGATCACAGTTAGAGTCCACTTAAATTTAAGAATTCATTAGATTGTCAAAATTTTAGGAAAGATTTACTGAGAAGGTAATAATGTGTGTGCATGCATATAGGCATATAGTCAGATAAGCCACCATCACCTGTTCAATTCTTTCCTATGTTTAGTAATATTTAATCTTTGTGAGGGTGGGGCTGAGAGGTGGCCAACAGTTTAGAATGTGTATTGTTCTTGCAGTAGACCCGGGTTAAGTTCCCACACTGGGCAACTCACAACCACCTGTAACTCTAGTTCCAAAGGGTCTGACATCCTCTCCGGCTTCTGCATTTATATGTAATCATGGACATACACTCGGGTGCTCACACATACACCTAAAATAAAAGGAAAAAATACTTAAGAATCAAGTGTGGTGTGTATGTGCCAAAGTTTTTATCAGATGACATCCTCGGTTGTTGAGTTATTATTTCTTCAGGATTGTTTTGTTTTGCTTTTGAGTAAAAAAAAAAAAAAATCATGTTAAAATCCGAAGGCCACAACCTGGCTATACTTTACTGTTCCTGCTCTTTGTCTGTGCCATCAGCTGCTCTCTCCTGATTAGAATCCAGGCCACTCCAGCTCTTTAAAACAATGACAAACGGACCCACCAACGCTGATTTGTGAAGTTGATGGTCCTGACGAGGAAATGACTGGAAGAGGTTTTCTATTTGCTTTTGCTTTTTATTTTGCTTGATTCACATAAATACTATATATCAATAGAGGTTTTTTAAAAAGGGTTTTTGCTTATTTTCATTTATATATAAAGGCCTTTATTTTTTATTATATTTTATTTATTATTGGGGAGGGGCATATTTTTTACAATGTGAGAAAGTCAGAGGACAACTTGCAAGAGTTGGTTCTTTCGTTCCACTGTGTGAGTGGGGTATAGTGGGGATTGAACTCACGCTAGGGAGCAGGCACCTTTCCTCCCTGACCCTAAAAAGCTTTTTTAATGACGTGGATTTTTTTAAAGACAATTTTAAATATTTTGTTTTGCTTTTTATTTCTTCATTTAAAGACAGGGTCTTATGTCTCCCAAGCTGGCCTCACATTTGCTGTGTAGATAAGAGGATGGCCTTGAACCCTCGACTCTCTTGCTTCCACAGCCTGAGTGCTGGGGTTACAGAAGGTGCTGAGAATCAAATGCAAGGCCATACATATGCTAAGCAAGCAGTCTACCAACTGAGGTGTGTTCTCAGCCCAGAGGAATAGAACCCTTAATTCAAACCAAGGAGGTGTCCGTGTTCATGTGGCATTAAAGTATATTCTTTACAATATCAGGCTCCTAAGTGAGGAATATATCTAAAGGATGCTTTAGTGGGAATAGTGAGAGAGGGGAAAGTTACTGATTTCCTGGAATCAGAGAGCCAGTCTAAGTGAAGACATTTGCCACCGCTGAGTTAAGGTGATATTGGATTGTTCAAATCAGTTCCAAGCCAGGTTTGGTGGAACAGAGGTTAACCACTTTGGAGACAGGCAGGAAGATCAGAAGGTCATCCCTGGCCGCATTTGTAAGTTCAAGACCCACCTAAGATACATGATGTGAGACCCTGCCTAAATAAACAAAAACAAAATAAACCCTCCAATACCTGCTCTTCAACTCAATCTCTTCAAGAGTGCAATGCAAGGAAAAGTTCTCAGTTACCGAGGCTCAAATGAGCTGACCCAGTAACGGGCAGCTGAGTGTCCACTACAGAATGACCAGAGCACATTACTTTTATGAATGCAGGCTCTAATCTAACTGATAGAAGAAATAAGCCTTCTTAATGCAACTCTTCATCAACGCATGACAGAATTTATCTTCATGGTCTGTATCATGTAACACCGCTGGGTCTGCCCATATCAAACTTTGCTCTGATTTTGGGACATTGTCTCTTTATTTCTTGGGGGTAGCGTGGACATGGCACTGCAGGCATGTGGAGGGCAGAGGACAACTGGAAGGAGGTGGCTTTCTCCATCCACCATGGTGATCACAGGAACCGAACCCAGCTCTTGGAAGCAAGTGCCTTTACCTACTGAGCCCTGAAAGTTATGTTTGAGGGAAACTTGTCAGTTCAAACTTGGAAACTAAACTGAACATCTCTGGAACTGAAATCCACAATACATACACATAGACTCTAGATAGTTCCACCAGAGGCAAGGACAGTGGGAATACGTACAGGCCAGCTATAATGATTTGTTGTACAGCAGTAAAAATTCCTATGCGAGGGACTTTAACTGAATGTGGAGAATGAACAGCACCAACGTGACAGGAGCTATAAGTGACAAACAGATGACAGAGAAAGAAATGTCTTGAAGTAGTAAAAATGTCCTTAAGTTAGGGCTGGTCAACCTTTTGACATACGTCTTATGCCTAGGATCTGGTGGTTCCAGACGCCTGCAGCCGAAGGGCACAGATGGCAAGAGTTTGCATCCCCAGACTTCCTCAGCACGTGCCTGTGTCCTTTTTCCTTCGAAGTGTTCTTTCTGTGGTGAAAAGCTCATTTGATGTCTGCCTGGTGATTTTATTTTTATTTTCATAGAATTTACATGAAATGCTATTCTGAGAAATTTCTTCTAAAAAGACCCAACATATTCTTAGATTACCATTGTCCTAAAGAAAACAGCACTAGTTGGTTTCACATTTATTTATTTAGATATATGGTCTCACGCATCCCAGGCTGGTCTTAAATTCACAGTGCTGTGTGCCTGAGAAAGACCTTGAACTTCTGCTTCTCCTGCCTCCATCTCTGAAGTGCTGAAGTTCGAGGTAGGCAGGGATCAAACTGGGGCTTTGCTGATATGAGACAAGTACCTAACCACTCTAACATGGCCCACTCTGCTGTAGGCTACCTCTCTAGCCCACACTTACTGTCCTTCCTCTGAACACTTCTCCTTACTTTCATGGATCACATTCTGGGCATGTGTCAATATAGAGGTAATAACACTCAGCCTTTGCATAACATTGTTAGTGAGAAAGCAAGACTGAGTTTTACCATACAGGGGAAGAGCAGAAATACAATCGGAGAATTCTGCTGCTGGGGTGAACCATGACGAAACACCATGCTTGGCTTTCTTTGGCTCACAGAAATGGCTTCAGCTGGACTCTTATAAGCAGAGTTGTTCCTCTCAGACGAGAATGAATCTGTTCATAGAAATTTTAATCAGAAATATGTTTTCCTATATTATAGGGCATGGTTGAGGGTCATTGAGTTACTAAATGAATGTAATTTAGTTATAGAAGAAGTTTTCTAAAAACCAACATTTCACATATGGCAAGTTAATATGATTATAAAATGACTACAACCTCAAAAAAATAAGAAAAAGCAAATCACCAGTCTTGTTTGCCAGAGGATAATATATTAAATATTTTATATGACCATCTGTTTTTTTCTAGTAAGTGCATATATTCACTTCTATATGGTTTAATCATTTTCCATAGTGTATATTCCGATTTTTTATTTCTATGACACTTTAACCTTTATGAGATAATTCTCTAATGGCTACATAAAACTTACCATGTTAATAAGTTATAACTCAAGTGTGTGTATGTATATATACATGCAAGCCCCTTTGAATCTGAGGAGGTCAGAGAACAAATCAGCTCTCACCTTCTCCCACCACGCTGAGTGGCAAGCCCCTTTACCCGATGAACCATCTTGTCGGCCCCTTTGCTGTTACATAGAGTATGCGAAGGTTATATATCACCTTGCTGACATGATATACCCCTTATTAAAAGATTTCAAGTTGTGTTTAACTCCTGGCAACTAAGCTCCTAGAATAGATACCCTTGGCTAAGTACTAGTTAGAAACAAACGGAGGTTTGCTTTTGTTCTGCTTCCTGTTTTGGTTTTGCAGTGCTGAGACTCGAACTCAGAGCCACAAAAAAGCTAGGCAGGCACTCTACACTAAGCTGTACCACATCCTCAGCTCCTAAAGTGCTTTGATAACTAGCATTCAGAACATTAATAAGTACATAAAAAGCTGTATAATGTCAACATTTTTATAAAACATACTCAAAATTCTCCATGTGTTTTTAAAACTATTACAATTGCAAGTCAGCAAGAGAGCTAAGTAGGTAAAGATGCTTGCCACCAGGCCTGATGGTCAGTTTTAGTCCCTGGATCTACACTGTAGAAAGATAGACCACAGTCCCTCAATTCTTCTGATCCTCACACATGTGAAATGGCATGTGAACACATGCATATATCCAAACATACTAAATAAAACAAAACAAATAAAAGAACAGAACTGGAAAGATGGTCCAGCACTTAAGAGCATTTGCTGCCCTTACAGAGGACATAAGTTTGGTCCCCAAACTCATATTTGATGATGCAAAAGCTGCATGAGATCTAATGCTCTCTCCTGACCTTTGGAGGTATCCCACATACGTGCATGTAATGTCACACCATGTACACAGACATACATAGGAATTATTAATTATTAAAAATAAAAAATACTATTGCTAACTTTTAAAAAAAAATGTGCTGGGCTTTACTTTTACTTTCATTTCTATCTTGGCTGTATTTCCAGACAGAGATACCAAAATCAAGCTAGTACAAAGTAAAATTTTAAAAAAAGCAAATTAGTTAATCCCTAAAAACCAAGTGTATAAAAATTAACATGGCCTTTCCAAGCTGGAAGGTACTTCAACTGCCTGAGGTTGCTCCACAGCTGACACGAGCCCAGACGCATCAGGTTTTCTCTCTGGCACACAGCTTCCTGTGTTTGAGAATCTTGGAGCAGTTAATTTTACAAAAAGGAAGTAGGGTTGCCCGGCCTTGCTCTGACTTCTTCCCACCTGACTCTCAGATGAACTGAGCACTCAGTCCATGGGAGTTAGCACCAAATGTCTGAGAAAACGCAGAGACTGTAACATTCTTTAAGAAGGTATAATTCAGCTCTACTTTTCACTTAATTTTTCCCCCTCTGGACTTTTATTTCCTGACATTTCACCTAGGAGATCTAGCATGTTTAATAGATCTTATTTTTAAAATTCCATTTTACTCCTGTGCATGTTACTTATGCATATGTATGTGGCATATGAGTGTATGTGGTATAGGCACATGAATGTGCAGATGGATGCGCCCATGCATGCATCCCAGGCCAGAAGAGGCTGCTGAGAGTCTTCTATGGATCTCTGCCTTATTGCCTTGAGACAGGGTATGTCACTGTATACTTGCTGTTTGGGCATGGCTGTCAGGTCAAAGAGCTCTCAGGATCAGCTGTCTCTGTCTCTGCTTCATATTCCTGAAGTATCTCTCTCTCTCCCCCCTTCCCCCCCCTCACACACACACACACACACACACACACACACACAGAGAGAGAGAGAGAGAGAGAGAGAGAGAGAGAGAGAGAGAGCAAGCACAATGCCTGACCTTCTTTCACACGGGCTCTGGAGATTTGAACTTGGGTCCTCATGATCATGGAGCAAGCACTCTTAACCATGAAGCCATCACTCTAGCCCCCTGTGAGAGATTTTAGTCTTCACTTTAAAAGAAATTAATTACTAGATGAATAATTTCTTTTAAATAATAAGAGGGAAAGCAGAAATGCACATGTGCATTATATGCCCACTTATTTCTAGAGGACAATTGAAGAAAAAAGATTTATATTTGCTGTCTTCTGTGCCCTCATTCCCTGAGGCTTTACAGTTTTTCCTCTCCATACTTAGGAATTAGAAGTCAGCCATATTCACCGATGGCATTGGTTCTAATTTTCTGTCAAGTATCTGAATGTAAGAGTCTATGACTAGTTTAGGAGAGAGAATATCCTTTGAAACATGAAACAGTTCTAAAGGCATAAAAGGAAAGTTCCCTGGCTGATGTTGTCTTAAATAGGGATTTCTATAGGAAAAAAAACTATCAGTTAATTACCAAATCTCAACTATATATTTGCCGTTCTTCCAAAAGACCCAGGTTTGGTTTTTAGCACCCATGGTAGTTCATGCACAGCAGTAACTTCAGTTTCAGGGGGATCTAAGTCCCCCTTCTGTCCTTTGAGAGTATCAGGCATGTGAGTGGTACACAGACATACATGCAGGCAAAACACTTAGATACACTAAACACTAAAGAAAGATTAAATCTCAATTATCAGCAAGCCTGAGGAAGATAATAAAAAATGAAATCTTACTACAGTAACAATAACCACAATAGTATGTAGTTTTGTTGGTGGTTGAAAGATTTAAACCCATAGCTTTGTGCACATTAGGCAAGCACTCTGCTACTGAATTATATCCATAGTGCCATGTATTTTGGATTTATTTGTTTGTTTATGTGTATGAGTGTTTTGTCTGCCTGTATATCTTCACACCATGTGTGCTAGATGGCATCAGAAGAGGGTGTCAGATCTTCTGGAACTGGAGTTACAGATAGCTGTAAGCCACCATGTTGGCACTGGATATTAAACCCCAGGTCATCTGGAGAAGCAGTGTGTTAGTTAGGGTTTTATTGCTGTGAACAGACACCATGACCAAGGCAACTCTTATCAGGACAACATTTAATTGGGGCTGGCTTACAGGTTCAGAGGCTCAGTCCATTATCACCAAGGTGGGGGACATGGCAGCATCCAGGCAGACATGGTACAGGAGGAGCTGAAAGTTCTACATCTCCATCTGAAGGCTGCTAGCAGAATACTGTCTTCTAGGCAGCTAGAATGAGGGTTTTATAGGTCCCACACCCACAGTGATATACCTACTCCAATAGGGCCACACCTTCTAATAGTGTCACTCCCTGGGCGGAAAATATACAAACTATCACAAGCAGCATGTGCTCCTAACACTGAGCCATCTCTCCAGCCCCCGTAGGGATTTTAAAGGCACACGTTTTCCTTTGCTATCACACAGTGATAGTCCAGACTGCTAACTTGCTATGTAACTAATTTCTGTAAAATGTTACATTTACAAAGGCTCCATGTGGTCAGATAGTAATATTGGCTAAGTACAGGTGTCCCTCCCTCCCTCCCTCTCTCCCTCCCTTCCTCTCTCCCTCCTTTCCTCCTTCCCTTTCTTTTTTTTTTTTTTTAACCTGAATGTATAATCCCCAAGAGACTCAGCCATCTATCTCCCCAGTTTTGGTGTCTATTATTTTTAATGTCAACTTACTACATACAGTCCTTCCCTAATGGGACTGTCAGACTGCTAACTTTTCTCCTCTTCAAGCTTGAAAAGGTGTTAAAATGTGTCCTGAAGAGGTCACAGGAAGTCTAGAAGAGCACACAGGACAGGCCGCATGGGAAAAGCACAGGGGAAAGATAGGTGTGTCTTAATAGAGACTAATGTCCTCGGAATGTGGGCTTATGAGCTGAAGGGAGGTGGCCGACACTAAGAAGTTACAGGAAGATGTGTCCAGTAAGGCAGGACTATCTTGTCTTAGACGTAGTCATCACTTGCGACCTAGCTAGGTCAACAGGTATAAAACCCAGTCTTTCTTTGTGGAAAGATTGTTCTAGAAGGTGCAAGCCCAGAACTCCTCCCTAACTTAATACTCAACCAGGAATCATCCAAAGAGCAACAGGCAGTAAGCTATTTTCTCAGAATGGAGCACTGAAAACAAGGATTGACTAACAAATTTTAGTTTAGTGATTGAGTGGACTAGCTAGCTAGTGAGCTCTGGGGGTCTTGTCTTTTTTCTTCTCAGCACTGTGATTATAAAGGCACACTACTATAACAGACTCTCTATGTGGATTCTAAGAATCAAATCCCATGTCTTCTTGCTTGCATGGCATTTGATTTACCACCTGAGTAATCTCTCTAGCCCACCAGGGGCTCTCCTCCTCAAGAAGGGTATGTCTTTGGTGACTCAACATCTTGGGCACCCATGGTAAAGGCATTCTGTCTATCTGCCTCTGATGTCTGTCTTCCTCTGCTGTAAATGTTCATGTGAAGAAGACAAGACTTTCCTGGGATGTGGCAGTGATGTCCAAATAAAATTTATTATAGTTCTGGTTGCTTGACAGGAAGGGAACAAAAAGAAGTTGGAAACCAAGAAAGGGTGTAAATGGTTGTTTTAAATGTTGTTTAATAATTCTATTAGTTATTAGTATGACCCAGTGAGCCCCCCCCAATAATTGAGGCAGAGTCCTATGGATTTTTTATTACAAATGTTGTCCCCCTTCCCAGTCTCCCCTCCATGAACCCCCCTTCCCCTCCCCTTTGGCTCTAAGAGGGTGATCCCCCATCTACCCACACACTCCCATCTTACCCCTCTAACATCTCCCTTCTCTGGGGCATCAAATCTCCACTGAGACTAGAAAAGGCAGTCCATTGCTACATACATAGTGGGAGTCATGGACTGGCCCATGTATGTTCTTTGGTAGTCCCTGGGAGCTCTGAGGGGTCCAGTTAGTTGACACTGTTGTTCTTCCTATGGAGTTGCAATCCCCTTCAGTTCCTTCAGTCCTTCCCCTAACTCTTCCATTTGGGTTCCTGGGCCCAGTCCAATGGTTGGCTGTGAGTATCTGAATCTTAGGTGCTAGCAGAGCGTCTCAGAAGACAGCCATGCCTGGCTTCTGTCTGCAAGCAGTTCTTGGCTTCAACAATAGAGTTGGGGTTTTGGTGTCTGATCAGGGGATGGATCCCAAGGTGGGGTGGTCTCTGAATGGCCTTTTCTTCAGTCTCTGCGCCATTTTTTGTCCCTGTGTTTGCATGTATGTCTTTTTGGGTCTGGATTA
Source organism: Mus minutoides (assembly GCA_902729485.2). Taxonomy (NCBI): domain Eukaryota; kingdom Metazoa; phylum Chordata; class Mammalia; order Rodentia; family Muridae; genus Mus; species Mus minutoides. The sequence continues at coordinate 447,652 of LR749494.1, read as the reverse complement.
CCTCACTCAGAATGATATTTTCTATTTGCCTGCAAAATTCATGACATCCTTGTTTTTAATAGCTAAGTAGTATTCCACTGTGTAAATGTACCACATTTTCTGTATCCATTCTTCCATTGAGGGGCGTCAGGGTTGTTTCCAGCTTCTGGCTATTATTACAAACAAGGCCACTATGAATGCAGTGGAGCTTGTGTCCTTGTGATATGGTTGATTCAATGCAATCCCCATCAAAATTCCAACTCATTTCTTCACATAGATAGAAAGAGCAACTCTCAACTTCATATGGAATAACAACAACAACAACAACAACAACAACAACAACAATAAAACCAGGATAGCAAAAACAAGTCTCAACAATAAAAGAACTTCTGGAGGACTCACCATCCCTGACCTCAGGCTGTACTACAGAGCAATTGTGATAGATAGATAAATAAAGCAAAAGCATGGTGTTGGTACAGAAACAGACAGGTCAATCAGTGGAATAGAATTGAAGACCCAAAAATAAACCCATACACTTATGGATACTTGATCTTTGACAAAGAAGCCAAAAATATACAATGGCAAAAAGAAAGCATCTTCAACAAATGGTACTGGTCTAACTGATGGTTTGCATGTAGAAGAATGCAAATTTTGATCCATTTTTATCTCCGTGTACAAAGCTCAAGTTCAAGTGGATCAATGACCTCCACATAAAACAATCTAATAGAAGAGAAAGTGGGAAATAGCCCTGAACACACTGGCACAGAGGGAAATTGCCTGAACAGAACTTTAATGGCTCAGGATGTAAGATCAACAATTGACAAATAGGACCTCATGAAACTGAAAAGCTTCTGTAAGGCAAAGGACATTGCCATAGGACAAAAAGACAACCAACAGATTGGGAAAATATTTTTATTAACCCTACATCTGATAGATGATAAAGGGCTAATATCCAAAATATACAAAGAACTCAGGTTAGACTCCAGAAAACCAAATAACTCAAAAAAAAATGGGTACAGAGCTAAACAGAGAATTCTCAACTGAGGAATCTGGAATGACAGAGAAGCACTTAAAGAAATGTTCAACATCCTTAGTCATCATGGAAATACAAGTCCTATGGATTTTTAAAATCAGCTTTAGCACAATTTCTGGGTGAATTACCTAATCTATTTTTCTCTATGCTCGATTGTTAACTCCCCAGCTGCACTCTCCAAGTCCTTGATGTTGGAGTCTCACCTGGGTTATTTCTGTTTCATCAGTCCATTCTCAGGGAGCTTTCATTCAGCCATGTGCTCCTGTTCCATCATGTCAAATGGAGACCTCCTGTACTTTCTCCTTCTTCCTCCTCCTCCTCTCTCCTTCTTCTTTCTCCTGTTTTTCCTGTGGTCCCTACCAGTAGCCACTTTATTTAATTAATAGCTTTAAATTGAGGAGCAAGGTTTACACAACAAAGGCTGGTGTACATGAGAATTCACTGGTCTGGGGGCAACCAGATCTTGGGGTTCAGAATTTATCATTTGTACACACTGCACCAGACCAACCCCACCCCCACCCCCCGACAAATGAGTTCCACACCAGCTGACAGGCTTGATGATACAGTCACCAGCACAAAATCAGCAGTGAAGAGGCTGAGAATCATCTCACAGTGTGAGAGTTTCCAACTCAACCAACAGGAAACGAGGGAGAATGACAAAAAGCAGCCAGAGAGAAGGAGAAATGAGTGCACAGAACAAGCCATCCCAGACAATAGCATTCTACAGAGGAGCTTAGAGGAGTCTAGCAGAATAGCGTGGATAGCTGGGGAGATTGCTCGGTTGGTAAAGTGCTTGCCATATAAACACAGAGGACATTGAATTTGATCCCCAGAAGTCACATTTTGTTTTTTTGTTTTAACTTTAAAAATCATTTATTTCTGTATTGATAAGCATTGTTTGTTTCCAATACCTCATTTTATTAAAAAAGTATTTCAATATGTGTGTACCTAGTTACCAGTTCCCTTAGCTCTATGAAATTCACTCCTGAAAATGGGATTCCTTGGTCTAGAAGTACAGACATTAAAATTCTCTTCAGTACTCCCAGCTTGCTTCCCACAAAAGGCCTTAAGAACACTGTCAGTAACAGTGTGTAAAGACTGAATCCGTCTTTCATGCTTTTGTCAATGTGACAAAAAGAAATGTATTTGGTTTTACTCTCTAGCTCTCCTGAATGACTGCCACTCAGACACATGTCTCCTTTGTGATTTCATTCCGGTGGTCATTGAGTTTGTATTGTTTAATAATTTTCAATGTGATGATTTATACTTTATTATCAAAATTTAAGGGTCTTTTTGCTTTGTTTTGATATTTTATTTACATCTCAAATTTGTCCCCTTTCCTAGTTTCCCCTCTGAAAACCCCCTATCCCCTCCCCTCTCCCCCTGCTCACCAACCCAACGACTCCCGCTTCCTGGCCCTGGCATTCCCCTATACTGGGGCATATAATGTTCACAGGACCAAGGGACTATCCTTCCATTGATGACCAACTAGGCCATCCTCTGCTACATGTGCAGCTAGAGCCATGAGTCCCTCCATGTGTACTCTTTGGTTGGTGGTTTAGTCCCTGAGAGCTCAGGGGGTACTGGTTGGTTCATATTGTTGTTCCTCCTATGGGGCTGCAAACCCCTTCAGCTCCTTGGGTACTTTCTCTAGCTCCTTCTTTGGGGACCCTGTGCTTAGTCCAATGGATGGCTGTGAGCATCCACTTCTGTATTTGTCAGGCCCTGGCAGAGCCTCTCAGGAGACAGCTTTTAAAAGGAATGCCTGTTGGTGTCTCATGCTTGCACTCACAGATCTGGGGAGCTGGAGACAGGTAGATCCCCGGGCTTGCTGGCCAGCTGAGATAGCCTATTTGTTGAGTTCCCAGCCAGTAAGAGACACTGCTTAAAAAAGAAGGTGAACTGTGCCATGGGGATGGCACCCAAGATTGAGTGCTGACTTCAACATGTACATTTGTGCATTCATGTGATCAAATCCCCACACTCACATGCAGCCACACAGCATCACCACCACCACTGCCAAAAGTCAGAGCAGACAGCTGAGAGTTGGAGGACCAATGCTTGTGGAACTCTGGAGTTCATAAAACTCTGTGCTAATGGGAGCATAACATGCAATTAGTAACCCCCCCTTCAATTACAGAGGGAGCTGATGTGGGGAGAAGTTGCTACTTGCCAAAAGTTATGTAACTAGATCAAGGTGAAGCCTGCTGAGAATGGAGTTTTGACAGACATCCCTAAAGGTGTACATGAGGGCTACAATGGTTGAAATCCTTTCCTATAGCAATTGGCCTAGATTTAGGGGATCAGAAATCTGCTCTACATCTGGTTGTTAGACAGGAAGGTAATAACAGGGGTTGGAAATACATCTGTGACATCCAGGGAGCAGCCTGTGTCTTCAAGTGTCCTGTCTCTTTGATTCAAGGTGGGGACAGAGCAAAGCTTGCTTGGTGTTATATATTTGATAACCCTTAGTTCATTTACTATCCCTAGCTACTATTTTACATATAATAGTCACAATATATCAACACTTAGCACAATCTCTTTTCCTTGACAGTTTAATTAGTAGACATTAAGAAAAACTACAGGCAGGGAAGATGGCTCAGTGAATAAAGTGCTCTCTGTGCAATCAATGAAGACCCAAATTCAGATCACCAGTTCCCAGCTGACAGCTGAATGTAGCCGTACATGAGCCCACTACTGGAAGTGGAGGGGTGGCAGAGACATGGGACTCAGGGGCTAATGGTCAGCCAATCTATTGGAAAGTACCTTTAGGTTCATTGAGAAACCTTGTCTCAAAAAACATGGTGGAGAAGCAGTTTAATAAGATACTCTGAGTCAATCTCTCCTCAGCATGAGCCAGTATACCTTCACACACACACACACACACACACACACACACACACACACACACACACAAATATACTACACACACATACACATGTGGAAAAAAGAAAAAAAAAGTAAGACCGAAATGGCGGGTCCCTGGCCTTATGCTATTAAAATTCTATCTTCTCAGAGCTTTGCTTTCAGTGAGAGCTTTGCTTTCAGAGAGACCGCCAACTCCTCTGTAGCATTTCTCGTTGAGCTGGTGCTGTACCTGGAGATGTGGCAATGGAGCATGACAAATTAGCTGGTGGTTTAAAGAAGGAAACAGGGAGGATCTCATTAGACTGAGCTCTAGGAAAGTTGCTTTGTAGGAAGTGACGTTTTACACTAGTAACCCTGCCACCATGGCCAGATGCTTTCTGTTCACTCGCTCTCTGTGGTGTGCTCTTTCTGCTGAGTTCCTGGAGCTCTACATAGATAGATGGTGCTACACTGTGCCCTTGAGTTTATGCTCTTGGAGAAGAGCTAATGAAATGACTCAGGGTTTAGGTCATCCACCCCTTTAATGCAAAACAGAGGTATGAAGCCAAGAATAGGAGTAAAAGCAAAACAGAGAACACTGCACTTCAGTGGCAGGGGTGCCTGAGCTGTTACTACTACAATCAACAATTAGCAAGAGCTCTCAGAACTCACAAGAGACTTCAATTGTCTATGGCAGTGAATATGACTCTTCTTGGGCCCCAAGAAATACTCATTGAATTTTACTAAGAAAATAAAAACAAAAACAAAACAAAACCTAGGGTAAAGTGCACAAGAAGAAACTTCTCTTGAACGGATTTTTGAGTGAGACCATGCTTGGTTTATGTACCTTTTCAGTCAACGAACATTATTAGTTTCTCTGTGTGACTTTCTTTAACACATGCTTCCCCAACCCATTCCTGGAGAATTTTAGATATTTTTTTCTCTACTCAAAATCTCACAAATATATGGTTTTTTTTCTAGCTTTGAAAAATATTTCAGCTTTTTTTCTTTCTTTCTCGACTTAAGTCATTTGGACTTTGTAAAAAAAAAAGAGTATAAAGTAAGAATATAATTCATTTCCTCAAACAGACAATTTCCATTCTTAATTGCTTGAATAGTCTCTGTCTTTTGTATTTCCATAATTTTTCTCAAAGCAGAATGTGAAAGAAGCAGTCTGCTCGATTGAGATTTTGTAGTATAGAGTGTTTCAGTTGTGGTCAAGGAAGAATGCAGGGCTGTGTGAGTCTGTGAAACACATGTGGCTTGATGCAAACCACCCCTCCTCTCCATCATTCCTCCTGGCTCCAGTTTCTCCCCTCAGAGCCTCAACCTTTTGCCTTCTTTCACAACCCAGTACATAAATCCAGGGTATGTCACAGGTTGCACAGAAACAACTACATTACTTTGGTCTTCCAGACCTTCTCCCAACCTCCAGCCACTGGCCTTCTGACCCACCCTCATATACTCACCCAGTTGACAGACAAATGCAGTTAATAACGCTGTTGGGCTGGGAAACTATAGCAAAGAAATAGGAAATCTTATAGATAGGTTATCTAAGAGAGCTATATGTAAAAATAGAAGCTATTTCTATTCTGTATAACTGGGGGGAGTCACTTTTTTTCCTAAACTTACTCTCTCTCTCTCTCTCTCTCTCTCTCTCTCTCTGTGTGTGTGTGTTTGTGTGTTCGCTTCCCTCCCTTCCCCCTCTCTCTCACACACAGAGAAAAATTTTCATACTTGAGTAGCTTCTGCAAAATACATAGAAATATAGAAGAAGTAGGCATTCCTCTACAGTTGAAAGATCTTTTTTTTTTTTTTTTTAAAGGTGGTTGATTTCCAGTCCAGCAGTCCAATCCAATCCGGCACGATTTCCCCTGGCATCCTTTAGTCCACACATCTAGGTTTAAGGGCAACTTTTGAAATAAACTGGTTCTTTCATTCCATCACACAGGTGGGTCCTGGGGATTGAACTCAGATTTTCAGGCTTGGTGGTGAGTGGCTTTCTTTGCTGAGCAATCTTGCTGCCCAGTCATGTCATATTTTATTATTTAAACGAATTATAAATACTTCATGATCTTAGAAGTGGGAAAAAAAAGAGCCAGAAACAAACACCAAAAGAGCAAACACTTCCCTCTGCGATGCTGGTATCAGTGGCAGGGCTGTTACCAGTTTGAAAGACCACGTTTGACTGGTGTACTTCAAAAAGCCAACTCAATGCGACTCTAAGTAACTTCTAACTTAGAGATCAGCACTGTAAACCGATGGATAATTTGTATAAGAACCCTAGATTTCTAGGGGCGTCGCCAATGATTTTCAGGTCCATCTCTCCAATGAGAATAGGGACAGGCAATCTTAGCTAATAGGTTTTCCCTTTTAAACTCCTAACAGGCAAAGGTTGTTAGGACAACGTATGACATCTGTGTGTGCTTTTATCTCTACGACTTTTCCCCCAAGACTTTTTAAGCCTTATAGCTTAAGGGCTCTCTTCTGATTAGATCTAGAATTGCTCACTCGAAAAGATAACCTACTCCTCACAGCAATTTGTAATGTTCTAACCAGAGTGATAATGGGTGGTCCATTCTTTCTAAACGTCCCACTTGTGCATATTCGGGACGGGGGAACTCGGGTGTCTCTGCAACTCTTTTTTTGAGCACAGGATTGGAAAGCGAGGGATACTGTCTTACCCACTCGGGTCAGTACACGGGCGAGTGCTTGTCCAACACGGAACCATTAGGAGCCAAGCAAAGTGCGGAGCGGGTCCACACCGCACGCCGCAACGCAGCCCACCAGGCTTGGCCGGATCCTAACAATGCTACCCTCGTGTCTCGGTGCTCGCCTCCAGCGCGCCTGCACGTACGTAGCTCGCACGTGTGTGTTGATATGGAGTTCGCGTGTGGACCCCCTTAGAATATGCTGAAACCGATTTCTCAGCGAGGCGCCGGAGACAGGTCGAGGGAAGGTAGGAGCGGGTGCGGCGGGCTCCCCCGGCCTCGGGGCGGGGAGGCAGCGCCGGCCGCGCAAGTCCCGCGCCTGCCGCTAGAGCCCCCCGTGCGCGGCTCGGCCCAGGCCCCGCGCTCGCCCGGCCCGGCTCGGCCCGGCCCGGCCCGGCCCCGCGCGGGGAAAGACTCAAGCGCACACGATGAACTCCGAGGAGGCCGCGAGCCGGGCCGGCCGCCGCGCCCGCACCGTGTGAACCGCCTCTTGGTTGGGGGATGCCAACTTTGCCCCCCAGGCGTCCTCTGCAGCCCCGCAGGCCCCGCGCCGCCGTCGGGCTGAGGAGACGCGGTGAGTGAGCGAACGAACGAGCGAACGAGTGAGCGAGAGCGCGCGGCGGGCCAGGCCTCCAGCCGGCGCGCGACGCCCCGGCCGCCTCGCCCGGCTTCGCCCCGGCGCGCGCCGAGGCATTTTTTTTTTTTTTTTTTTTCCTGTGGTGGAAGCCGCCGCCAACATGGCGCCCCTCGAGCCCCGAGCCCTCCGCGCTGAGCCAGCGGGGGGAGCCGGGGAGGAGGGAGGAGATGGCGGGGAGGAGGAGGCGGCGGCCTGCGTCCCCCCCGCCCCCCGCGCCCGTCGCCGGCTGAGGCCCGAGAGGCGCCGGGCGGCGGGAAGGAGGCGGCTCCGGAGGGAGGGCCGGGTGCGGCGGCAGCGGCGGCGGCGGCGGAGCGGAGCATAATGGTGGGGAAAGCTCGGCGGCGGCGGGGCGGCTGGGCGGCGGGGAGGGCGGAGGCATCCGCGGCGGCGGCGGAGCGGCCTGTGCTGTGGCGGCTGCCGGGGCCGCGGGCTCCGGGGCGGGCGGGCAGGCGGCGGCTGCCGGTGGCCTCAGGCACGGCCCCAGGCCGGTGAGGCCTGACGGGTGGGCGCGTTTCCTCTGTCCAGCACCTTTTACCTCCGGCTGCCTTGAGGAGCAGGCCCGCGGGAAGGCCGCGGAGAGCCGCGCGCGGCCTGCTGGCGCCGGGAAGCCACGGAGTCTTGTGAGCTCCTCCCGCCGGGTCCCTGCGCCTCCCGCTTGGCCAGGCCCTGGGGCCTTTGCGCGGAGCGTGTAGCGAGCGGGCGGACCGGGGAGCGATGAAAGCGAACGCCCCTGAGACCCGAGACCGGAGTCCGTCGCTCTCCCGGGGCTGCAGGCGAGCCGGTAGCGAGGCCTCAGCTGCCTCAACAGGTCCTTCTGGCCGTCCTGGGGGGATCGGCCGCCTTGTGCCCACGCAGAGCTGGGGAGAGAAGCCGATGGGGACGCTGCCTGTGGGGTTGTGGCCCGAACTTTCGATTGCACTGTCTCCCCTCGAGCCTTTTCCCTGGGCCGAGCCGAGGGGGCTTTTGCGGTGTGTCCTTGGGACTTAGTCGTTGGTGATGTGTTTGTGGTGCACGGTGTTTGCCGTGTGTCCGTGGTACTGACTGTCCTATGTGATTTGTGTGTAGCACTCGGTGTCACGGGCAGTATGCATGCACACAGTACCCCAGTCCTCTAATCTGTATAGACGCCAGCCTCTGCCAGCGGACCGCTGAACTGTGCGCTGGATCCCCGGAGTGATAAGATGTGAACATAGTATCTAGCATTGTGTGCGGTTCAGTGTGCAGAATCCTTGTATAGAGTATCCAGTGTCATAAAGTGTTACAGAGTATCTGGTGTTAACATCCCTTGCAGGACCAGTGTGACTGGTGCCTTATACTGAGTACACACACGGTACCTGGTTTCCTGTAGGGTTGTATACACAGTTACTAGTGTCATAAGCAGTGTTTACACAGTACCCATGTTAGTAGGAGGCATATACTGTACCTAGTGTCTTATGTGGTATGTATCCAATTGCTGGTTTCACTTGCTGTATACATAATGACTGATGTCATGTGTGTTTTTAAGCTTAGAGGAAGTGGCCAGGTGGCCCGATGAAGGAGAGGTCACCCCAAAGGCAGTAAGCAGTTTAAGGGGTTTTTGTGAGACTATCTCACCCAGGCCCTCTCTCTGCTTCACCTGAGAGTTAATTTTCCTACAATCAATTGTGTTGTATGCCAGCAAAAACATTAAAAAAAATCATTAGGAGACGCAGAAAGTAAATGCTTTAAAAAAAGAAAACAAGATATGTAACAAGATATGTAGCTTAATTATTATGGGACACATAATCTCAAATGATTGGGGGGGGTGTCATTGATTCTTAATTAGTTTCTGGAAGTTAATAGAGAGTGTCTGGTTGTACTCTAAAAGTTTGAGTGTTTTGTGGTAGTTAAGATGGTATTTGTACTTTTTAAAATCTCTAATATGTTGGACTAGAAAAAGAAATGTGAACTTATGTCCAGGTAGATTATTTTCCTGGTCTCTGTTTACATTGTAGTCAGTACTTTGGTTATATTGTAGTCAGTATTTTGGCTGACTCAATAAGATGAAGAGGCCAGAGAATCAAAGATCAGAAGATGTGAGATGAGATTATGATCATGTTAAAATAAGTTTCTTGTTGAACTCTGATTAAGAGAATTGTTGTACTTTATGCACTGTTGTTTTCTGGATAGGCAGTTCAGGTGAAAACTGCGTTTCTTGTGTTCTCCAAGGTGGACAGTTTGGTTTTTGTTGCAGTTAGTATTTGCAATAAATGCACACATGAGTGCTTTTGTTATAAGGAAAAATGGATTTAAAATGTTAGAACTCCACTCTAATTCTACTTAAATATTTTTCAGGTATCCTATAGTTAGTGCTCTGAGAGGATGTCCATTTGCCTGTTTCTGTAAAGGACATAGGTTTGTTTCATCCTTTTGTAACCCTTCCTCTGTTCCCCTTAAGATGGTTCTGATAGCATATAATAGAGGCATTCATATCCCTTCATAACTTAATTGAGATGCTAATTGGAGCAAAGATTTTTGACATTTGTAACAGAACTATCACATGCTGTTAGGACAGTGGTTGCTTAAAGCCCTAACCAGCTGTTGGAAGATTTTTATTACCCTCTCTAATTTTCAGTTGATTGATTTTTTTTAAAAAACAAACAAACAAAAAACCAAAAAAAAAAACCATCATTAAATCTAAGCAAAGAGAATGTGTCATGAAAAGAAAAAAGAACTAGCAAATGATCAGCAAACCTTAGCCTTTCACTGCTTGCAAACCTTCAATTGAACTTCACACTAATTTCTTTCAGGGTGGTTAATTTTGTTGTTATTTTTATTTGAGTCATACATAATGATTAAGACCACAGACCTAGAGGGCCCGTGACTTGGGTTTGAATCTTCCTTGGGTCATTTAGTAGGCTCTTGGCAAATGACTTACCTTTTGGCAGGTTAGGCAATGAAGAACAAGGAGTAAGTGAACTAACTTCGCAGTTCTTGTGAGGATTGGACCGTTCCTGAAGCAGTGCCGAGCTCCCCAGAACTGTGAGGACAGGTTGCACAGCTGAGGTCCTCATGGCTAGGCATTATTCCCTCCTTGATTTAGGACCTGCAGAGGTGCAACCAAAGCTGAGCTCCCATCTAGGCTCTCTTGTGTTGCCCTTAAACCTCTAGTTATCTAGCATGGAAGAAAGTTGTTATTTTCTGTCCGGGTATTTAATCAGTTTTGTTGAATTTGATACAAGAAAGACTGCAGATTAGGCACCTACCAATAGTTTGTAAAGTTGCCTGTATGCAGGTAACGTTCCTAGAAGTAGTCATTTTTTGTACAAGTTAAGTACATAGCCCAGGCTTAAATAGCCCATTAGCCCAGAACATGGCTCAAATGAGATCTGACACCTTAACTCCTCTTCATTTTGAACTTTTGTTTTCTGTGGTGGAGATTATGTGGGAAGACTTTCTAGATTTGTTGTTATTGTGTATGTTTATGCATAATGTGTACCAGTGTGCATACTGAGACATGAGTTTGGAAACCAAAAGACAACTTGCAGGAATGAGTTCTCTCTGTTCTGAATTCAGAATCAACAGGCTTTTATAGCAAGTGCCTTTACAGACTGAGCCATCTTGCTTGCTCAGAACTTTGTAGTGTTAGTTTTTATCTCCATCTATTGTTACTTAGCTTCTCTCAGTGTGCCCTTGCTATTGCTGTTTTTGTTTTTCTCCTTCCTTTTTTTGAGTTTTATTTATAAATTATATAAAGACTAAAAGGAATACACACACACACACACACACACACACACACATATACACACACAGCTCCCAGAAGCAATTTTAACAATGATGCTTTTTGATTTTTAATTTATTATGTCAGAACCCCTGGTATTTATCATCCATGACAAACATATGTAGCTGAAACAGAGCATCTGAGAGTTCTTTTTAAACACTGGCTCTAATTTGGTACTTTTACTCACCTATTATTGAATAGAAGATATAAAAATCCGAAAGATTAAGCATCTCACTAACCTGTATATATAATCATCAAATTGCCCAGTTAAGTATCTCCCTCTAACAATTTGCTTAATTTTATCTACTTGAATACACAATGGACTATGCAAGTACAACTGTACAACTTCAAGTTACATGTTTTATATTGCCTCAGTAGATAATCTGCAGGGAACAACTGTGGTCATCATTTCACCACTTCATTCTGGAAACGAATTCCATTTCTCATCCATATTTTCTAAGAATTGATAAGAGATGAAAGGCAGCTAGTTTATATCTGCACATGGCTCTCCTACAGTGACCATGAGCTGCTTGCAGTGCCTGTTGTCTTATTGTCCCAATAAGTGCAGCTCTAGCTTGTGCTGTGGTGACTGGGGTGTTAGGGACCTGTGGCTTCCCGTGGTTCTCTGTTGAAATATAACCACAGAAGTGAGTACCCGACAGTAGAACGTTGCTGCATTTCCACTACAGTGCCATGCTCACACACACTCTCATCTTAAAAGTCTAGAAGTCTAAATATGGGAAGTTGCGTGCCTTGTAGCCGTGTGTTCCTATCCTGCTGTTCATGGGCATGCCTGTGCACTGGAGCATATGTAGGGATCTGTGTAGCACTGATGTTCAGAGCCCTGCGATGCTGGGTGAGTGACAGAGAGATAATCTGAATATAAATTCCCTGAGAGCAGTCCTTGTGAATAATCTAACTGCTAGACACGTGCATGAAATGGGTGACCATTATAAGTTTTAAGGAAAGGGAGGGGAGAGGGAGGGAGAAATAGAACTATAAGCCTGCTGTTATTGACTGTTTTCCACCTAGAAAATCCTAGTTAGTTTTACTGTGGAAATGTTATGTAGGATCAGAATCAAAATTATTTATAAATACAAAGCACAAATCTGTAAGCAAAACATATATTTGGATATTTAAAAATACTTGCATAGTCCATTGTGTATTCAAGTAGATAAAATTAAGCAAATTGTTAGAGGGAGATACTTAACTGGACAATTTGACGATTATATATACAGGTTAGTCAGATGCTTAAGTTTTTGGATTTTTATGATATCTTCTATTCTATAATAGGTTTTTAGTTTTTAAGTCAGGTTTTTAAAAGGAGACTTTAATATTTGGGACTGTGTTATCACAGTGAGATGCAGGGTAAGACCTTAGCACCTGTTAAATAAAGGAGTAGAAATCCCTTATGTCCAAGTGCTTAAGTCTTTTATTTACCATGGCATTGTAAAGATATGGCTCCTTTGGCTGTGTAGCAAGCTTTATGAAGTTTATTCCATGAAGTATTTGCTTCATGAGTGGCTATAACATACCTGACTTTATATAAAACTTAAAAAAAAAACATAGGCAGTGGTAAATACTGGTAAGTTGGACTTTTTAGACATTTGAAGATAGGCCGGTAAGCCAGACATGGTGTTGTATGGACCTTTAACCCCAGTACATAAGAGGCAGAGGCAGTTAGGTCTTTGAGTTTGAGCTATCCTAGTCTACAGCTAGAGCTACACAGAGAAACCCTGTCTCAAAAAATCAAGAAACGAACAAGTGAATAAATGAGTGATACACCAGCATCTGTTTATCTCATAGATATTGGAAGGGAAATAATTTAACATTTATTATGAGAACATAATAATGAAAGATGAGAACATGAAAGATTGCTGCAAATTTTAAAATAGGTGTTGAGAGACTGTAATATAATATTCTCACGATAGTGTTTGAAACCTTTGTAAAATCAGGAAGACACTAACTTCCTGGACTGAGGCATTTCACCTTGCACATTAAATTGCTTTAAAAGTCTAGTTTGTGAGCAGTGTTTAGGAAGCCTTCTTTCCTTGTAAATATGGCCTAAGGCAACACTTTTTTATATTACCTTTTTTTTGTTTGTTTCTTTTGTTTTTTGTTTTTCGAGACAAGGTTTCTCTGTATAGCCCTGGCTGTCCTGGAACTCACTTTGTAGACCAGGCTGGCCTCGAACTCAGAAATCCGCCTGCCTCTGCCTCCCGAATGCTGGGATTAAAGGCGTGCGCCACCATGCCCGGCTACCATTTTTTTAAGCTGTTGGTAATTGAGCACTTACCATACTAGCAATGTTATACACTCCATGTATCCATCACATTAGTGTCTTGAGGGAAATAGTGCACTTTCATAGTAAAGGAACAGGAACAGGCTCCTGTTGCCCAGGGCCATAGAGATATGATCACATTGCTTTGAATCCAAACTTAGGAGCACCAAACGTTAAGTCCATTGTTCTTCTCAGTCTAAGTCCCATGAATCTGCTGCGTTTTTGTACTGATTTCCTGCTCTCCCTGGAGGACCTTTATAAATCTGAGAGAGAGAGAGAGAGAGAGAGAGAGAGAGAGAGAGAGAGAGAGAGAAGAGAAGAGAAGAGGAGAGGAGAGGAATAAGATAATACTGTGAGACCATGCTCATTTGAAAAGCAAGAATTGAAAAGAAAAGAATATTAGAAAACTGATAATCAGAACATTCCATAAATTAAGTTCGGGTTAGTTCCAATTTCTTTGTTAATGATAGCTAGTAATCTAAGAACAAGCATATATAATTGGTTCATTTTCTTTCCATTGCCATAGCAGCTCATTTTATGGAGACACAACTTGGCTCAAGTTCAGGAGTAGTGAGTGGGGATACTTAAATCTTTATTTTAATGTTTATAGTAGGAGAAACATGCTTAGAAATACTTGGCATGAACTCCAGTGCTAAAGTCTTGCTGTCTTAGGAGGGGCAGCCTTTGTCTTGAATCTTAGCTGTCTCTTAACTGGGTAAGTTAATTTGGACTGGAATCCTAAGTTCTGGAACGCTTCTCTGCCCGCTAAGCCTTCAGCTGTCTGCAGGCTGTGTTCTGCTGCCCACAGTGAAAGGGTGTGATTCCCCGAGAAGCACGTGCGTAAGGACCCCTCCTTACGCTCTGGATGCAGCAGTGGCACTGCAGTGGGGTATTAAATATGATTTTCTCATTTAGCAGCTACACAGAAGTTTTCAGAAAGAAGCAGTCCCCTAATGAAGGCTAATTATGGGGAAGCTTTCTCAACTTAGAAGTTATTAGGTGTTTTTCTTTTTCAGTTTTATTTTTGTCATTTGATTTATCTGCTTAGTATTTTTGTGTCTTAAAATTGCATCAGAAAAGCACTATTGAGCGAATCCTTAATTTTTAATCAGATTGTTATATGGAGCCATTTCCCAATTAACATAAAGTTCATCTATTTTAATTGCTTGGGTATTATAGTTGAAAACAGAGAGACTATTTGTGTGTGTGTGTGTGGGGGGGGTAATTTACCATTGGAGATGTGTTTTAAACTACAAAGGAAAAAGTCCAAGGTAACTTGTTTTCTACTGTGTTTTTGTTAGCGTTACTCTTTATATACAGAAAAATCAAACTAACTACCTGAAGTTTTATTATAAAATTCCTAAATATTTTAAAACTCTGCACATACGTGTATGTGTGTGTGTGTGTGTGTGTGTGTGTGTATGTCTTCTGCACATAAAATCTTAAAAAGAAGTCAATTGCTTCTGATTCACTTTTCAGGTAAGAAACTATCATTTGAATCATTTGAAGATTTATTAGAATTGTTAAATTAGTTTTTCTCATTTTAATTAATTAAAAGCTAATTAGACATCAGTTCAACTCAGAGTTTTTTGTTCATTTGTATATTTTAAATGCTAATGAAAAATATTCTATGTAAGCCTTGCTTATAGTAAAGCTGGAACCTCTCCATTTTGAGGGGAATTTTAGATGGCAGTGCTAGAGGATTAACATTAGGAACCAATAATAGCTTAGCATACTAGTTCTCAGTCATGGATGAGCATCTGAACTATTTATTATTACTATTGTTACCAAAATGTTGATCAGAATCTTTGAAGGTGGGACTGGACTCTAATTCTGTAAAGCCCAATTTTTAGTTTCTACACTAATCTCAATATCTCAGTCTCTCTCTCTCTCTCTCTCTCTCTCTCTCTCTCGTGTGTGTGTGTGTGTGTGTGTGTGTGTGTGTGTGTGTGTTTGTGTACCTTTGCAAAATTCTTTTTGGGATAGCTTACTGAAAATGATGTATCCTGGGACCTTTAGCTCTACTTCTCAGGAATTGCTGCAGAATCAGACTTTACATGTTTATCATGTATGCATGAGGCCCCAGGTTCTATCTTTAGCACCAAAAATCAATGAATCAAGTTTCCAAAGGAACAGAATGACCAAGTAGCCTGAGAAAGAAATGCATCTCTAAAGAAAGCTTGAAGTCTTCCCATGCTTCTCAGGAATGTAACTATATTGCCACTATACCAGATTGGGAAGATGACTGTCCAAGAACATTGACACTCCCTGGTGGCATTAGATAGAGCTATAGTCACTAGTTACTGTGCATATCTGGAGATAAAGGAGGCTCAGAAAATGAGCTCCGTACAGCTCAGATGTTCCGTATCACTAAAGCAGCAGCATCCCTGTTCCACAAGAACTTCCCAGGATTCCTCATTGCTCAGATTAAGAGCCTGGTTTCCTTAGGGCAGGCATGTCAGCTGTCTTGGGTGTGCAACTCTCAGTAGTGTGGGCACTGAGGAAATGTTCTAGCTCTTCTTCTTCTGGCCATCTCCTTCTTCAGCCCTAGCTTTTATGTGTGTTTGAATGATTCATTTCCCTTTTATTCTGGATCCTGTCCAGTAGTTTGTTCTCCCTACATGGATTATAAGAGTGGTTCCTTCGTTGAGTGTCTAAGATGTCTGGCTTACTTTCTTTGCTCTGGGAGAAATCTCTGAGCTGTCTTACTTTTGCAGCAGCCACAGTGGCCCATGTCTGCACACTCCTCCACTGCTGTGCTGTCACAGAAATCCCAGGGACTAGGCAGTACCTGCCAATTTGCATAGGCATCTCTTATCCATCTTGAATATGGTGTTCACACTCTCCCAGCTCCACAGAAAGTTAAACTGAATGGCTGTCCGGCTCCAGAGGAAGGATTTAGGACAGGTAACAGTGCTGAAGCACTCACCACAGTGCCAGCACCTGCTCCTCTCCTGACTGTGTGGGCCAGCCCATTTGAAGTCCACTGTATGCAATGATGATAACTAAGTCCTTCCTCTTCTTTAAGAGGGTACCAAGCCAATTTTTTGTCTATAAAAATACTTTAATTCTGGATCAGATACATTGAATATTTATATTTCCTTTTGTTGCTATTAGAATTTTATTTAAATAAAACCATTCTTACAAAAGAGAACATTTTTACAAAGGAGTGTTTTGTTTTTACAAAATTTTAACTTGAAATTTTAACAGAAAAGTTTAGATGGCAGTACTGTCTGGCTTTGTATTTGTTGCTAAGTCCAGGTACCATTTTCTGGATGGGTCTCAGTGCTATAAGGAGGAATGGGGCCTGACTTTGGGCTCACAGACTGGGATTACTTGGAAGTGCTGCCATTCTATGAAAAAGGCTCCACTGAAGATTGGCCTCACCAACCTGATTTCTGTCACCTTGGTGAAGTGGGACCACAGGCTACTTTGGCCTTCCTGTGTCACTGCTCTGTGGGATGGGAAGTGTTACAAGGCAGTAGTCAAAGCTGTCTGCAATCATTTTCCTTCCCTTAGAGATGATAGTCCTAGTAGGGCATTTTAGGATATGTATTCATATTCCAATTTTCCCTTTTAAGTTTCCACTTTTCCTTCAAGCATTAGCCAAGGCATTCTCTTTATTCCTTCAATAAGTAATACCCCCATGTGCATTATCACTGCTATATTAAATAAAGAGTCTGATGATTGGACTTAAAGTTTGTAAGTGGGCTGCAGGTGTTGCTCAGTGATAGAACTCTTGCCTTTAATTTGCAAGGCACTAGGTTCAATCCCCATTACTTCAAGAAGTAAAAAGTGCATGCGTGTATCACGTTGTGTGCATTTGATGTTTTTGTCAAGCTCATCTCCCTCTTTCTGTCATCAGCCCAGTGATTTGATTTGTTTTACAAAGTTCTTACCATCATATTCTTATTATTTAAGGTTTTTCTGTTACTGAGTTCCTTGACTTAGCTTTTAAACTTTCTTAAACATACCCAAAGTGCTGTTTGTAACGTAGGAGGGTTAAATGAATGTATAGGTTGCCAAAAGAATCAGCTCTTCATCTTTGCAATGTTTATTCTGTGTAGACAAAACTCTGATTCTGTTGTTCTGCCCACAACCTACTGGACACACTAGAGAGTAAATGCCTGAACAAAGTGCTGTGGGATCTTGGACACCTGCTCCAAGGTGTATGCTCACCCGGGCTCTGCAAGCCCTACCTCACTTCTCTGATTGAAATAATTCTTCCACTTCCCATGGTAACTTTAACTGTCTCCCTGTCTGCACCATTCTTGTAGCCAACATTAGCTGCCTTTTCAGGAGGCCAGAGACACGGCCACTGAGAAGTAACATGCTTCTCTGCAATCTGCAAACCCGCCTCCATCTGTCAGAACCCTCACCTGTGTTCTGTGTAGCATCCCTTCCAGAAACCTCTGCCTGGTCTATGAGCAAAGAAAACCAAACCAAACAACAAAAATCTTCACTGAATTCTATGCCCATTCTAGGGGCTTCTTTTCTTTCCTTCAGACATCTCTGTTGTCTGTAAACACCTGTCTAAAGCTTATCTTTCTTTTTTCTACTTCCCTCATTGTCAGCAGACCCTGCCCCAGCCCCCCCCCTCTCTCTCTCTCTCGTTTATAGACTAGATCTTTGAGCTGTGAAGGCCACAGATGACTGCTTTCTTTCCACAGCTGGGAACTCCTGGGCCAATCTCCCCCTGAAGCCCTTCTTTCTTTGTTACCTTAGTGCCACACTTTCTCTTCTCTGTGACCTTTTGACTGCTCTTAGACCCTCTTCTGCAGCCCCAAATTGCAAATGATTGACAACCATGCTCTGCACTGTGTTCCGCTGACCATCTCCTTTCAGAATCACTTCTCTAGTTATGGGTTCAAACCACATAACCAGCCACATGCTCTCAGCTTGAACAGATAGAGCTTGTTGACTCAAGCGGGCATACAGCATTACGTCTTACTCTGTAATAGTACTGGAAATCCAAAGGGAGGATGGACTCTTCAGTAATGGATTCAGCAGCTCAGAGGACAGCTCTCCCTTTGCTTATTCTGCTACTCAGCATAGGCTTTATTCTAAGGCTGGATTCAGGGAGCCCCAGTAATTTGGAGCATTACATTCAGACCCAGTAATATATAGAGAAGAAAATGACCATTTTTAGACATTTTAGAAGTTTAGATTTCAAAGTAGCACTAGCATACATCTCTCTCCTGACTGACACAGCAGTTGCTGAGATTCTCAGCTGAGAGGGAGAGGGAGATTCCCAGGACAGCTACAGAGGAACCGAGTGAGGCCAGTAGCTGCTGGCAGTTTAATCACTTTACTAAAACCTCTTCAGTGATTTCTCTTTTCCCTTTGGGTCTCAAAACCTTTATAATGATTAATTTTTTTTCAGTAAACTGACTCCGTATGCACAGACAGTCTTACTATGGTAAGCATACTTTGCGGGGGGGGGGTGGGGGGTGGGGTGGGGTGTCTCTGAATCTGTGTCCTTTCCTCAGGAAAGCCTGCACTGATCCTGAAGTGAGTGCACAGAATATAATTAGCCCTTAGAGTATCTGCATACAGGGCACCAAAGTTATGATTTGTATGAACATAGGTTGATCAGTTGATTGACTGGATATTGTATTCTTGAGTAATTAGGAGACAAAATAAATAGTACAGAGCTATAAACTGCCCTTCACCACACCAAGCAAGGGTAAAACCAGTGTTGGGTAGGCTCAGATAGCATTTGCTAGGTCACTGTTTTTTTAAAATGTTAACATCTATAGTTTTCTTTTGGAAGAATGAAGTGTTAGTAATAATAATTAATAATTAATGTAGTGTTATTTTACTATTTTTATATTTGTGCCTTAAATTCGGGCCTGTCTTAGTTTATATTTTTTTGGTAGTGAGCCTAGCCTTTAGTGGCTGAGTCATCTCTCCAGACCCTGTCTCAGTTTATATGGGAATGAATTTTATGTTTTTACCAAGTCTTACACTTATATTGTACATGATGTCATTTAGGAGATAGGCAGAGAGACTGTGATGGTCTGGTAAAACAGCACATTTCCTACACAACAGGGTGTTTATTAGTTACTTTTCTAGACAACAGGATGTTTATTAGTTAGTCCAAAGAGCAAGAAGTTTCCAAGGTTTACCTCAGGCTTTCCTGCAAGAGGGCTACATGTGAGCTAGATTAGGACTGTCCTGGCATAGTTGAGAAATTAGTTTGTGGTTTGTGGCCCTCTTAAGACAGAATTGTTTTAGAAAACAATATACCTCCATAAGACACAATAATTAGATATATCTAGTTTCTTGGAAACTGATTCTTTTCTCCTTCTCTTCCAAGTCTGCACATTCCCCCACACCAAACTTTGAATCCTCCCTAAATGCAGGCATTAGCAGTCAGTTATTGTAGATGAGTTAGAAATGCAAAATGGCACCACATCTAGATGATGCCCCTTTCAGAATGGTGGGAATACATTTAACCAGAGTGCTTTGAAGGCCAGCTGCAGAGCGGTAGCTGTTGGCAGTTAAGCCTTTAGGTATTGTCAGTGTCTTGCTATGTCCACTGTTAGCTGAAACTGCAGATTATGTGCAACAATTGTAACATCTCAAGTCCTATTTCATATTTCCAAAGATGCTGTACATTTTGAGATAACTCAGTAAGACAGTACCAAAACTAAGATGGAAGCTTGTGTCCCCAGCCTGCTCGGGAGTTGACTGTCAGAAAGCATGCTCTGTGACTCTGGGACAGCAGCCAGGAGCTCTGGTGCCCCACCCTCACCAGCATGTGTTTGCTGTTTGGTCTAGAAAATACTGCTAGCATGTCCTAGTATTTTATCCTCTTGCTTATTTATATTTCTATAGTAAAATGAAACACTGTCAACCTCATTACAGTATATCTGTTATATAGAATGATAATTGAGAGTATAAATTGTGGTAATTTTCACGTAGTTAAAGTTAAAAAAAGATTATGTGTTTGTTCTAATTTTGTCAATTAAATAATTTATTACTTATCCAATAATTTAAAAATTAAAGTTAATTTATTAAAAGGTGATTTTGAATAGAAGGTCAGTACAAGTCTGTAAAAATAACTTATGCAGACATTTCTTTAGTCAGTGACAGATGTTTGCATCTAACGGTTGACTCACTCCTCCCTGAGTCTCCCGCAGTGCGTTTATCATGGTACTAATATGTATCCCAGTGAGTCACAATCTGAAACACGAAATTGTTTCTGCCTTCTCTAGCTTTGAAATGTAATGTTACGCAATCAGCAAATTATGAAAGATCCTTTTTGAAAAACTGAGAGCTGAAATGATTTGGTAATTTGCTGTAGAATGGAGTAGTTGTCACATAACACATGAATGGCCAGCTAAGTAGACTTGAAGAAACTGCCTCTTACATTTTTAAGTTCCTGGGTTGCCAGCGAGGGTTATTTCATCTCCATATCTCCTAACTGTTAGGAATCCTGTTGGCATTTTAAGGTCTGAGTGAATCCTGGTTTGAGAGGGTGACTGCCCAGAGCTGGCATGGCTGGCTGGAAATATTTCAGAAAGTGTTTATTTCCTTCATCCACCTCTTTAATGTGGTTTCAGAGTGCTGATACTGTTAAACTAGTTTTTCAGCGTATTAGTTTATGGCCCCGCAACTTAAATCTCCACTGTGGTTTTACTCTGTAAAGTCACCACACACTTACTTACCTTGGTGTAGGCCCGAATGCTGCTCCATTTTCAAGAATCACATGGCCTCAGAAAACTCTCATTTTGAGACCCCCATAGTGAACACAAGAAGCCCCTATGAAATTCAGGGCTTTGGTTGAATACTCTTGTGTGGGACAATCTGGATATTAAAAACATTAACAGCATACATTTGGAAGCTGGTATGGACAGTCCTAGTATACCATGTAGCCATGGATGTCCTAGAACTTACTATGTAGACTAGACTAGCCACCTACTCATAAATATCCACCTGCCTCTGTCTCCCATGTTCTAAGATTAAAGGTGACGTGCCACCACCACTTGGCTGAACTGTTTAATTCTTAAAGAAGTCATTTATTTGGAAAGTTTAATTTTTAGAACATCATACATGTAAATTAGGTTAAATCAAATATTACCATATTTTAATGTCTAATTTACATAAGCAAGTACCTGTAACTTGATAACAGCCTTTATTTCTGTTTATTTGATTAATTTCTTAGCATATATATATATATATATATATATACCACATGCTTTAGTTTAATTCCTGCTTTTTACTAATCTTCTTAGGTTAGGAAATGAAATGATAGGTTTCATCATGGCCTCTTCTTAAAGGTGTGTCATGTTGTTCTCACTCGTGTCCCACGTCCTCCCCACGACCCCCTTACCCTGCTCTGTATCATAAGTACTCTGTCACTTTCTCTCATTTCATGCCTCCCTGCCTAGTTGTTCACCTGTGCACACAAATATTTAAATCTATGCACCATATGTAATTGTGGGGCTAGGTTCTGCACATAAGATACAAGGTATTTATCATTATGAGCCCAGCTTACTTTACTTAACATAATGATTTTTAGCTTAATTTCTTTTTTATGATTAATTAATTTTTTTACACTCTAGATTTTATCTCTCCCCCATCTATCCTCCATTTCCATATCCCATACCTCCTCTCCATCCCCTGTCTCCACAAGGATGTCCCCACCTCCTACCCCCCACCACCCCTGACCTCTAAACTCCCTGGGGCCTCCAGTTTCTTGAGGGTTAGGTGCATCATCTCTGAATGAACACAGACCCAGCAGTCCTCTACTGTATATGTGTTAGGGGCCTCATATCAGCTGGTGTATGCTGCCTGGTTGATAGTTCAGTGTTTGAGAGATCTGGGGGCGGGGGTGTCCAGGTTAATTGAGACTGCTAGTCCTACAGGGTCACCCTCCACCTCAGCTTCTTTCAGCCTTTCCCTAATTCAACCACAGAGGTTAGCTGCTTCTGTCTATTGGTTGGGTGCAAATATCTGCATCTCACTCTTTCATCTGCTTGTTGGGTCTTTTGGAGTGCAGGCATGCTTTTTGTGATCACTCCATAGCTTCAGTAACAGTGCTAGGCATAAGTAATGCTCTTGCTTTGCTTAAAAGCCTCTGGTAAGTAAAACAACTACCTATATATTTTCGGATGACAAGGTCACTTTGGAAGCAGATTAGTAGAGTCTATATACCTGAGAGCAGCATACTTACAGAGAGAAGCAATTCTGAGGGTTTACTTTGAGTTCTCACAGAGCTCAGGATTGTGATTCTGAGTGCTTATTGGATAAAAAAGCAAAAGATAACACTCTCTGTCACTGATTTCTTGACATTTGTGGCAGCACTGAGAGTTTAGGTTTATGTTCTGGTTTAAACTAAAAATTATAATTTATACTATATATTGCTAGGTTCAGTTGCTGTGAAAGTTTGCTACCTAGGTCTTGGAATAAATGAGATTTAAAATATATTACAAAGGGTTGGGGAGATGGCTGTTCTCGAGAACACTCATCCAAGAGGACTAAAATTGGGTCCCAAGTACCCTTGAGTGGCTCACAACAGCCTGTAACTTCAGCTTCAGCTCCAGGAGACCCAGTGCCCTCTCCTGACCACTAAGGGCACCTGCATTTATGTGTGCATACTCACCTCCACAGACACGACACACACTTAAATAATAAAAATAAAAATGTAAAAATATAAGAAAAACATATATAGCAAAAATATGATTACATTACAAACAAGTCATGTAATTCTTCTAAGTTTATATGCTTAGAAATTATTATAATTTATGTGTGCCTGTGTACATGTGCATAGTCATTTATATGCATTTTAATTTAATTTTTGATTGGATCATTCACTGGCCTGGCACTCAGAATTAGGCTAGCTTGTCATATGAATCTACACATTCCCAGTGTTGTGATTACAAGTGTGTACTACTGTGCCCAGCCTTTTACATAGGTTCTGGGAATCAAACTCGGGTCTTCAAGCCTGTGTGGCAAGGTCTTTATCACCCCAGCTATATCCCTAACACCATTACTGTAGTGGTTTTTAAAGTTAATAATAACAAAAACAGACAATAGCTAGTGTGTGTGTGTGTGTGTGTGTGTGTAGGGTCTTACGTAGCTTTAGCTATCCTGGAGACCAGGCTGGCTTTATAATCAGATAGATCCTCCGCTGGGATTAAAGGTGTGTGCCACCATGTCCAGCTAATAGCAAAGTGTCAGAGAAAGGAAGGAGAGGCATATTTAACACTCAGAAATCATCTTTCTAAACTACTTTGTTAATTTTATAACTTTTAATAGCTTTGATAAAGTGAGATAGCAAAGTGACTTCTCATTGTTCTTTTTAGCTGGTTTCATTTCATTATTGCTGCCCTAAACTGTTCAGCCGATGCTGTGCAAGTGGCAGTGTAGATGGTTTTACCCCTGACAGTGCTGGCTCAGGGTAGGTACATGTGGGTTTGTGCTGATTTCTGCCTCATTCCCTTCCACTCATGCTGTCATTTTTAATGTAGAGAAGCCTGTTTTCCTGTAGTCTTGACACCAGAACATTGCCAGATACCAGTTTCACTAGCCTCATACTTAGCAATGGTCTATTAAATGTAGTTTAACATTTCACTTCTCTAGTTATAAGGGAATCAGGTCGCTCCCCATAAGTTTATACGCCCTTTGTAGGCTTTTTCTGCTTTCTTTCTTTTGTTATGTTTTACTAATTTTTTCTTTCCTTTTTTTTTTTTTTTTTAAATTTAAGAAAAATGTAGAGCTCCATTATCTATTAGAGATCTTAGCTTTTCATTTGTGGTGCAAGTGACAATGTTTCTTATCTGCTAACTTATCCAGCTTGCCACTTAAATAACTCTTTTGCTTTATGTATAATGTATTTTGAACACGTCAGAGTTTGATTTTGGTCTCACAGTTCTGGTCAGATTTTTCCACCCTTCCCTAGTTTCTCTGCTTTAGGATTTTGAGTGACAGGGAATCTCCCCTGACCCCTTTGACATTACAGGGCTTTATTTACATTTTCTATTGCTCGATGGCTCCAATTTTCAGACTCTTGTCTGGATAAGACAGGATCTCAGGTTTTTCTTTTCCATGGTTTATTAGCTTATCTTTGCTATGATCTTTACCTAGATCATGAAGTTGTATGGTATTTTGGATGGCTCTAAGTATCTCTTGTCACCCTTCAGTTGATTGTCTAGGTGGCTTAGAAATGTAGGTAGAACCCAGCTTCTCCTCAGTAGTAGAAGGTAGGCCTGGGAAGTGTGGTGACAGTCCTCTGAGCTCACTTGCCTTAACCTGTACCACCTTGGAGCCTTGCTGTCGGCCTGCACCTCTGCCTGCCACACTGGCTTTCCTTCTCAGGTGCTGTATTTCTGAAACAAGTTGCTCAGAGACTAGATCACACTTGCTTTGTTGTTTCTCGCTGTAAATCTTTTAACTTTGTTAACAATTACATCAACTTTAATTTCAAACAATGTAAACTCAGCATTATTTTTGACATTTCATTAGCATTCTTGTTTGTAAAAGAACCACAATATGGAAACTCTTAAGAGAATTGATAAATTAATTTTTTACTTTTGATTCTTTAGTAAATTCCTAGATAAGACACCAAAGTGTGACCAACTAAAGACGTAGTAAATTCTGTTTCTGCAAAATTAAAACCTTTTTGTGCATCAAAGGACATCACTTTAAAAAACAAGCAAAGAGTTAGGGGTGGTATATACTTGTAATCTTAGCTGATGGGAAATTGAGACAGGAAGACTGAAAATTATAAGGCTGAGTCTGGGCTACATCTTGAGACCCTGTCTTAGAGTGGTGGGGAGGGAGCAAGAGAGAGACAAGAAGTCATAACTGATAAAAATAAATGGTGAATGCAGCATGCAGTCAGGAGGAAACTTGGACACTACATCTCCACAGATGGGCTAATACCTTGACTCTGTAAAGCTCCTGTGTACCAGCTAAGTGACAAAGTGGACAGAAAATTTGAAAGACGTTTCTCTCAAGAAAATAAAGGCAAAAAGCCAGTAAAACATAAGAAGATGTTCAGTATTACTGGTTATTATAGAAATAGATAAATCATAACTATAGCCATAGACTATTTTGTACCTACACAAATGGCTATGATTTAAAAATAAGAAAAAGTCAATTAAAACTTAAATTAAAAATAGTGTTTGTAATTATTTGGAGAAATTGGGCTACTATAGAAATCACTTTTCTAATTGTTGCTAAGGATAAACAGATGTACTGTGAGATTTAGCAGTTCCTTTTCTGGGTACATCCCCAAAGGAATTGAACGCATACACTTCTGACAGTTTTGTGGACAGCTAGACATTGGAGACCACTGTGTCCATCCATGAATTGCGGGATGAACAAAGTGTCACACCTGTATTTAGGGGATACTGTGCAGGGGTGAGAAGTCCTGAACACTTGATAATCCTGGAATAGATGGACTGAATACCTTTGCTACAAACACCCCACACTAAGCTAACCATTTCACATTTGTAAGTTAAATGGATTATGGTTTATAAAAACAAGTAAAAACAAGTTGTTACTTTCCTAACTTGTCATTTCATTTTTACAAACTTAGTCTTTTAGTCTGGACACATCCTTTGCACATAGAAATTGCTCTGGTCTGAATATCAGATATGGATTTTATCCTCTGGAATTCATTTTGGAATGTGCTATTTAGCTTTAAAAAGGAGAAACTTAACTTTTTGGAAGTGGAGCTTGTGGGCCCTTTGATTAAGTCCTGGCGACTTTATAAGAGAAGACCTCTCGTGTGTGAGTCCCATCATACTGTGATGCCCAGCACTGATGAGACTCTCTGTTAGACCAGGACAGGGAACCAAAACTGACTTCCAGTAACATACCTAGCTTGGCTGCTGTGCTACTAGCAATGGAAGTGCCTCAAGCTAGTGTTGTTACAGTGAACCATTTAGCTGTGCAGGCACGTAAACGCAACCCGGCACTAGTGCAGCGGAGGCAGGCAGATCTCTGAGTCTGAGGCCAGCTTGTTCTACAGGACAGCCCGGGCACACAGAGACCCTGTCTTGAAAAACCAACTTGGAAAGACTTGTATGTTTTCAATCTAATGTACAGACACATAGCAGGGCATCCACTCTGAATTCTTCCCCCCCTCCTCACCAGATGTTTGCACAAATGAAATGATCCATCTGCTTGTTTTAGAAGATCTTGGTGGAGTATTTGAGATTCAGTCCTCTTAAGACATGGTAACCAACTTTATCATTATTTCGAACTAACTTTATTCTTTGTCTTTCTTTTTCAAATTAAAAAGTAGAAGTAAAATACACTTATCATAAAATTTGCCGTCTTAATCATTTTAAGCACATAGTTCAGTGCAAAGGTATCTATAGTGCTGCACAACTGTCCTCGATGACACCCACCCGCAACTCACTAACCAGTAGCTCACCATCCCTTCACACCTAGCTCTTGGCAGCCAAAGGTTCATTTTAATACATTAAAATTAATTAACTGTGGAGGGACTGTTTATTCAGAAAGCATTTATTTTTATCTATTTCATGGTAAAGGTTATCAAAGACATAGTGAAAGCTTAAAATAGGTGTGCTTTAGAAGCTGATAAGCTAGGGTGATGGTACACACTTGGCATCGTATCATGTGGGAGGCTGAGGCAGGAGGATCACTAGTTCTAGTCAACACCTCCCCCCCAGGGAAGGCTAGCAAGGCCCCCAACGTAGAAAATCTAAAAACTAAAGTAAAATAACTCGATAGAAATTGACAATGGGATTATCATTTCATACATGTACCTTGCATACAAGTTTTAATTATGACAGTTGTGAGACACTAAAACAGGCTAAACAAGCTCAAGAGACCAACTCCAGTATTCCAAACAATTTAACACATATTTATACATATATCAAACTTTGTTGTAGAACAGAGAAACTTTCAGCAAAGCATGCTAATTCATTTGGCTTCCTCTTTGGGAAAACATATTGTTTCATTTACCATCGTATTCAGAAAAAATTCTACTGTTTCTAGTTGGCATTGGCATTATTCTATGTTGATAACAAACAAAACAAAACAACAACAAAAACAGAGCAAACGGTCAAAAAAAATGTTTTTAGATCTTTCAGAGAAATGAAGCCCTGGGGGCAAACTTAGAAAATTGAGATCGGCAGGTAGAAAGTCTAAGCCTTCCTAGAGCTGAAGCTGTGAGCAGGACTCTGCGTGGGAACGAAAGACAAACTAGGGCTGACAGACTGCTGGAGTGCTGAGTCTGGGCCACTAGGAGTGTGAAAGCTCCAGGGGAACCCAGAAAATGGCTTCCTTATGTGTCTGAGTTTTATTTAAACCAGGCTCTCACACTGAGTATCAGAGATTCCCTGTACTTTGGGCAGAGCAGGACAAGAGGAAAGAGAAGTTATCAAATGTGCCAAGGTGCTACATTCTTTTATTATTATTGATAATTTATTATCTCATATCACATCTCATATATTATAGTTTACCCACCATCCCTCCACCCCTGATGTCCCCCATCTCCTGACTTCTTCCCCTGTCTTCAGAATTTAGACTCTTCCATGTGAGCCAATCTGGAAGAAGGGAATCGCCCACTTCATGTCATTCTTATTCCTTGTGTCATGTGAGGGGGAGAGAACCTAAAGTGCTGGTGGCACTGATAGGCCAGTGACACAGGCTTTGCAGAGACCCTAGGACTGAGCATGCCCCCTTCCCTGCCCCTTCAGCTGCATCGTAAGGCCTGTCTACCATGACTCTGTCTGCTCACTACACTATACTCATTTTTTTCAGGGAAAACAAAAAGCCATAAAACTTAACAGAAGGCAGAAGTATAGTTTGAAGAGACTAATAGCCACTGTAACAAGAATGTTAGATAACATAGGAAAGAAAAGGAACTTGAAACAGTAATTGAGGCAACACTTCCTGGAGAGTTTTACCAAATGTTAGACACTGAAGTTCAAGGAACCACTAAGAGGGAATGTGCCACAAGACCCACACCAAGGGATGGAGCTCTAAATCACAGCAAAGTGTCCTGAAAAAAGCCATGGAGGAAACACCTTAGTAAGATCAAGATACAAGGTTATTGTATAAAAATTACTTATGTACCAGCAATGAACAAGTATAATTTAATGTAAAAACATGTTGTTGTTCATGTTAATATGCCAAAAATGATATGTTTAGATAGAAATTTAACATGAGCCAGGCATGGTAGTGCACACTTTTGATCCCAGCACTTGGGAGGCATATGGATCTGTGTTTGAGGTGAACCTGGTCCACAAAGTGAGTTACAGGACAGCTAGGGCTATACTGTCTAAAAAAAACAAAAAACAAGAAAAAACCCCAAACAAACAAAAAACAGAAAGAGGAGGAGGAGGAGATGACAACTATATGAAGAAGACTACCACATTCTAATATTAGATAATGTAAAGATAATTTGTAGCTAGGAAGGCTAATGTCAAGATGTCCCTCCTTCCCATATTGATTAATACAGCATCAGTTAAAGCCTGAGCCAGTTATTACATGGACATCAACAAACTGATTCTGAAATTTATGTGGAAGGGCAAAAGATCCAAAAGAACAAAGTAAAAAAAAAAAAAAAAAAAGATAGTTGCCAACTAGAATCTTAGTGTGAAAATGTTGCAATCAGTATGATGTAGCATTGGCAAAAGAACTGACAATGGGATAGAATAGAGAACCAAAAAATAGACCTGAACACTCCCCAAGGAGTCAAGGCTATGCTGGAATAGATGAACCTTTGATTATAAAAGTGAATTTAAATGACATTAATTAAAATAAATTGAAAATGGATCATAGATCTCAATGCTAAATGTAGAACTACTAAAGACAATAGAACCTCTGTCTTCCTTCTGTGTTGATACAGCACCAAAGGCACTTCCAATGAAAGAGAATTGATAAGCAGGATGTGGTTAAAATGTCAGAGGTTTTTTTTGACTGACATATAGAGAATAAGAACATAACACTACAGGCTAGGATAAACATTTCCAAAAGATGCCTTTGATGACTTTTAATCACATACCCCTTTTGTTTCTTCTTTAAACACAAATACTAACAAACCTCAACTAAGTCCACATCTCCAGGTTCTAGCATTTATATAGCCTCTGAAAAGTTCCCAGAATTCCAAATGTCACACAATTGCAGAAACTATCTGCATCTGGCAAAACCCTACTTCTCTAAAGCATGAGGCAAATCATGATCAGTTACTGCAGATAATCTGAAGCAGCCCAAGTCCCTATACCTGGGATTAAAGTGAATACACATTCTTATACTATTTCTGTGTTTTTAAAGGAACAAAAATTCCTAAATTGTCACTATAATAAGTAAAGTACTCCAGAATATGAGTTTCATTCTCAGAATCCAGCTGTGGTAGCATGTGCTGGGGAGGTGGCTCAGTGGCCAGCCTAACCTTGGTAAGTTCCAGGTCAGTGAGAGATGATTTCTCAAAAAAAAAAAAGATGATTAGTGCTCCTGTGGAGTGGCACCAAGGTTGTTCTTTGACTTTCCTGTGCGCACACACACATGCACACATGCATCTGTGCCCCTCAGATGCAAGGATGAAAAAATGAAACTTAGAGTCAATAAGAAGAAAACCCAGTTAAGAAATGGGTACAATCCTGACTATAGCAGACAGGAAAGGTGGCAGACTGGAAACATGAACATATGCTTAACAAATGCTATTAGGAAATAGCAAGTCAAAACACCAGCATCACCCCATGACTGTTGTCTAAATCCTGGAGCTCTATGCCTTGCTGGGGAAAATGCATGATGACGCTGGTATTTTGGAGGACAGTCTAGCAGAGCTTTTGATTTTTTACCAAACTGAAAATACTTTTACTGTAAAATTCAGTCTTCATACCCTTTGCTATTTACCCAAATGAGCCAAAAATTTTATCTGCACACAAACCTGCATGTAGATTTTTTTTTTAGATGTTTTATCCATAGTAGATGAAACGTGTATGCAACCATTGTACCCTTAGGAGATAAGTGGATAGAAAAACTTGCATATAGCCACTGGGATAGTATTTATTGTTGGCAGAAGCTATCAAGATATGGAAAGAAGGCTGTGTGATTCCACCTCCATGTCATTCTGGAAAAGGCGGAACTGTGGGACCACTAAAACAGTAGTTCCCAGAGGTTAGAGGAGGAGGCAGCAAGAGCAGCTGAGGCCTGGAGAACTCAAGGCAGTAGGTTATAGTGCACGATCTTACACCTGTGCGTGCTGAGGCCTGGAGAACTCAAGGCAGTAGGTTATAGTGCACAATCTTACACCTGTGCTTGCTTGTCATTGAATATATGCCAAGGCCTAGAGAGTGCATGAACCCTTAAACTGTGGGCCTAGATTGGCAGTGATGTCAGTATAGATTCACCAATTATAGCAAGTGTCACCATCTGGTGAGGTGCTGATGGCAGTAGTGCCTGTGGGGACGGGCAGTATATGGAAATTCTGTTATCAACCTAAAACTTTAACAAAAGTGTTTACATTTTTTTTTTACTGGTCTGAGTATAGAAGTATTTACCCAAAAGTAATTATAAGAAAACATATGCCTAAATTGCTGCATCATTTCATATAATGCCTATTAAAAGGCAAAGAATAAGCATTTTATGAATAAAAATACATTAAAAAAAAAACCACTAACTGAGCACAGTGGTATGTGACTGTAATCCCAGGACTAAGGACACGGAGGTGTGAAGACCAGACGTTTAATGCCATACTTGGCTACATAGTGAGTCCAAGGCCACCCTGAATAAAACCCTGTTTCCAAAACCCAAGAAAACCCAAAACCAAAATCAAGAATTAATATATGAGTGAGAGAATGATGTGAATATATCATCATAAAGTAAAATCACTAATAAATTACTTGAAGTGTTCTGCTTACATTTTAAGCTACAGGTTTCTTGAAGATTGTTTCCCATGTAACTTACTGAGAGGAGTATATTGCATTCCTCATGTATATTGGAGCAGATAAAAGGTTAAAGATTGTCAGTGTTTTCTGCACATTTTTTGACCTTTCTCTTTGAAATGAAGGTTTTTCTCTGGGATCTCATAACGTATCTGGAAAATCTGAATTTAATATTTTTATATGGCAAGGTTAGCATGTTTGAAACTCTGCTGGGTACCTAGAAAAACATTGTATGACAAAGTAAATGAGACAAACCCTTTCTTAGTTAAATAACTTTTATTTATTCTTTTGAATTCCTGTTGGCTTTACCACATCAGCACAGACCTTGAGTGGCACCAGCATTTATACAAGTTGGCCCAAGAGACCAACTTGCTAGGATGTTTTCTTTTTCTCACCAATGCCCAGTTGTCATTCTTTCTGGGATCAAGTCATGTTGTTAATGGTTCCTACTAGATTGGAGTCTTTGACTTTTCTGCCATTGCTGTTTGCCCACAGTACAAGAGAGTGGCTGGCACAAGCAGAACCCAGAGGGAGAATGAGTGAATGTGACCTCCTAGGAAAGGTCAGCTGAGGGATGGGACGGCAGCTCAGCGTGGAGACTGCCGAGGGTCTACAAGGAGCTGGGCGTAGTCCCAGTTCCATGTTAGCTTTCGAGATTTCTCTTTACTCAGAGATAGCTGGATAGTTGTACTTTAGTGAAATACTGTCTTAATAGGCATGCAATAGGCTCTTGTTTTGGCATTTTCAAGCTGTGCCACGTACTTCACCTGTCACTCTGCTGGCAGTGTTCCACTCTGACTCCCACAAGCAGTGACTGTCTTCAGATCTGGTGTGACGTGAGTGATAGCATGTCTACTGTCTATCATGAGGTTCACATAGCTCTCAGAAGGTCCTAATTTCATCTTTACATCTGCTTTCCTGAGATGAAGGCTGCTTCATTCTTTGGTCTTGGTTTTATTACTATTTGGGAATGTATAACATGACTAGGCATTTCTGCTATTTAGTTCCCATTATATTCACATGGTTGTTACGTAGTAATAATTATATTTATTATCTCAGTATTCTTAAAAGTTACTTTGTTTGTTAGTTTTTTCTGTCGATGTGAATACGTTATTTTTGATTAATTATTGAGACACTGTCTCTTCAGGTTGCCTGGGCTGCCTTTAACTTTGAGGCCCACTCA
Organism: Mus minutoides; assembly: GCA_902729485.2. Lineage (NCBI taxonomy): Eukaryota > Metazoa > Chordata > Mammalia > Rodentia > Muridae > Mus > Mus minutoides. The sequence continues at coordinate 415,366 of LR749494.1, read as the reverse complement.
GCCCTTGACCTTGTGGTGCTCCACCCCCTTCTGTCTCTGAGAAGCTGGGATTCCAGGACTGCGCTGCCATGTCCAGCTCATACTATATATTTTAAAATAAATAATATGTTAACTATTATTATCCTCCTAGTGTATAGAATATAATGTTCATCCTGATTTTACCAAAGCCCCCCTTAATTTAGTCTGATACTGTTTCACATGTAGTCTTCTTCTCCTTCCTTTGTGTTATGGTCATGATATACCTTACTTCTGCATATATTATAAACATAGGGACATCTATTACTTATTTTTCTTTTTGCTTTAAACAATCATTTAAAAATAAGAGAAATATTGGTGCTTATTTTTCTCATATTTCTTATCGTTTTGCACTTTTCAATTTATTTCTGCCTAAATTTTACCCATCCAGAAGCAGTATGACCCTTTTCTGGATTCTCGCTAGTCCCTTTTCTGGACTACTTTTGTGGTTGTTATATATGGTCTTGCATGGTCCACGTTAGATTTCCCCTATCAGTTTTGTTTTCCGGCCAGGATTGCCATTTCAGATGCCTCCTGGTTAGCACAGCAGTAGGAACAAGGCAGATACTGTTGTTGCCTGCTGTACGCAGCTGAGACAGCAGGGCTTGTGCTTCTGTGTAAAGGAAGCAGGACTGGGTGGAGCCATACTGCTGCATCTCACTGGGCTCCTGCAGTTTCCTCCCGTGGCATCCTCTAGCTGGCACTGCTGAACAAGCACACTAAAACTGAGGTGTCTGCACTCTGAATAGAAGCAGCGTAAGCCACGGTTTTCATTTTGTTGTTGTTGTTGTTGTTTAGTTATAGGTCTACATTTATTTAAAACAAAATAATTTTCCTTTAAAACTTGAACACCAGCATTTCTTGAGTGTGTGCATGTGTATGCATGCATGTGTGTAGTGTGCTGGGAGACTAGAGGCTAACAAGTGTTGTACTTTCATTCTCTGCCTTACTACTTGAAAGAGTTTCCATAGAGAACCTGATGGTCAGCAAGGCTCAGCCATTTCCTTGCTTCTGTCCTTCCTCCTCTTGCCAAGTGCTAGGGGTGGTAGGCTCACAGGGCTACACCTGCTCTTTCCATGGTGCTGAAAATTTGAACTCTGGTCTACATGTGTTCATGAAGAATTCTAAAAGAGCTACCTTCCCAGCCCAACATTGCTTTAAAAGTAGCCATGGAGAAAGTGTGCCCTTTAGAAACCCACTCAGTCCTTTTCACTGCACACTCTCTCTCCTGGCTACAGAATGCTGGAAGCCACCATATCCCGTGACTCTGGTTAAGATGAGCTCAGGTGCCAACTGCAGGTCTCACTCAGGTTGGTCAGAGAAGGAAGAAGGCTGTGAGCAAGGATAGAGAAAGAGACGTGAAGTCTAGCAACTTCTCTGGAGTCAGGGAGTACAGTGAAGTGTCAGAACAAGTTCCACACTTGCTGTGTCCTTGAAGGGCGCAGCAGCTGGACATGCTACAGTACCTGCCTTTTTGCTTTTCACTAAGGGCCTAACACATAGATGTGTGAGTGGCCTGTTTCATTGGGCTCACTGTGAAGATGAAGTGGAGATTCAATAGGTCTTCATTAATATTGTCACCCACCAGACACTGAACTGTAGTCTATTCTTTCTTGCCTGAAGATAGCTGTAAGGGTATTTGGAGACTTGACAGCTGTCTCCTTCAGCCTGTCCAGATACCAAAATTTGAATAAGAGAATAGTGTTATTTCTTAATAATGTAATTATTAGCTCTGAAATGAACCCCTATTCTGGCAGCTGTATCATTACTGATAGTTTGTGATCTGGTATCCTAGCTCTTGGCCTTTCATATTTTACCTCAGAATGACCTGGATTCTCTGTTCACTGTTTGTTTCTTGCTATGCAGTTGTGACTGGTGTGGAACTCACTGTAGATGAGGTTGATCTTGAACTTGTGCTAATTCTCATGCTTCTACCTCCTAAGTGCTGGCACTGCAGGTGTGCAGTACCATATACCATTATCATGTCTGGCTAATGCTTGTTTTTTTTAAACATTGTTTTCATATGTATATAAAGCTGAATTCTCTAAAGCTATGTTTATAAAAACTAAACAATTAGGACACAAATTCCATTTTGTGTTGCTTGCCTTTCACACAGTATAATACTTGAAACTGAAATCTTTATTTATGTGTTTTAGAGTAAACCTTAAATGCCTGTATTTATTTATTTATTTATTGACATTGGTATGAGGTACACTCCTTGGAAATATCTTTTTAAGTCATTTGGAATTTAGAATATCATTATTTAAGAGGTAACCAAGTGAATGTTTGCTTTTATTAAGTAGAAGTGCAGCTTGAAAGGTAGACAATGGAAAGCCACACACTCCATTTCACTTCCGAATGACCAGTGTCAGGAGGTGCTGCAGCTGTTGCTCCTGTGTTGGAAGTTCCCTTGGTAATCCATGTTTTCTGCCTTATGTTTTTGTATATTGCTACAGCTAAAGAAGTAAACAGGTCATGGCACGTTTAACAAAAAGACGACAGGCGGACACAAAAGCTATCCAGCATCTTTGGGCAGCCATTGAAATTATCAGGAATCAGAAGCAGATTGCCAACATTGATCGTATTACAAAGTAAGTACATTTAAACAAAAGCATCACTGTAAAGTCCTCATAAGTCTTACCTCCTGTGCAGTTCATACAAGGAACTGAAGTGACTGTCGCCTTGTAGAAGACTGCAGAAAAGGGAAAATAACAGAAACATATATAGACAATGTATATTTAGAAGCCTTGTAAATAAGTGCTAGATAAGTAAAGATCAATATATTCTGTTTTCAATTATACATTTTTTGCCCTATGAAATTTTTATTTTAAAAGTTTATTAGTCATTTGCTTTATTGTAGTGAAACTGTCTTAACAAAATCTATTGCTCATGGCTTATCTCCATGGAGATGAACTGAGTACTTTATAACTACTAGAGGAAGTGAGATTGAATACGCATTCAGTTTAAAAAGAAAATTCCCCTTTCCTTCTCTCCTTAGTTTCCAGAACTAGTTGTCTTAGTAGACAAAGATTCGGTATGGAAAAGCAACATCTTTTTTGCTTATTTTGTACCATGAAGGCAGTTAGGAATTTGATTTTGTTTTATTTCTCTGGATGCTTTTTAAAAATAAAGCTAATATAACATTTTTAAAAGCTTACATGAATTTTTTGTTGATTTGAATAGAACTTTTTTATCCTGCCCTATATCTGTTAGATGGTATCTAAAAATGAAAAGTAGGAAATTTATAAAAGCTGACTTACACAGTGCTTTGAAACTATTATTAATAGGTAATTAGTTTAACCTCGTGCATTCTTAATGTTGTCCCCATATATGAAGATGAGGAGACTACCTGAGAGGGAAGGACTAGGAAACAGGCAGGAAGCCAACAGCAGCCCTGCCTCCTGTGGCTAAAGAAAGAAAACAGTGCCCCAGATGTGGAGAAGATGTAATAAAGAGTACATTGCTTTAACTATTACTTAATGCTTATTTTATTTGTAAAAAGCAAGCATTTTGAGAGATGATAATTAAGTACAGGATGGGGGAGGGGTGATACTAATATAGATAGTTTCCAAAAAATCTCAGGCTAGGAATGTAACATGGGTCAGAGGTAAAGCACATATATTTCACAGGTGACACGTTAGGTTCAATTCCCTTCACTGGGCTAAAAATAAATCTCAAAGAATAAAAGATACTAAGTATGTCCTTGAGCTTTGTAAAAGCCAAAGCTGAAAATTTTATAGCAGAACATTGAAATTGAAAAATAAGATATTGTTATTTGTATCAAAATTTTAAAGCGTTCTTCAGCGTGTACATTTGAACAGTTTCAGTTTCTCAAATGGTTACATCTCTTCCTTTGTGGTGTTTTTCGGGCATCTCAGGGCACCTGCCAAGCGCCCCAGGAATCTCAGGAGCGCTGTGGTTAGGCTGGGGGACCTGCTGATGAAGGAGGAAGAGGACGAATGCCTGCAGCAGTTGTGCATGTATCTGTTGGCTACTTAATACCTACGTGTGCATTAAGTGTTCTGGCATTTGACCTTACTAGCTTGTAGCCTGGTATATCCTTAAGTATCTTGTCTAACTCTATGTAATTATGTGGTCCTGTCTGTATCTTATTTTTATTATTTTAATCTATAACCCGCATAGCCATCTCTTTACTGTTGTTCTCTGTTGGGTGTTTTACAAAGAAAATTGGGCTGTCTATTCTGTAGTTCTTATGCCCTGTTCATGTGGATTCTATCATTGTGCTCTGGTAACTCACGTGTGACCCCAGTCTCTGAATTTCATGAATCAGGAGGCTGTGGCTGTGGGGAGGCTGTGTAGATGGAGCTGTGCTCCACTGTAAGGGCACATGTTAACTAAGAAATTTCTCCTTCTGAGATATTTGTAGCCATTCGTGCTAGATCTGAGTAGTTTGTTTCATCCTTGTGCTCCCCGGCCCCTGCCATGCGCCTGCGTACATGGTTCCCAGCAGAAGAGGACGCTTCCCTTTCCCACCTTTAAAAGGGGCATTCTCACCTGATGACTGTGGACTTCCTAAGTGCCGCTGGGATTCACACCAAGTATGTCTGACATGCTTCCATGCTGGGTTTTGTTTTCCTGCACTGTATCTGTGAATTGTCTGTTCTTATTTTAGATGTGGTATTTCTCTGCTTTTCAACTTTGCTATTAGTGGTGTGGTCTGCTCTGTGCTCCTGCACTGTGCATGCTTTTAGGCTCAGACTTTATGTCTCAGGTTTTCATTCTTGTTTTGTTTCGACTTCTCTTTACAATGCTGATCTTGAATGTGGGCCTTAATACAACTACTTCTTTTTAAATTTTTATTATCTTTAATCCTTTCTTTTTTTTTTTTTTTTGGTTTTTCGAGACAGGGTTTCTCTGCATAGCCTTGGCTGTCCTGGAGCTCACTTTGTAGACCAGGCTGGCCTCGAACTCAGAAATCCGCCTGCCTCTGCCTCCCGAGTGCTGGGATTAAAGGCGTGCGCCACCACGCCCGGCGCAATCCTTTCTTTTTAACAGTCCAGTTATTATCCCCCTTCCGGTCCGCCCTCTGACTGTTCCTCAACCCATACCTCCTTCCCCAACTCCAAGAGAATGTCCCTACCTCCTCCCTCCCTCCACCAGACCTCCCCGCTCCCTGGAGCCTCAAGTCTGTGTAGGGTTAGGTGCGCCTTCTCTCACTAGGCAGTCCTCTGCTCTATAGGTGTCAGGGCCTCATATCCTCTGCTCCCATCTCTGGCGATTGCTTTCGTCTCCCTTCCAAATGGGATTGAGGCCTCCTCACTTGGGGCTGTACCTCTGAAGTGCTTTTCTTCATTGACTTTAAGTTTGGGCCCACGTTTGAGGTTTATTTACTTCTGACTTATAGTTCTGTGGCTCACGGACTTCTTGTCTTACCTTGCATTTGAAGTAGTAGACTCTGATTTTCCTGATTTGCAGGCAAATCCTGAGTGTGTCCCCTCTTCAGCCACAGCACTTCATTTGGATTTGAAATCACTTCTTGAATTTGTATTAGATTCATGTGTCTAAAGTTCCTTTTTGTCCTTATGTTTTCTTAGGTTTACCTCTTGCCCCACAGCACAAACTACCCCATCATGCAGAAAGTCTTCTTACCTGACTCCATGGGTGGTAGTATTTTAATTCCCAGCATTCTACTAGACGTGTAGCTTCTTACATGAAGGGAGCTTTAGCTACTGAATCTGAGCATCTACATTGCATATTATTCTTCTTTCCTGTGAGTGTATGAAACTCCACCTAGTTGTCACTGCTCTTCTGAGATTGCCCTGGGCTTTGTACTGAGAAGTTATTTGCTTATATCATGTACTTTAAAAAGTAGTTTTATTTATCTTTATTTGTGTATATGAGTTTTTGCCTATGGTATGCATGTACAGTGTGTGTATGCCTGACCCCTGTGGAGGGCAGAAGAGGGCTCAGATTCCCTGAATAGTTAAACTGGTCTGTGGATGCTGAGACCTAAACACATGTCCCCCCTACAAGAGCTATTAACCCCTGAGCTGTCCCTTGGGTCCCCCTCCTGTGTTCTTTGAAGCATCTGTCAGTGAGCCCTTCATAGGAGGCAGTGTGAAATGTGGTTGTAACTCTGTGAGGCTTGTCCTCACCTGCTTAGAAGGGCAGTATCTGCATAAGAAATAGAAAGGGGCTTCTCAATAGAGGCCCCAAGGTATAATCTCAAGTAAAGTTTGACCTGTAAATAAAACCATTCTGGGTCTGGGGAGAGGGCTCAGCCTTTAAGAGCACTCACTGGCTGCTCTTCCACAGGTCCTGAGTTCATTTCCCAGCAAGCACATGGTGGCTCACAACCATCTGTAATGGGATCTGATGCCCTCTTCTGGTGTGTCTGAAGACAGCTGACATGTACTCATATAAATAGAATAAGTAAATCCAAAACAAAACAAAAACCATTTTGCATTTGTAGGAACTGATGTGTAATTATCATAAAATCCATATGAACCATTATTTTATTATAAAGACCAGTCAGTTTGGAATTATGTGTGAGGATGGCTAGAAAAGCAGGTCTCTTTGCCTACTGTGACTGTATATAAGAAACAATAGGATGCACACATACCTCTTTCCAAGGGACAGTCGGTATATGTATGTGTACACACCTCTTCTGTGTAGTTTGGTTAGGTGTTCTTATGACAAAGCTTGGAAATATTTGGCCTCAAATTTTCATCTTAAACAAGTATTTTAAAAATATTCATGTGTTTAAGGTATTTGTTCTTATGTATTTGAGTTAAATCAAGGCACAAAAGATGAAGAATCCTATGAATAGAATCAGTCACAGACGTGGAACTTGAATTTCTGAACCCTGGTGGTTCCTATCTCGTTGCTCCTGTGTCTTTAAATGATCTGGGCATTAAAACACTGCAGGAAAAAATAAGGTGCACAGGTCACCTTCTTTTGTTCCCTTTTCCAGAGTATTCATGTCTGCCTTAGACAGTTACAACAGTCTTAGAGGGTCATAATTATTCTCAGTAGTTATTAAAGATAGTTTAAACACATGCTGATGAAGTTACTGTGGATTATTCTTATCTTTATTGGCATTGCTGGCTAGGCAGAATGCTTAAAACAGGAACATTTTCCTTTCCTGCCTGCCAGAGACAGCTAAAGTAATTCCTGCCCAGGCTTCCCCCGCCCTGAGCACACAGAGACAGCTAAAGTAATTCCTGCCCAGGCTCCCCCGCCCTGAGCACATGGCTCTGCATTTCTACGGCTTTGGATTGGAGACCTTGTCCCACTTGAGTTCACAGTTGATTACATGTGTTCCTTACTTTAAGGTCAGATCCCAGTCAGAAAGTAACCTCTGACCCCTTGTGACATGAGTTTCCCTGGACTTGCTGACACTTCAGGCATACCTAGACCTGCATGTGCGGCCTCCTTGTGCCTAGGCGTCTTGTGGAGGTAAAGTAGACACATACTGCTCACGTAGTAGAATTCTGTGACACCCAGGTTGTATGTGAAATTTTGCCATATGTGTTTGTGAGATTCTATTTCCTCAGGATTATCAGAGAGGAGGAGAATGACCATTGCCTAAGTAAGCCTTTAGACATGTTAGCTATAGCAGCTGCGCCTCCCCTCGCTCTCACTTCTGCATCCGTAGTCCCATTTTCACAGATCTTTGTCCCTGAGAGACCTGTAGACACACTTGATCACTGTTAGAATTCTGGCCTGATGTCACACTGGGCAGTCACAGGCTGAATCTCAGTTCTGCAGTCACAGTTGCTTTTTTCAGAAGGAAGATTTTTAGGGCATTCCCTTTGCCTTAGAAGCTTGTCTGTTTGCATGTTTGTGAATTTAAAGACAAGGTACCTGAGAGCACAATTAACCACTAAGGAATAAAACAGCAGTATCAAGTAGGGGGATAGATGTGGCAGAGTTCAGCTTACTCGCATGAATTAGAAGGTAGTGATTTATAATACTGCACACTTCATTTGGGGGAAAGTTGCCGAGAGTGTTTGGCAGGCCTTGAGGAGGGAGAGTCAACACATGGATTGTCCGCATCATGGGAAGTGTTTGTAGTATTTGAAGGGAAATGGCAGAAAGGGTCATGTTAGGAGTGTGTTTAATGTCTATACTGAGTTATTTAACTAGTAACTAGAGAGGAATATATAGTAGGGGCTTTATAGTACAGGCAGGATTAAAATAAAGCACTCACTTTCTCTTTTCAAGCTAGGTTAAATGGTTCCCTCTGTCTGAGCATCTGTCTGATGTGCTACTCTGAAGTTGTTTTCCTTGTTCCTGCCTGCGCTGCAGTCCCCCTGCCAATCTCTGCCCCTTGCTGTCACTGGGTTAGTGCCAGTGACATCTTTCTGAAGTGGCACTAACCATCAATGTGCCTTATTCTTGCCAACCTTTTTCTTGTGGCTCCTGGAGTCCACCTGCAGAGCGCCTTACCCTGCAGGGGCTCCACTGTCCCAGACTTTGTCTGCATGGTTCCCTGCCTCGCCCCCTGCTTCCCCATTCCCACTGCACTCTAAGAGCCCTGGATCTCTGTAGGCCTGGCCAGCTCATGTGCCTAGGCTGATGAGCTCTACCTTCCTTTCTCTTCTCCTCCTCAGCCCCATGCTTATCAGTCACTTCTGATGTTCATATGTGATTGTATTCTTAGACTCCTCTTGCTTGATTCACAGAGTACATAAAATCCAGAGCCCTTCTCAGTTAGATCCATCATGTCTGCTTTTGCGTGCAGCCTCTTCCCACTTGGTATTTCACCCAAAAGGCTGTTCTCAGATGTGTGATAAAATCACAGATTCTGTATTTTGTATTTTTCCCCCATTCATGATCAAAGTCATCAGATGCATCCTTTTAAAACCCACCACACACACAGTCTTCAAGATCCTGGTTTTGGTATTGCCAACCCTGACCCTTCTCTCTACTTTCATAGTCATGTGCTAAAGTTCAGTTTTTATCATTTCTTAAAGTTTCGTAGAAGCTTTTACAAGTATTTGCTGACTATGGATATCTTAAAATAGATTACGTCACACACACTTACCGACGTCGGTAGGGAGTACAGTAGTTGGGACAGTAGTAATAATGAGTATTTGGACTGGGACTGGAGCTCTGTGATCGAGTGGTTGCCTAGAATGAAGAGCCCTGTGTTCTATCTCCAGCATTGCATGGGCACACGCACATTCACATACATGTGCATACACACATGCATGTGCACTCACAGAATACTAGCAGCTGTTTAGTTGCATTAACTGAGAAAGTAATTTCAAGGAGGGCTGTTGTAATGGACATCATTTGCTGGCATTTATTTTTCACAACTCTGGGGTTGGTGTCACACACACACACACACACACACACACACACACACACACACACCATGACTGCTGGTGAATACAGTGAGGCTTAGGATCATGAAAGATTGTGTAACATTGTGCCAGCTATTGGGCTCAAACCAGAAGTCTGGGTGTTGTCTCCATTGTGTTGCCGATGTCTCCACTGTGTAGATGGCCTTTTCTAGATTTTATTTCCTTCTATCATTTGCTCAAATTTTTCCCAAGATGGCTTCAAACTTACAGAGATTCACATGCTCTGCCTCCTAAGCTTTAGAATGGAAGGTGTATACAACACGACCAAGCTGCCTCGAGTAGTCTTTATTAGTGTGATTGTGTCCAATCTTTTCCTGGATATTTTATGCTCTTGAAATATTTTAAGAATTTCTTTTATTCGCCAAGAATGACAATTCAGCACTATAATGTCAGTATTCGAGAGACGGAGGCAGATGGATTGCCTTGAGTTTGATGTCAGGCTAGGCCAAAGAGTGAGATCCTGTCTCAAACAAACAAACAAACAAACAAATAAGAAAGAAATAAATAAGAAAAATACTTTTTTCCCTGTCTTACAAAAGATTTATTTGTAATTATGAGTATATGCATGAGTTTGTTCATGAGTGGAGATGTCTGCAGAGGCCAGAGGAGGGCATCAGATCCCTTGGAACTGGAGTCCAGGCAGTTGGTGTGCACTAATGTGGGGGCTGGCATTTGAGCTCAGGTCCTCTGGAAGAACATTACATGCTTCTAACATTAAGTCAGCTCTTCAGCTCATAATTTCTTCTTCTCAAGACATCAACAAGAATTCTCTGTACAGTTTGCTTTCCTACCACAACAGCTGTATCTCTCACAGTTCAGTCTTTAGTCCATCTGTTCTCTGTGGCTACTTAGGATCTATCTAGTTTTATTTTTCTCTGTACTGAGTTTCCCTTCTTTAGAATCTAGACACAACTGTAAAAAGCAAACAAAAAAAATTAAACAAAACTCTTGTTAAAAAAAAAAAAAAGAAGAAAGAAAAAGAAAAAACCAAAACTGTAAAACTGCTAAAAAGGGGAGGAAAGATTGTGGGAGGCAGAGGGGTCAAGGATACCACAACAAAAGCCACAGAATCAATTAACCTTAGCCCACAGGGGCTCACCGAGACTGAACCAACAACCAGGGAGCCTGCATGTGTGTGTCCACCTAGGCCTTCTGTGTACACAGTATAGTTGTCTCACCTAGGCCTTCTGTGTACACAGTATAGTTGTCTCACCTAGGCCTTCTGTGTACACTGTATAGTTGTCTCACCTAGGCCTTCTGTGTACACAGTATAGTTGTCTCACCTAGGCCTTCTGTGTACACTGTATAGTTGTCTCACCTAGGCCTTCTGTGTACACTGTATAGTTGTCTCACCTAGGCCTTCTGTGTACACTGTATAGTTGTCTCACCTAGGCCTTCTGTGTACACAGTATAGTTGTATAGTTTGGTATTTTTGTGAGACTCCTAACAGAGGAACAGGGTCTATGACTGATCCTTTTGCTTGCTTTTTGGACCCTTCTCCTCCTGTGGGTTGCCTTCTCCAGCCTTAATATAGGGGGAAGTGCCTAGTCTTATTGCAACTTGATATGCTGTATTTGGTTGATATCACTGGAGACCTAGCCTTTTCTGAAGGGAACCAGAGGAGGAGTGGATATGGAGGGAGGGAGTGGGGGTGTAAGGACTGGGAGGGCAGGAAGGTAGGGGAAACTGCAGTTAGGCTATAATATATTTGAGACCTGTGGCAGCTCATCTTATGGGTTGGTTGATGGTTTATTAGCAATGCAGCCTTCCTCACTGCTGTGCCATCTCGATGGGTAAGGGACTCTTCTCTTAGCTTGGGTTAATTCCATACCCAGAGCTAATGACCAACATACTCAACAGTATTCAGTGGCCTTTACTAAATACTGAGGGTGTATAGATACTTTTTACTCGATTTATCTTTAGCAACTGAAAACTGAGATCTTTGAGGAACCAAGCAAATTCTCCTACCACCTTGCTGTTAACTAGTTATCTTTTATTGAGAAAGTCATCGCCTTCCTTTAGAAAACCAACACCCTTTGCACTCAGTATCTCAGTAGAGAATAGGAAGTTTTGTGAGTAGGCAACATTCGCTGCCCTCCTTTCCACTGTACGGCAGCTGGCACCTTGTTCCACGGGTTCTTCTAGGTCAAACATCCTGGAGCATCCCTAGTCTGAAAATGAAAATCAAGATAATCTTTGGTCTCAAGCCTCAAAATGGTACTCAACAGGTTTGCATTTCAGATGTGAAGCATCAGGAATGCTCAGCTGGGAAATGTTATGCAGAGATACCCAGATGGAAAGCACTTGAAGCTACCAGCATTTCTGACAAGGAATGTTTAAATTGTCCTTTTTCATGGTTAATTTTTTTCTTTTTCTTTTTCTCTCTCTTTCTTTCTTTCTTTCTTTCTTTCTTTCTTTCTTTCTTTCTTTCTTTCTTTCTTTCTTTTTGTCAGCATGGTTTGAGATCAGTTTGTGCAGACATTTGTAGTTCATGCCAACAAGATATCCACAATTACCATGTGATAGAGAAGGCAGCAGTATTTCCTAAAGGGAAAGGAAATAAACTTTAATAGATGTCACCTATGCAGTGCAACAGTTCTGCTCTTTACCTGAAGCTCAGAAATGCAAACATGCTGGCCCAGAGCTGCTTGCCTTTTGGTTGGATTCAAGATTCCCTCTTAGAGGACTCCTTTATGATTCACCTTGGAGACTTTGGGGGAGTGTATATGATGGGGGTCTGGATTTGGGATGGGGGAAATGCAAATAATAGTGTGGTGTGTCTGTGTGTGTCTCTGTGTGTGAGAGAGAGAGTGAGTTTGAGAATGTATATACACTCAGTTAAAACAAAAAAATGAATTGTGACCATAATCTTGATAAATATATGAGTAAAGTTAAAAAATTACTAACGTAGATTTAAACTAACACTCAACATAGGGAAAAGAACTAGAACTAGACAACTGGAACCAAATCTAGAACCAATATCAGAGCCATACAGGGGACAGTCCATACAGCAGGTTGTCATACTGGACAGTGACATCAATTTATCCAGATGATACCAGCATTTAATACTGAAAAAGGAATCAAGTTACAGAGAATGCATGTAGCCTGATTCCATTTTAGAAGCGTTTAAAACTAGGAACATTGAACATGCTTGTAAGGGACTTGTGTAGGAGACGGGCTTCTGTATATAACTCAGTGCTACAGTGCATGTCTAGCATGTACCAGACTCTGGCATGCACGCGTTCATGTGTGTGTGTGTGTGTGTGTGTGTGTGTGTGTGTGTGTGTGTGTGTGTGATGGCCATCAGAGTGGACAAGGGAATTGAGTGACTGTGACGGCTGTCAGAGTGGACAGGGTGTCTCTGCCTCTCCTGTCCTCTGCTGTCTTGTCTTTCTGTTCCTAGTCAGGCTAGCTCAGGAGCAGTGGTGACCCACTACAATCTGGTGTAAAGATCTGATCATTTAGTATTAATTATCATTTGTAGTTCTCCCTTTTCCACTGAAGACTTTTCTGTGGCAAATGTCCCAAAGACAATGCCCCAGTTGCATGGAAATCTTGATGCTTTATTCTGAAAATTCCTGCCTCTTGTGCAAAGTGTACTCTATTAAGTATTGTAAATGGAAATGTAGTAAATGAGATCAAGAAAAAATTTTATAGATAATTTAAACAGAGGCCTAATTATTTTGCTTATTTCTTTCATCAACAACCAAGATGAAATATATGACTTTGCTGTGACCATCTTTTATGAGATTAAAATTGTCAAACTGTATATGATTTTAAGACTAATTTAAAGTGAAAATATATACTTATTTTGTGTATGTGCATGCAAGCATGCGTGCATCAACATGCTATGTGAAGGTCATATGAAGGTCAGAGGACAACTTGGAGGAGTTGGTTCCAAGTCTTTTTGAGCAACCTGACAGCAATCCAAGCCAGCTGGACATGTGGGAGCATTGAGCTAAGGTATTGATCCAGATTGTCCAGCATACACTTGGAATAAAGTGTTGTGTGACCACCAGAATGGTGACTATTCTCAAGCCTTAGAACTTATAATCAGAGTGGAGCTGTTCTCAAGAGATGTGAGGGCATGCACCCATGGCTTGGTGTTTTGATGGGCAGAAAGACTTGCTGCACTTCCTGGCAGCTGCTTTCTCTTGGGTAGAAGCATTTCTTCATCTCTGTGCTCAGTTCTCAGTATTTCATGTAGCTGTGGTGCAGTTTCTGAGCTTGCTTCACTATTGGGTTCATAGGTAGATGATAAGTCTTAGGGAGAATGGTTCTTACAATTTCTTATGTTTCTAAAGGTGATAAACATTTTCTGTTACAATTAACTGTATTTGTTTGTTTTTCTTGTGGGGTGGAAGGCCTTCCACGTGCAGAATTGGCTCAGGGGAGATGAAACATCTTAAAATGTTTAACAGCTTGTTTGAATGTATTGCCACAGCTGTAAAGCAGTATCCCAGGGCTCCAGACAGTGGGAGAAAAACTGCAGGAATGGAAGTGAAATGGGAAAGGTCAAGAAAGGTACTGAGTTCAAAGAAATTGAACATATCCTTTAAATAGTTAGACACTTCTGCACTGTTTGATGAATTTTTATACTGAATCAATTGCAATAGAAGACTAGAAGGTCTCTAACTATTCCTGACACCTCCCTGTGCATCAGCTGTGGTCTTGGCTCATCAAGCTCCTTTGAAGCAGGTTTCCTTCAGGTTGGCTCAAGCCAACACACTCCTCTGTGGAGTAACTGTGTGTTCTGGCCCAGTCTTGCCATTTTCTTTACTTTGTGAGAGAAATGAGAATCAATCCTTGAGTTAGTTTTTATGTAACAGTAGGGAAAGGGTAAGCTGCTAAAGATGCCTCAGTTACTGAGTAAAAGGTAGAGGTGTTTCAGCCTGAGGGCACAGCTCTTCAGAAACTCCATTTGCATGGTAAGAGTTCATGGATACAAATGTTTCAAGGGATAATAAAATGCANCAACGTTCTTCTTAACTTGGTTGTCTGGGATCAGAAAAGGCAAGTCCGGAGGAACACAGTCTCTAGCTGTCATCACACAGCCCCTTTGCCAGTAGTTGGCTTTAAGCATCTTACAGAACAGGATAGTTGAAGAATTCCCTGGGAAAAACTAAAATAAGGCATTATTGCTACCTGAGATGTAGAAGTCCTAAATAGAACAGCCCAGGCAGACGAATTTAGGAAAGAAAAACCTGGCTAGTAAGGCAGTTGCTCAGTGTGCACCATAAACACTAGCCAAACCGTACATAGCATGTAAAGTCAAACCCTGTTTAAGTCAGTCTCACACTCTGATTGCCAGCATGATGACATTTGTAGAGTATTCCATATGTGATCCCATAAAGTGCCCTGTGCAGAACACAGGCACTCTAATTGCAAATAGTAGTACATATATTACCTTCAGATCATATATGTGTAAAAGAAAAGTTTCCAGTTCGGGTTGGGTTCCATCTCCAAGAACTCTCATGTATGTTCAAATATTTTAAAGCATGGAAAAATGACAAGTCTGAATGCTTTCTGGTCCCAAGCATTTTGTAAAGGGAGGTCTGCAAGTGTATGCTGGGGTTCTGAGAACTATGTAGAACTTGTGCGGTCCTTAGGCTATGCATTGCTTACCAGCTTGTCTACTGCATTTAACTTAGGGTATTGTGCTTCCCTGCCCCTGTGGAAATGACTAGTTTGTGTAAATCTGTCCACTGGTAGTGTTACTTCTGGCTTTGTTCTATGCTTAAAAGGTATTTTCACACTAGTATAAGAAAGTCTCCAGTGCCTTCCTTCAAATGCTTTGGTTTTGTTTTTCACATTTAAACTTCATATATGGTTATAAGGCCAGAAAAGACCTGGATCCCCAGGAACCATAGTTGCAGGTAGTTGTGAGCCACCATGGGGGTGCTGAGAACAAAGTGGGGTCCTCTGTAAGCAGCATGAGCTCTTAACCACTGAGCCATCTCTCCAGCCCCTGAATTACATTCTTAATGAGTTTTTTACTTTTTTTACATAAATGCAAATCATAAAAAAAGGACTTCCTTTTCTTGATTTTACTCTGTATTAGTTGTCATTACTGAGAAATTCCTAACTCTGTGTTTCCTCTGTGTTCAGGTATATGTCCCGAGTCCACGGTATGCATCCCAAAGAGACCACCAGGCAGCTGAGCTTAGCTGTGAAAGATGGTCTTATTGTCGAAACTCTAACAGTGGGCTGCAAAGGTTCAAAAGCTGGTATTGAACAGGAAGGATATTGGTTACCAGGAGATGAGATTGTAAGTATATTTTATTTGATAAATTTAGAAATTGGCATTTTGGTTTATTTTTAAGTATTAATATATAACCTATAGAAATTCACTGTTAGAAATTTAATAATTCTTAACATTTTTATTAACATTAAGGCTCTATATTGATAGCTTCCTTGTGATTCCTAGGAGAAAACTAACTCTTGCAAAACTCTTGCTTTTCTGTCTGTTATCTTACATCTAAAAATATAAAATTAAGCTTGGGCAGTAGTGGCACACACACACCTTTGATCCCAGCACTTGAGAGGCAGAGACAGTTGGATCTTTATGAGTTCGAATTTAGCCTGGTCTACAGAGCAAGTTCTAGGACAGCCAGGGTTTCACAGAGTAACCCTGTTTTGAAAAAACAAATTTAAATTGAATTAACTTTAATTCAATTTAAAAGGTCATATAAATCATTACCTTTTCTGTGCTTCCTTCAGCTAATATTAGTTGAAAACTATTTCAATGCAGAGCAGTGTTTACACTGCCTAGATGGATGGAGAGGGGCACGCTGGAAAGCTGTCTCTCACTGGGGTGGCACCAAATCCTGAGTCATTTCGTCCACAACACAACAGTCCCAGGTGCTAGAGTGACTGCCGTGGTCCATAGTGACCAGTAACTTCTGGCAGCGTTGGGAGAACAGCATCAATCAAACAGGATGAATAGAAAGTTACTTCTTTCTGTACTGGACCTTCAGCTAGCTCTAGCTATGACTGTTCTTAGGGGTGCTTTCCTCTATTCTTACCTCCAGAACATAATTTCATGCTGAAGAACACATACACAAAGATTGATTTTATATGTAGTATTTTTATCTCTCCATCATATTTTTTGATATTTTAACCAATGAATTAGAAAAGCTTTCGTTATTGTAATAAACATCTTTTAAGATAGGTTTCAAATATATATTTTGAAAATTTAGTAATATAATTCTCTAAAAATTTAAAAATTTAAAAATCTCATAACATCTTAATAAATGGTTTATTGAGGCAAAATTTCCTGAAAGTTTTACTTTATTTCATTTTCTGGTAACATGACAGACAAGCCCATAGATTCAGTGAGCCTGACTGTAGAACTACCACCAAGTATTCCTGATAATTCTAAATGTAGGCAGTTGTTTAGACCTAAAAGCTTTGTCAATTTTATTTGTATGTCAGAACCTCAGAAAAGAAAATTCATGTTTCTGCAAACAAAAAACATGGAAGAAAATCATTACTTGTGTCAATATAATTTAGCTTATGAACTGGAAATATTCCTGGGAAGAAATGGGATTGTTGTCATCAGAGCAGTTTTCTGTCAAGTCTCTGTTGCAGCTGGAAGCCTTGTTGTACTAGGTTACATAGGTAGCGAGATAGAGCAATGGCTGAAACTGACAGTCTAGTGTGACTCAGGACGGTCCAGACAGGATGGTATATTCTGTCCTAAGCACGTGGACAGTCAGAGATTCAGAAGGCGGTGTGGACAATGCCTGAGGTGGGGACCGAACTGTGCTTACTCTGCGCTCTTGCAGTTGTGGGTAATGTGTACAGAGTTCTTAGAGTCAAGGGGTTGTTTTCTCCTTTAAGGGGTGTGTGTGTGTGTGTGTGTGTGTGTGTGTGTGTGTGTATATGTTTGTTTTATATATCTATATCTATATGTATACATATGTATATATATATATATATATATATATATATATATATATATATATATATATATATACATATACACATGTATTGTCTTAGTCAGAGTTTCTATTCTTGCACAAACTTCATGACCAAGAAGCAAGTTGGGGAGGAAAGGGTTTATTCAGCTTACACTTCCATACAGCTGTTCATCACCAAAGGAAGTCAGGACTGGAACTCAAACAGGTCAGGAAGCAGGAGCTGATGCAGAGGCCATGGAGAGATGTTACTTACTGGCTTGCTTCCCCTGGCTTGCTCAGCCTGCTCTCTTATAGAACCAAGACTACCAGCCCAGAGATGGTCCTACCCACAAGGGGCCTTTTCCCCTTGATCACTGATTGAGAAAATGCCTTACAGTTGGAGCTCATGGAGGCATTTCCTCAACTGAAGCTCCCTTCTCTGTGATAACCCCAGCTGTGTCAAGTTGACACAAAACTAGCCAGTACATGTATATACTTTTTTCCTCCTCAGACGGAAATTTCTTTAATTCATCAAGCAATTAATTAGCTTCTTATATGGTTCCCACAGCTTTAGGTCCTATATTCCTTTTTATTTTTACATATTTTCTTTTAAACATATTTATAATCCTCTTTCTGTCTCTTTTTTACTAAATAAACTCTTAAAGTAACATCAGCTATATAGGTTTAATGCTAATTGGTTCTTATTCACAAGCAGTTTTATACTAAATATGCATATGTAATATAACTGAGTCTATCAAACTTTTGCTTATAAAATATGTAACTGTAAAGACTCAAAGGTAAAGTAGTTATGGGATGAGGTAATGTATGTCTTAAGCATTTCTTGCTTACATGTCTGGAATTGTTTAAAACTTCATTGAATTTTCAATGTAATGTGGGCATAGTAATATTTATTTCATTTGATTAAGGATTGTCTTAGTTATTGTTGTATAACTGTGAAGACACACTATGACCAAGATAATTCTTATAAAAAGAAAGCATTTAATTGGGGGCTTGTTTAAGGTTTCAGGGAGTATGTTGCATGCAAGCATACAGGCAAGGGCCTGAGTGCTTATATCCTGACGCACAAGCAGGCAGGCAGACAGAGAGACATACGCTGGGCCTGATGTGGGCCTTTGAAATCTCCAAGCCCACCCCTAGTAACACACCTCCTTCCTAAGCAGTTTAGCTGGGATTCAAGCATGCAATATATGTGCATGTAGTGGCCTTTCTCATTCAAATCACCACAAGGATTAAAGGAAAATCTGTCCATGAAGACTACACAAATATACCCAAAGCAAGTATTGGACCAGTAAATAAGGATACAACGTAGTAACAAACTCTTGTGCAGAAAGGCAATATAGTTAATAATAATTTAGTGTGTATTTCTAAACAGCTAAAAGAATGGACTTTAGTTATGTTAATTAGCCTGGTTTGATCACTCCAATATATATCATATATTGGTGTTATATATATATATGTATATATATATATATATGTGTGTGTGTGTGTATATATATATATGTGTGTGTATATATATATATAAAAGCATCACACTGTACCCTATAAATTTATAATTATTACTTAAAAATTAAACTTTAAAATTCTTAAAATGTCTGTTGTATAGTAGAAGTATCAATTTTTTTAAAAATTATTTATTTTTATTTTATGTGTATTGGTGTTTTGCCTGCATGTATGTCTGTGTGAGTGAGGGTGTCAGATCCCCTAGAACTGGAATTACACAGATGTGAGCTGTCATGTAGGTGCTGGGAATTTAACTTGAGTTCTTTGGAAGAATAGCCAGTGTTGTTAACCACTGAGCCGTCTCTCTAGCCCAGAAGCATCAACTTCTTATTGACCATATTAGACTATTTACTTTGTAACCAGTATTCTCCATTATAAATCCTGTGAAGAGCTTGCCCTTGAAAAAACTAGTTCTTATCAAAGGTATAAAGAGAAGCTGACTGAGTAAATGAGTATCTCACTACCTGGTGATACACCACTTGCCTTGCAGTGAGTGTCCCATGTCCTCAGGATACCCACAAGCTCATGTGACTAACATGTCATCTGTAACACAATATGAGATTCCACACTGCCCAGGCTTTGTGTATTTGTATTAACGCTTGTCATCTGCACACAGAGGCAGGTCCAGGCTGTGAACTGACTAGGAAATACTCAAGAATGTTTGATGGAAGGAAAGGCCACGTTTTCTCATCTGCACAAAGTTCAGTGGGCTAGGGGTTTGCATACCGGCATTTAGGACTTTATAGTTTCACTACTTGGTGTGTGATTTCAATTACTTTGGTGTCCTAAAACTTGTTTTTAAATTGTGGTATGTTGATCACTTCATTCAGAGTTTGATAGACTTTAGTAAGGCAGCTCTCTTACTTTAAGAACAGATGAGAATGTTCTTCTATATCTCTGGAAAGAGCATCTGTAAAACAGAAATGGGCAAACAAGGTTACTTCCTGAGTCTCACAGGCTGTGTCTCCTGAGTTACTTACATAGCAGAGGCTGGACAATGCTTGTCTTCACTCCTGTCAAGTGTGGAGAGAGAGAAGGCAATGAGTACAGTTCCCTTTCTCCCCCACACTAGGATGAACAGAGCTTGCGTCATTTGGTAGTATTACATTGTTAATGTGCTCCTACTGCCTCTTCTTCTCTAATGTCTATTTTTAGAACTTGAAACAACTTTAAAAAAATGAATGTTGGGCTATTATTTTTATTAAGTAGAGCAATCATATCCTAAATGCTCACTCCTGTATAAAACTATATCTGTTTTTGAGGATTCAGGCATATTATAATCCTGTATCACTAAAATTCCTTCTTCTAGCCCAGAAATGTTCTCAGACATTTTTCACTGGTGATCTCACATACATATTGCAGTCTCCTGTATAAAAATGCCAGTTCTGTTGGAGAAACTATGGTAAAATAGTGTAGTATTTACACATCTTCGTCGTGATTTCATATGTCTGTCTGAGATGGTAATCTCACAGCAATCACTCACAGCAAGACTACTCCTGTTTTTAAGTGCCCTGCTTACAGAGTATTCAGTAAATAAGTAAAAGTATACACGCCAGTCTGTTTTCTAAATCAGATACACACAGTACTGAGAAACACTTGGGAATTTTTGTGATCCTAGATTCATATTAATGGATAGGGTCCAGATAGTTCCTATAAACATGGTTTCCTTGGCTTTTGAAGGTCTGTTGGTAGAGGACAAAGACATGCTTTTTTGCCATTTGAACATGTAATACTTTGTTATGTCTTTTTTAAGTTTTTAAAGCTAGCAGTGTTTTTCTGGTGCTCTGTGCAAGACGGGCCCAGTATTGCAAAATAAATAATGAATGCATAATGCATATACACATCACATATACTTGATTGTATACATACCATACATGCATGCATACATGCTTATGTTCATGGATGCTTTATCATGTGATTACCCTAGAACACAGGATTAGGGGCCTTATTTAATCCATATTTCTAGCATCTCACCCCCCCACCCCCGTTACTTTTAAATTTTGAGAACTATGTTTCTTGGGCAGAGTTTTGCCATTACCTAAGGGAGTGAAGTTTAAGATTTACTAGTTATATTTGTAGTCAATATAAGTTAATGTCTCACATATTAACCTCTTTGTTTATAAAGTGTTCACCAAGGGTAGAAAGGTGTTTCCAAGATACTTACTGTAAATAGGAAGCAGGTAGCCTTGAGTTTTGGATTATTTGCAGATAAAATATATACAATATGTATCTTGAAACCGGGTGATCATTATGAACTGTTGGTGATTTCCAACTTTATTGGCAGTCCCCAAGACAAGGCCGTACTTTTATTTGTTAAGTGATTTTGATCTGACAGTACAGAATTTGATTGCCAGTGTTGACTGTGACTTAAAAGTCTTATATAAAAATGATGTTACTTTGAAAATGTTTTCTCCTTTTGTAGACTTGCTGACTTTGGACTCAGGATCTCATTTCCCTCCTAGTTCATTCCAATACAGACATAGGGAGTCTACTGAGAGCCTCACATTGTGGTTTATGTAGAATCCTTCTTCCTCTCTTGTCTTGCTGCTGGTGAGGCCAGACTAATTGCAGATATGACTGGACTTTTACCCCCACCTGCTTCCCTCTAAGGACTTTCAAATGAATTGTTCCTGATAGCAGGACTTCAGGCGCTCTCAGGCCTCAGAGCACTGTTCTAAACAAAAAGCAAGCATTCTGTAGTTTACTCTCTGTAGTTTTTGCTTCTCTGTTATTTTAGGCTTTGTATTTTGTGGTTTCATAAAGAGAGGAGGATATTTTTATTATAATACTATATTATTTTAGTAATGAATGGGCTGAAATCTCAGCACTATTGACACTTTGGGGGAATGTTATCAGGCATTTCCAACTCAAATGGCCAGCTTACAAGAAGTACTGATTTATATTTATCTTGAAAGTTAGCTGAGCTCACACCTCTTAGGTAAGGCACTGATTATAATTGATGGTGTGCCCTTCACAGACCCTATTGCCTAAAGCCACAACAGGAGAGGCTTCTCTGGCTTCTGTAGCTTCTCTCTTGAGGAACCATGTTGAAAGGCTGCTGAATTCAAGCTGAATTCAGCACATTATATACATGTAGAATGTAAATTTAAGAATAGATTTTTAAAACAATTTATATTTTTGCTCTTTTTCTGTTATAGTTATATTTGTCTTAGTTTGTTGTTTTAAATACCTTAAACAGAAATTTCAATGCATCTTTGTGCTATTGGGATTTTAACATGGGAAATATTTTATTCTCCTTATATATGGAACTAAATATATATTCTTTGAATATTCATTCCTAACCTCAAACTCAGATACAAAGAAAAGTAAACAATCCTTTATTTACTGAGTATCAAGTAAATGCTGATAATTACTAGTTGATTAGAAACTAGTTACACTAGAGTTCTCTGTGATGTTATACCACAGTTTACTGAGATGTGATTCTCTTGAGTCTCTATTTGCTCAGCAGAATTTTGGGTGGTTCTATGCTCCTCACCATGTGATGTCAGACTGTGTGCATGAGTTCCTGCTTTTTAGTCCTCTCCTCTGAATTCTGTTTCACTAGATACTATAATTTATTTTCAAGATTTAAAGTCACTTAACAATATGGAAGCACAAAATCTTTACATATAAATGATTAACTGAACTCGTTAATTAAACTAGGCCTAGAATGGTAGAGTACTCACTTTACAGTGTATCTACACTAAATCTCACCCTCTATATATATGCTCAGCAGTGTACTGTGTTTCTGCTCATGAAAACGTAGGGAATTAAAATGTTAAAACTGCCTTTGGATTATTGAAGAGCCTTGACCAGAATTTGAAAATGCCCTCTTCCAACAGTTTTTAAAATGCTTCCCTTGGTTCATGGCCAGACGTATTTCTGAGCTTCCTTTTTATCCCTGAATTGGAGCTAATTATATTTCCTATTCTACCTTGCTCAGAAAAATGCTGTGAAAACAAGATATGATAATAGCTTCTAAAGTGCTTGGAAAGAAATGCAGTCATATGATTAGAAGCCCATTCCTTATTTGCTCCTGTTGTGTGCAATACATAGATAATACCACTGGCTGCCATCTCCTGAGGGCTCCTGAGGGCTGTGCCACACACTCCTCTGCACACTATGTACTATGTATGCACTTGTTTGTGCCTTACCATGACCCGGTAAACTAAGAGCTATCATTCTGTTCGTTTTACAGATAGAAGGGGACACACAGAGGAGCTAAGCATACTGACCAAGATTATACAGCCATGAATGTCGGGGCTAGGATTTGAACCAGTTGGGCTCCAAAGTGATAACCAAACAGTAGATTATAGGCTGCTGCCAGATAGAGGAGCCTGTTCTCCTAGGATCTGAGGACAGCCTGTATAAATTACAATACTCAACATGTATATGATAGTGTGTTTAGTACAGACACGCTGTAAGATGACTTCTCTACCATTCTAGGTTTAGTTTATTTTGTTAACAATTTCAGTTAATCATTTACATGTGAGGACTTGATGGCTACATATTTTTAGTGATTTTTTTTAAATATTGAAAATAAATGGTGAGGTATTGAGTTTAGCACCCTCACATTCATTATTCTTATCTTTAAAAAAGTCTAGTGTAGTCCAGTTTTAGACCAAGCAGACTTGCATTTGTGGTACTGTACTGCTGTGTATGGTGTGGACTTTGCTACTAAGACATTTTCCTAATGTGGCTGTAGGTTTCATGGTATATGAGTTCTCAGAGAGATTCTCTGTGTCTGTCCATAACCTTCCTCTACAATTAGTGACAGCTCTTAAGTTTGCATGCTACTATCTTTTCATTAGTTATCAACTCATTAACAGGATTTTCTGTTACCATTGTCTGCCAAATAGTATGAATCGTACTTGAAATAATAAACCATTGTGTGAAATTCCTTTAGTCCTGTATTATCCAATATGAGCAAAATTGTGGTAGAGACCAAGATTATCTTGTTTTTATTTTGAAAGGCCTACAGTACGCAGCCTTTCTCCAGGACAGCAGCCCCAGACAAGGTGAACTAATTTTGCACTATGTTATTCTACTTTAATTCTGCGGGTTGGTTTTTTTTTTTTCTCTGTTTTGCTTTGTTTTGTTTTTTTGTTTTTGTTTTTGTTTTTTGTTTGTTTGTTTTAAAAATAGAGTTCTAGCTTGTTTAGATCAGCTTAGTTAGTTCTTTCTAGATGTATGTATGAAGACAGCACTTTCTCACACTGCTTCCAGTTTTGAACTCTGTGTTAGGCTTGCTCTTTAACAGCACTCTTGTTCTGAAGTAGAATTTTACACAGGCTGCTAAATAGGCTGTTCCCAGAGTATCTGATGGCATCTGGTGGCATCTAGTACAAATGTAACCTCGGCTCATTGACATACGGTACTGATGGGTGGCAGCCTCATGATTTCAATGATTTCTGTTTACTAAAGACAAACTGGAGGTCGCTTGCTTGTCCTGTGGTCCACATGACTCATTTTTGCATCAGAAATTTTTAATGGATTTGGAATCCAGTTACTTCTGTGCTTGACTTTTGTATATTTTGTGTATTATGAATAGCCTTTGCCATGATTAAAATAACAAGCATTGTCATCATATGGGTATATGATGAAGTTAGTAATATCCATTTTAAAAGCATAACCAAGCCAGGCATGGAAACACATGCCTGTAATCCTAGCACTAGAGAGTCAAATCTGTGACTCCAGGCCAGCCTGTTCTACACAAAGAGTTCCAGTCCTGTTAGTGAGACCCTAACATTGACTGATCCATTTCAGTGTCTGTTTAAGAAATAAGCAAAAAGCATGGGGGTGAAGAGAGGGAGGTAGTGAAGTGGAAAAGCCAGAACTGTGTTCTGCCTCCTTTTTAACATCACGGGATCTACCATTTGATCCATCATAAGAAGATGAATTAAAATAAAAACATTAAATCATGAAGGTTGATAGTTTTTATTATTAAGTCAATATAACCATTAATCTCTTTAAGATATTTCCAAATAACTATAAGAATTAAATACTTTGTTTTAAGCTTTGAATAAATTCTTTAATCAAAAAATAGAATCTTGAAACCTATTTTTATTATATTAGAATTTTTAAATATGAAAATGAGTTAGGTAGTATACAATGTGTGTACGAGATGTCTATCTGAAATATGTACACCAGTGACTAATTTTGATTGAGCTAAGTACTATATACATGTTTTTTTGTGGTGTCCCTGAATCAGACATGGTAGTGTATTTTTTTTTTTTTCTGAGTTTTTCTAAGATTAAAATTTGCAGGGGATATACAGCTTCAGTGAGGAACCAAAAAATGTTCCTTTATTGTTCTGGTCAGTGAAGACCATCAATTTCTTAATGAAATATAAGCACAGAAAGTTTACATTCCTAGGGAATAGACTACACTGCTCTGGTCATGACTCTGGGTGTGGGTTGGAAGGCATATGTTTTGAACATAACTGACTCTGTGCTCTTAGTGAGTGACTGGTGGCATTCACATGTGGCCAAAGTAATCAATGTGTATTGATTGCTAGTTTGAACCACATTTGCTGGGATAATATTATTATCTGAGAAAATGAGGAAGCCACTCATCCTTGGAAAGAGTACAGATATATGTACAAATAATTGGTAGCTGAACCAACTGTGGAATGTCAGGATTCCCACCAGAAGTAGCCTTGGTGGTGTTAGCCTCTGTTCTCCCCCTTGTTCATTTGGGTTTCATTTTACACTGACCAAGAAGGTCAAGACTTAACCTTTACTCTGAAGTGTGATTTTAGGAAAAGGGAAGAACATTTATAAAGAATGAATTCTCAGCTAAGAGCAAATCCAACAGTCTTTCTGTTACAATATCAGCCCGTCCTGGCTGCACAGAGACCTCACAGCTCAGACATGTTAAGGAGTACTAGGACTAGACACACCAAGAATCGAGCCTTCTTCCTCTTGTCTTATATGGTAATCAATCTCTTTTAGATGGTGTGACTAAACCTTTAATTTTACATTTTCAGTTTATTTTTCTAAATTTAACAAATCCTGAACATGGTGACCTGTCAGGACATGGGCATTTTGATTAGTTGTTATTTTCAGTTAAGTATCGAATACAGTGGCTGAGATAGTGAGTGCCACCACTCGTGGCCGCACCTGTCCCCACAGCGTGTCAACAGTCATTTTGCAATCTGTAAAAAGCAGGACAAAACAGAGGTTTTATTTGTTGGAAATATAAAGCCCCTGGTTGATGTGAGGCACTCAGCTTATAATAGGCTTTACTCCTTAGATGAAAGGTAATGTGAGACCTGGGATTGGCTCTGAGCACAATTCACTTCGGAGTTGTTTGCTATCAGATCACTGTAAGGTATTTCTGAGTATTGATACTACATAGGAGAGAATCAAATTTTAAAGTAAATTTCTAGGTATTTTCTCTCTTGTTTTAACACATTAAATGTCTTTAAAAATGTTTATAATGCCTAACTTGTGATGGACTTTAGTTTCAATTTTGTTCTTAGTTATTGAAGATATTGACAAAATGTCATACAAAATTATTTTGTATTTTTTGTAGGACTGGGAAACAGAAACTCATGACTGGTATTGTTTTGAATGCCATTTGCCTGGAGAGGTGTTGATATGTGACCTGTGTTTTCGTGTGTATCATTCCAAGTGTTTGTCTGATGAGTTCAGGCTTAGAGACAGCAGTAGTCACTGGCAGTGCCCAGTTTGCAGGGTGAGTACCTATGAGCTTTCCTGTGCTGGTCAGAGGGTTGGAATCAATGAATGCTAGTGTCACCGAGGTGCCCCAGATGGTCTTGCCAGGTGAATGATGCATCCTGGAGGGTGGGGGCTACTTGCTGAAATGACTGACAAGCGAGCACAACACTCATATGCGGGCATCCCAGACACACCCATGTCTCAGGGTGCACATTTTAGAGAATTTCAATCACATAGAAATAGCTTTTCTTCACATATTTTACACCTATTTCTAGATCATGTGACTGCTTTAAAGGCTAGCCTTTCAGAACATGAACTGTTTGCCACATGGAGGTCTGTTCAATAGTGATTCTATGATGCCTGGCAGAGGTGATGCTACCGAGCACATCTCAGCAAAAGGCCCAGTGTTGGAGTGCTCTTGATCACCTTCCCGTCTTAGAGGTGGAAGGTGCTTTTTCTTTCTGTTCTCATGATGGGGTTTATTTTTTCCTTATATTTTCTGTGGTGGGTGAAGGGATGGGAGAGTTGCACACTAAGAATTTTAATTAAAGTAAAATGTATTGTGCGGTTGGTAAAATACGTATTTGCACAATAATTTCCTCACTGAAGAATATGCATGCTTGTATTATAGTGTCTGTATATGAGCAGTGTGTGCTGACTAAATACTGCACTTCCAGAGCACTGATGGCGATGGTACAGGCTTGTCTGATTGCTTTAGAATTTGTTTTATGATTTGTGTCACTCAGCTACATAGCTGGAAGTAATACTTCAGTCAATGGAATGTTTTATTTACTTTACTATTTTCTTTTTTTTTAACATCAGTCAAAGATTTCATCTGGACGTGATCAGTGAATGTCCACACTCACCTTAGTCCTCCATAGTAATTGATTCCTCGATTACTGAGGTCTTCATTACTTGAGCACATTTAGCTTAAAAAGTAGAGAAAAGACAGTTAGGATAGCATAAAAAAAAAAAAACCTGTTTTAAGGTGAATTATTAGGAAATATGAGAAGGGATCAATCAATAAATCTGGCTGTATCAGTGTCAAGGCTGAGGTTGGAGATTTCTTCCAGATGTTTAAAGCACATGCTGCCCACAGGAAAGTAGTGCAGGCTTGGCCTCAGCCACCGTTCTAAGCAGGCATTGTGTTACTTGAGTTCTGTGTTCATGGATGTTGATCATGCTTCTTAAAAGCAAATACATATCTCTTATCTTTTAGGAAATATACCTTGACCTCTCACAAGGAAGAGCTGGGCCTGGTGGCCCAGGCCTGTAACCCAGCTACTCAGGACTGCTGGGCCTACAGAGTAAGTTCAGGGCCACCCTAGGGAAACCAGTGAGGCCCTGTCAGCAAAACAAGCAGGCCAGCAAGCATCAAAAACCAAGAGGCCTTTTCCATGTAGCTCAGCAGGAGAGTCCTCTGCAGCTTTCCTAGCGTGTGAGAGCCTGTATTCAACCCCTTGTCCAGAGCCCCAAGGAGAACAGACTGAAGGTGCTGACATAGTAAGAGCAGCAGAGAGCCACACCTGCCCACACTGCAGGTTCTTACACTCCATATTCAGTTCTTATTGTCACACAAGGGATTTCAGTAAGGCGCTGAGAGCTTTGAGGGAGCTTGAGCACAATGGGGGTTTTGCATTATTTATATAAGAGACAGAGATGGCAGTATACTTTGAAGAAAATAGTATGTCTGAAGTTCTGCTCCCGTTCCCTGTCTGCAGCTGCTCTGTCGGGTGCTGGTTAGCTGTTTGCTTGGTTGGTTTTGACTTCATTGTAAATTGACTGAGAAACGCATGGCTACCTCATTTTATTTTTGTTCGTTTGTTTTTGTTTTTCCTTGTTTAGTTTAGATGCTTTTATGATATGAGGATATAACTGCACTTATGAAAGTGATAGTATAAGTCATAAAAACCTGTAAATTGTGTGTTTATAGCAGCATAGACTGTGAACTGTCCCCAGGAAGACTCAGGAAGCCCATGCTTGAGGCTGAATGTAGCTCTGAAGCCTCCAAAGAAACTGTCATTTCTAAGGTCTGTTGCTCTAATAGTTATGTTCAAGAAAAAAGATAATTGGTAAGATTATTTTTCTAGTATGAAAAGGGACAACCTTAAAATTGTAATGGCAATTTAAGTGTATCAAGTGAAATTTTTGGTTAATGTAGTTTTTAAAACAAAACCAAAATTTCTATAAAAATCACTTTTAATATTTAACAAATGAATGTCCAGATTGAAATATTCTTGGACTCAGGGAGTTTGGGGTTCACAGACTAAAACCCTAAAACTGTGGTTTCAATCAGAGCCAACTTCCCAATCTCTTTTCTTCTAATGTTTGGGGATGTTGGATAATTACACATACAACCAAGGAGTTCTGTAAAGAAGAACCTTATTGCCAGTCAGGCAAGAATAGAACCGAAGCCCATCATTACCACAAAGTTGTAAGTTTAAGGCAGCCATGTCTCTAATAACTGGTAGACATTACAGACTTTGTTGTACCTTAGGTCCCAGGTGGGTGATGCATCACTAGGAGTAGGCTGTGTCTCACTGCCAGCTGTGCTGCCAGACCAGTCACTTGTGTCTCAGGTCTGGAGGTTGAGAAGACAATGTGCACCATTCTCAGTCAAAGTAATCGTATAGTTCTCCGATTTAACCTTAGGGATCTTACATCTCACAGAACGTTCCTTTACAATACCTGCTTTCTAAACAAGGTTACCTTGCAGACACAGCCAGTTGTCTTTAAAAAGTAGCTCACAAATATCTGTCTAATTAGATTTTACTTTGAGAAAAATGTCCTCAACTTATAGTTATACACTCTCGTTCCTGTGAAGTTATTTAGAAAAAGTTTTAAAATCATTTTTAAAAACTTTGCAGTTAAGTATTCAAGTAATATAGAAATAAGAAAAGCAGAACTCACAGAATTCCTTTTCTGTAGGTGATGTTCTTCAGACTTTTTATGCTGTGCATGGTGTGTGTGTGAATTATGTGCATTACTGGATATGGTCACCTTGTCTCCAAACATCCTGTGTATAGAGCTTGCAGAAGAGAAAGCACAGGTCCCTCATCTGACCAGGTCTTACACGTGTGCCTCTGTGTGCTGCACAGACAGCTCGTCAGATGTACTCACAGCGCTGTGTGAATCACACTCGGCATTGCGCAGTTTTTCATCAGCCATTTGGTTTCTGTCAGCTGTCTTCTTTTCACCTCTCTTCATTTTCATTATCGTTTCCAAATTACAAAGTCATTTTCCTCTTTGATGCCAAAGTTTGTGGTAGGCTTGTGTGTGTGTGTGTGTGTGTGTGTGTGTGTGTGTGTGTGTGTGTGTGCATCTATGTACTGCATTATTAGCCTGCTAGCTTCTTGGGGAAAAAAAAATCACATGACTGTTTGAGTGATACCTGTAAACATTATTTTTGGACTAAGAAAACTTGGAATCAGAATGAAACCAGGAACTATGGTTCCAATCAGAATCAATTTTAAGTTTACTTTTTCCTCTTAATGTTTTCCTCTTAATGGTGAAAGAATATAGAATATACAGATAAGGAACTTTTGAGCATTGTTTTAATATACAGGCATGATGGTCTGTCATTAAAAACTCTACAACCACTTGCTAGGGTGGCACCATATTGTTTTTTGGCATAGTGCTTCCTGTTAATCTGCAGTGGTGGAAGGTGTCTCGTGCTGTCCAGTGTAAGCCTCCAGACATATGTGGTGTGACTACCAGAGCAGCCAGTGTTGTACTTAAACATTCACACTTGGAACCCCATACAGCCCTAAGAGAAGCATCTTCTAATATGAAAATGTCATCCTTGAAAGAGTGGTCTGGCCTTTGTCTACTCATCAAACCCTTCTATCACTTTAAGAATTCTAAAGGAGGCCCAGGTAGTGGTGGCACACAGGAGGCAGAGGCAGGTAGATCTAGGAGTTCAACACTGCCCTGGTCTATAGAGTGAGGTCCATGACAGTCACGGCTACACAGAGAACAATGTCTAGGAAGGAAGGAAGGAAGGGAAGAAGGAAGGAAGGGAGGGAGGGAGACAGACAGACTAAAGGTATGAGCGAATGACACTTGCTCTCTTTCCCTCCTGAAACATCATCAGATGTTTCCCCTAAGGAGCAGGGAAATATATGACAGAGATGGGGTTTCAATGTAGGCTCCATCCTCTTCTCCCTCCTTTTAATATATTCATTCTCCTCTATAGGCTCATTTTGTTTTTCTTGACTAGGAGTTGTAGATTCATGGTAGTGCCACAGGTTAAGTTCATAAACACACTTCACCCTGTGAACTCTAGTGTGCATTGGCTGCAGTTAGGACGCTGAGTTGTTATGTGATTTCATAGTCAGTAACTATCAGGAGGGCGGTAGTCAGAAGGTCTGGGTGAGCTCCTTGTTCCCTTCTCAGTTGCTGGGCCTCAGATGGAATACTGTTTGGAGATTTGCCCACAAGGAATAACAAAAATACCACTTGACTGTTCATCACCTCATCTGACTAAACTATATCATTTTATATCCCATATTGTATGTGTATGTGTGTGCACACCACACAAATATCACATGCACCACACACAGTATATACATACTACATACCAGATAAAACAAATACACATATCATAATATACCAGACATTTCAGAGATCACACATTGCTACACTAGCTATATTATTCACACAAATCCTAAACATCTCCCCTACATACACACAAACCACACACTATACCAGACATCACACACCAGATAATACTCACTGTACACACACATCACACACATCACATACATCACATACTATTTTTGAATGAAAGGATCCACTTAAAGCATGAAACATAAGGTTGTTCCCATGGGTCCTTTAAAAATCTGGAAAGTACTCATCCCTTCTTAAATATCTACATGGCATTTCTCTCTGTAAAAAAATTGTTTGTAGGAATTGCATGGTAGATTAATGTAGCCTAGTAGTAAAATATGAAAACATAAGAAATATAAGAAAACAGATAAATGCTGATTATTAATTATTATTACATAATGCCTTGGGTCTGAGCTACAAAGCTCTTTGAGTTTACAGCCTATGGTTCCCTGTCCCTTGGCCTTAACTCTTAAGAGTGCACTGAGGTCTCTAGCCCAAGTCTCCATGCTGCCACAGCTTCTTCTGAACACATCCCAAAGGATAGATTCTGCCAAGCAAAGAAAAAAGCTGTAGAAGTACACATGTGGATGTGCTGGAGAGATGGCTCAGTGCTTCAGAGTAGATACTGTTCTGAGGACCCAGGTTCAATTCCCAGTACTCCATAACAGGCAGATCATAACTGCTTATAACACCAACTCCCGAGCACTTTCTCAGACACGGGCCTTTTAAAGTTAACTTTTAAGTCCTAGGTCAAGCCCCTGGTGCCCTATTTGTCAAACATGGGTTGCAATTGTGCCCATTAGGCAGGTGAAGATCAAAGGAACAGAACTTGTCTACTATTTAAGCTAACCAGAGTGTCTCTGTGGAGGGCAGCAGGGGCCCACGGACTGCTCAGAGGACCTGATGTGGAAGCAAGTCCACTGACTGCACGGTTGAGGTACTTGAAAGTTGTCTCATGGAAGAAGAGTTGGGGCTACTTCTGTACTCGCTTTGTGCTTTGGGGACACAGGTAGTATAGTGTACCCTAACTCCTGAAGCAATGAAGTGGGACCAAACGATAAATGAAAGCTATTTAGATGCAATTCCCCTTTCATGGCTACTCTTGTTGTTTGGCCAGTTCACTTTTATGAATGTGAGCAACTTAATATTTTTTACCCCAAAAGTGGATATCTTTGCTTTCAAGGNTCGCTTTGTGCTTTGGGGACACAGGTAGTATAGTGTACCCTAACTCCTGAAGCAATGAAGTGGGACCAAACGATAAATGAAAGCTATTTAGATGCAATTCCCCTTTCATGGCTACTCTTGTTGTTTGGCCAGTTCACTTTTATGAATGTGAGCAACTTAATATTTTTTACCCCAAAAGTGGATATCTTTGCTTTCAAGGTCCATATTAACAAACATAGAGTGGATATTTGGCTTTTAAGTGAAATGGAAGTAGAAGCCATTATTTTTAAATGGTGAGTAATACCGAAAATGATTATTGATCACATTAGTTTAAAGATACCTGTATTTCATACATTTAATTTAAAGAGAAATAGAAAATTACTTTTAATATAATGCTGCCTAAACCATATACTATCATAAGGTGACTTTGCTCCCTATGGGCTTAGCCAGACAAAAAAGAAATAAGAACTCGGAAAAGGGAAGAAGCTGTTCAAATTGAGTCTAAGACAGAAAGTGTGAACTCCTGGGTATTGTTATCTAATCACTGTTGAAGCTACCTAAACCCACTCTGGTAAGGAAAGAAGTCACATGGTTTGTTTATACATTGTATTTCCATGGTAAATGTAGCAGTGTTATAGTAAACAGACTTGGAACCAAGCAACAAGCACGGTGTGACAGGTTTGGGGCAGTAGTGTATTAATTAGATCCTGGGGCTTCTCTTTTGGAGGCTGGGCAGCAAGTTAACTGAACTTTATTATAGTTTTTCTTTAGATTTATTTTTATGTACTATGCTTGGTGTTTTGCCTGCATGTATGTCTGTGCACTAAATATATGCCTGGTATCCACAGAGGCCAGAGATGCAGATGGCTGAGAGCCATCATTATGGGTCCTTGGAATCAAACCCAGGTCTTCTTTAAGGACAGGTGCTCTTAGTAAATAAAACCATTGAGTCCTCATGAAGTTTATTATAATGCTCAAGATCTGAGAAGATAAATAATGCTTATGCTTTTCTTGTGGTGGATGGGTATGATCTTAAGCAAAATGTGTTTAGTGAACAGAAAATACATAATTTCTCCTTGTTCACAGTGTAGAGTAGATGGTGTTGGGTAGGAGGGATTTGGAGCTCTGCAGGCAGAGGTCTCACTGTCTGCATGCCTTCCTTCTTAAAAACAGAACAAGTAGTGAGGAGTGCGTTGGCACAAAACAGAAAAAGAGGGTGAGTAAGAGGGCTCAGTGGGTAAAGGTGCTTTACTGCCAAGCTTGGGGACCTAAGATCCATCCCCAGGACGTACCATGGTAGGAGGAGAGCACTAACTCCCTCAACTCATCATTTGATCTCTCTGTGTGTCAGTGCTGTATTTGGTAATTCTGCAGGACTGGCTTCTTGACTAGGGAGGGCCATGCCAAAGAACTTGTATTCACTTTGATTGAAGAAGGTTAAGGCCTGCCAGTGGAGAGCAAGCATAATCTTCAAAGCTAGTGAAGGAGTTAGAGAGAGAAAGGGTGGTGTGGGCATCTGTGTAGCTTCTGCTCAGTGATTCTGACAGTCATGCTCGCTTGGAAAGCTGTTCCTCCATGGGTTGGAGTAGCTTTTCCTCTATTAAAATGCTAGGGTGAATGGTCCTACACCTACAACCCTGTGTCAGTGCCTCAGCAGACACCCCATCTTTTTTTCCTAAAGGTATCTCAGCAGTCTTGTTCTGTGAATATTGTTTTCTTTTGATTTTTGATAACAAGGTGTTTCCATATATTCTTGGCTGTGCTTCTGGAACTCTATGTAGACCAGGCTTTCCTCAAACTCAAAGATTTCCTGCTTCTGCCTCCCAAGTGCTGAGATTAAAGGTGTGCATTAGCACACATGCCTTTTGTTGGTTTCTTTTATAAAATATTTAACCTGAAATGCACCTGGGAATGGGGAGAAAACCTACGAAATCCTCAGGCATAAGAGCTTCTTGCAGCCTGCATTTTGTTCCCATACATCCCTGGGAAAAGCTCTGCTTCTGTTGAGAAGCACTCCCCACCCACTTTGGGAGACAGAGTCTATCACTCTGTGGGTTCAGACACAGCTCTATGGTCACCACCACCAGGCAGTATGTATAACTGAGAGCAGCTTCAGTGTCTAGAGAAAGATTTCTTATCTGTTGGTAGTAAAAAGGAATTGGGTTTCCTGTAAAAAGTATGTTCTCCACAAACTAGTCTCCCAGTGGGATTCTTTTGGGTCAGACCCATATGACCAAGGACTCTGAAGTTGCTACTGTAGTAGCTAAAATGAGCCCTCAAATGCTTAAATCAGAGCCGCCTTCAACAGTGTATCTGATGCATACAATGAGTAGCAGAGCAAAGCTGGGCAAGGATGGCAAAAGACACGCAGGTGGGCTGCCACGTGACCTTCAAAAGTCGTTTGAAGCCTCACTACTTTACACTTAGCAGGAGCGCAGCCACAGTGGGACTTCAAGTCCTGCCTCGGTGTGTGCCTATAGTTTTGGGGTTTGTTTTGTTTTGTTGGGTGTGGTTCACACTGAGGATAGTATGTAGATTATAAACTCTTAGGTCTCTTCCTTCAACTAGCCTGATCAGAACCCTGTGAGTGAGTGACTTANTGTCTCAGGAGAGTTGGCTTGCTCTAGGGCTTTATATAAATGCACACTGACACTGTATCTAAAGACTTCTTGGCTGTGATAGACCAAAATAGAAAGTCTATGCCTGAGAAGAACTTATCAGGCAAGAGTAAGAGTGTCCTGAAGTAACATATAAAGATTGTATCTGAAGGTGTCTGGTCAGTTTGCACTGGATGTAGCTAAAGGGGTGAGCCCTGTCTGTTTGGCCTTTCCTGTCACTCTGTTCTGGAATAGTCACTTCTCAGCCTCATTACATCTTCACTTTTAACTGCAGCCACTCGCTGCAGCAGACAGATTTCGGCAGAGGAAGAACTAGTTGTCGTCCTCTGTTCTACTGTGTATTCCAGTGAAACGAAAGTTCCACACTCAAACTCTTTCCCCAAGTAGTACTGCTGTGTATGGCTATGCGGATAAAGAACCCTGACCATACAGATAAAGCCAGAAAGAGCTGAGCACAGCCTGACTCTTTAAGGCGGTGATGATGGGGCGAGTGCAGGAATGTGCTCCCTGAACAGTAGTAGTAGGGCTTCCTTGCTGTTGCAGGGTGCTTTAAAGACAGGAGAATCTAGTGAGGATGTTTTAACCATAGTAATAGTCCAGTTTCATCTGATTTTTGTGCATAGAAAAATCTGTGTTGCTTTATTTTGTATGGTACTGGCATCAAAAGAAATTAGATTTAAGTCAACAGGGTGAGATATTCCATAGGATTATGTTTAGAGCAAGGGTGCATAGATACAGTTTAGAGAGCCAAGGCCACTGTTGCCAGCCAGGAGGCTGCAGATAGCCCAGTTGGGCTTGAGTGACTCAAAGAA
This sequence comes from Mus minutoides, assembly GCA_902729485.2. Classification (NCBI taxonomy): domain Eukaryota; kingdom Metazoa; phylum Chordata; class Mammalia; order Rodentia; family Muridae; genus Mus; species Mus minutoides. The sequence continues at coordinate 379,713 of LR749494.1, read as the reverse complement.
TGCATCAGAAAAGATAGCTGCTCCTGCCCCGTTGGATTTGTGCAGAGCTAGCTGCAGGATTTACTGAGTATACTTCAGTACTTGCAGAAGGGTTGGTTGTGTGTTTCCTGGAACTGAGTTACCTATCTACAGACTGTAACCCAATCAATAGCATTTCAGGACTCCTTGGTATCTGATGCTACTGTGGATGGCTGTCTGGACGTTTCTCATTTAGTGAGGCTGATCATTTGAGGTCAGCAGCACTACTGTTGTGTCCACAGTGTGGTAGACTAGACCTGACAGGGCGGCCGCCTAGGAGCATGTGTCTCCGAGCTCCCCTTTTCCTGGATGTAGACTTGTTTTCCTGAATGCTGGGGAAAAGCACGTCTCACCCATTTTACCCTGTGTCTAACCGCTTACCATCTGTGCTGCACAGTGACACAGGCTATAGGGCTACGGGGCAGACATGGAGTGTGCTTCACTCTGCCAAAGAGTCCAGGTCAGAGAAGTAAATGGAAGGAAAGCTAGGTCCTAAGTGGCAAATATCTGAGCAAAGTATGATTGGTGCCTGTAATACCAGCACTCAGCCAGGTGAGTTCAGTGCCAGGCTGGCTACATGGCAAGTTTCAGGCCAACCTTGCTTACATAATGAGACCCTATGTCAAAAAATATAGGAAATTCCTGAGATTGTTCCTTGATAGTAAAATACTCAAATGTTAGCAGATATTTTTACATGCATATGTAGTGAACCTGGAAATATTTCTTTTACTGTCCATGTTAAGCATATTAAAACCACTTTGTGTGTATAAATACCTTCCTAAGTGTATAGCTTTCTAGTAGAAATAATATTAGCAGTGGAAAATTATAATCTAGTGGCTGAAAGGTTGTGACAGTCATTAAAATAGGGCCAGGCCTGTTCATCTTGCAGCAGTGTAATGAAATAGTGCTTTGGCCTGCTACGGGCCTTAGTTCTGACACGGTGACATTTATCTGCATTTCTAAAAAATGAAATCTGAAATCCAATTTTCTTGAGAGATATATAAAATAATCTAATTAGTAAAAATTTATATTTCTACTAGTTTGGTGTATGAGCTAATCATGTCTATAGCTTGAAAAACAGATATGTTAGTGTACTCACCATGCACAGTTCATCAGCAGATTAGTTTTAAGAAAATATGATATGTTGAAACTGTCTGTTTCATAGTGTCAATTTACAATGTTCCTAAAAAGAGATTCTCTGTTACATATATTATTTCTTTTCATTAGAAAATGCTTTGAAGTTAAAGTACCAAGAAAAGGGAAATTTTTCATTTCATAGACACTATGTCAAGTACAACATATTTTCCAATTCCAATCTTTTTGAGGGAAATACTACTCATGTTATGTAATTACCACAGACTTCATCAAGTGATGGAAGTAATCTAACACATTATTTGCATGCTGTAGTTCTTTTGCATATGGACATGTAAGTGACAGGCTGTCTGGCCTCTTCTTTCTCCCCCAGAGCATTAAGAAGAAGCACTCTAACAAGCAGGAAATGGGCACTTACTTGAGGTTCATCGTCTCCCGCATGAAGGAGCGGGTGAGTGTGTGCTTGGCTCCTTGCACTGTGGCTCTTGCAGTGGGAACCATAGAAACTTTTGCTAACATAGTTGGCTATGGTCTAGTTTGGTTTCCAAGACAAGGTCTCTATATGCAGCCCATACTGGAAGATATGATTCTCTTGCCTCAGTCTCCTGAGGCAATTTGGTTGCTGTTTTATTCATTATCTACAACAAATGTTTTTGTGTTGAATTGAACTTTGCCTTTGGCTTTGTATTTGACATAAGCATTTTATTGGCTGTATTCAATTAAAACATTTTAAATATTAATTTATAAAAATGAACATTTGCATTAGTTATTATGCAAATGGCATTTCTTTTTTGGAAAATTTTTATTTGATATTTTCTTCATTTACATTTCAAATGCTATCCCCTTTCCTAGTTTCCTCTCCAAAAGTCCCCTATACCCTTCTCTCATCCTGCTCTCCAACCCACCCACTCCCGCTTCCTGGTCCTGGCGTTCCCCTGTATTGGGGCATAGAATCTTCGAAAGACCAAAGGCCTCTCCTCCCATTGATGGCCAATTAGGCCATCCTCTGCTACATATGCAACTAGAGACACGAGCTCTGAGGGTACTGGTTAGTTCATATTGTTGTTCCTCCTATAGGGTTGCAGACCCCTTCAGCTCCTTGGGAACTTTCTCTACCTCCTTCATTGGGGGCCCTGTGTTTCATCCAATAGATGACTGTAAGCATCCATTTCTGTAGCAAATGGCATTTCTTAAATAGCTCTTCTATCAAACCTTGAAGAATGCCACATTTCATTAACTATACACATTCTCCATTGATTATAAAGAATGTCTAATATTTTAAAATATTTTGACATTTAGGAATTGGTGTTTTACATGTCACTTTATATATCTAAAAACCTTTTAGGCTATAGACCTTAATAAAAAAGGAAAGGACAGTAAGCATCCTATGTACCGGAGGCTGGTCCATTCAGCTGTTGACGTCCCTACCATACAAGAGGTAACTTGGCTCCTTTACTTCCACTTCTCTGTGTCTGTAACTACCAGGACAGAGGGTAAGTAGCAGCATGCATGATGGCGGGGCCCGTGGTAGCCTGGTATGCCATACATTTGTGCCACCATTCCTGCTGATTGACACAGTCTTACCTATAAATGTCATACTATAATGCAAAATTTGAAAGGCATGGCTTTCAACCACTTACAGCGTGATATTTGCTGATTACAGGAAGCACATTCTAGCTGGGGAAGCTTGACATTTTGTATGTAAAGTATTAATTTCTGAACTACTCATTTCTATTTTAGCAGTGTGCTTGGGAGTTTTAGGTAAAACTTAGGGTGTAGAATGAATTTACTCTCTTGGGAAACCATAAAATTAGGATTGAAACTAGAAGTAATTCTTAGATCTTTGAGAATCGCAAACAGTTACTTTTGACCATATTCACCTCCTCCTCGAACTGTTCCCAGATCCAACCCCTTTTTCTTTCCACCCAACTTTATATCCGTTTTTAAACCATCAAGTATACTTTGTGTCTTAGGCTCCCTGTAAAGTAGAATGATGCTATCTGGGTTCATGCTTTGGCCTTGTATAATATGAGCAGGAGTCCTGTAAGGAAAATTAGCAGAAAGACACGATTTCTATGAATTTACCAGTTTGTGATCCAATTTAAAATCCAAAACATGAATCATGGTTTAGAGCAGAACTCAGCAGGAGGAGCTTTGTGGGCACCTTTGTGGGTACGTAGCTGGGCAAGCTCCTGAACAGGTCCCGTGCCTGTTGTACACTAGCCCATTAGAGGTAGGAATACAGGAAGGGAAGAGACGCATCAGAGCTGGCCAGCACCACATCCCCTGCAATTCTATGTAGGCTGTGTGGTAATGACCTAGGAGAAGTGGGAATTGTCATTGAAGAAAGGGCAGTTGAACTCGTACTACTATATAAGAAAGAAGCTTCATGAGTCACATGGTATGTGAACATTCCTTAGAAGACTTGGCTTTCCAAGCTGTTTTTATGCCAAAATCACTGGGATTCAGAAATTCTTGCTATTTCAAGGTAGCTTAGCTCTACATAAAGTACTAGAAAAAGTTTGGGCTCCTTTCTACAAGGGGGAAATACCCCTCCAAATTCTCTTTGGCTACCTACCAAAGGCCAAGCTACAAAGAGTACATTGAAGGAAGTCCTTTTCTGTTTCTCACTAATGTAGAGAAAACCATGCATTGTCTTGGTCTATAGAGGGACTCCTGAGACTTCACTGCAAGCCAATGTCTGGTCCTGCTCAGAAGCACATCTTAAGAGGTTTGGTGACTGTTGTGTAGGCTAATGGCTCCTCCTCTGTCTTCATCCAGCTGTTAGGAAGACGGCAGGCATATTTGGCCCTGCTATGTTCTAATCGTTTCCTATTGGCAAAGCTCAGCAGCAGCTGCCACCACAACTGCAGATGAGGCATGGCAGCTGTGCAGTCCACTGTGGGAAGTAGACACACTGACCACGGTGCTACATGTGGCCCTGTTATTTCTGGTGCAGGCAGCCAGAGTTCAGATGTCATCTGGGCAGATTCTGCTGTGTCCCCTTCTCAAGCCCTGTCTTTTACCCCCACAGAAGGTGAATGAAGGGAAGTACCGGAGTTACGAGGAGTTCAAGGCTGACGCACAGCTGCTTCTCCACAACACAGTGATCTTCTATGGAGGTTCCATCCTTTTTGTCTTTGTGTACAGTTTGAAAATATTAAATTCCACATTGAATATGTCACAGTTCCTTGTAATTCATACATGAGTAATGATGGTGGAATTTAGACTGATGCTTGCTTCCTGGTGTGGCTTACAAAGGTGATGGCGGGTGCCTGTGTGGGGAAAGCATTCTTTTGACTTTTTTTTTTCCTTTTGGTGCCGAGGATCTAGCCCAGGGATTGTGCATGTCAGTTAAGCACTCTCCCACTGAAGTACATCCTCAGTGAAATGCAGTCTTCCCATCCACAGGCTTTCTCTTAGCTAAGAGGGCTTTCTAAGCACTTCAGAATTTTCATACTTTCCTACTAAGATCTTCTTCTCAAAGACAAGAAATCCCTCTTTAGGAGTTGTGTTAAATGCAAGTTGCCTGTGCCACCTGAGCATTCTATAAAATGTGTGTTTTGAGATGACAGTGTCACCATTTGGTAAACGGAATGACAGTAGAGTGGCTTGACTCAGTGGCAGTGGCTTCTAGAATATTGATGATAGGTTGTTTATCTTCAATTACAGCAGACAGTGAGCAAGCGGACATTGCATGGATGTTATATAAAGACACGTGTCACGAGGTACTTTATATTCACACTTAATTATTAAACTTCTGCTATAATCCTAATCATAAGGCTTCTGCCCTTCATTGCTACATCTTAATTATGGCATTTCCTTTGAATGTGATTTGATTTTCATGTTTGGCATATATGGAAAGAAAGTAAAATATTTCTGGAAAAACTTAAAAAAGATGTTATGGCAAATAACTTTAGTAACTTTAAAGCACTGCTCATTGCTGATGTGTTGGCGAGGTGCTGAGATGTGCACGAGCTGCCCTCTGCAGCCAGAGCCATGTCTTAGAATGAGGGCCACATGGCAAAGCCAGTTAAGGCAGAGAACAAAGTCTCTGTGCATACAGGAAGAGAAACATCTAAAGTTTTTCTTGTAAAAATAAATCTCAAATAAGGAGTTTGATTTCTTCAGTTCATTTCAAATTCAGCTTTTCTTTTTTAGTTATTAAAGTCTTATTGGATCACTTCTGTGTTAGAAGGAGTGAAATGGTGATGTAGGTATAAACTCCAGGGCACAGATAGCTGTCTGCTGGAGAAAGGTTGGCAACAGGAAAAGAAAGAAATAACCTGTACAGTTATGAAGAAATCTCTGCAAGCAAGGGCCGGCAGTGGGCACAGCCAGGGAAGGGCACTGTCACCTGGTTTATGAGTGGAGTCCCCCTGTGGCAAGGCCTTCTCTCATATTAAAGTGTTCACTTGCAGTACACTAGATTACGTAAGGGCCTGAGAACACGTGCTGCCATCCCATGCAGCTGCATCTCTTCTGCCGCAGCTCAAACTGTTGCTTTGCTTTTCAGCTGGACGAGCTGCAGCTTTGCAAGAACTGCTTCTATCTGTCAAATGCACGGCCCGACAACTGGTTCTGCTACCCTTGCGTATGTGGAATTTTGTGATTTTTCATTTATAGAGAACTGTTTAGGCTAGTTATTCCCTGTTTATTTAAGAATGATAAAGCCGTGAAATATATTTCTTTACATCATACAGTTCATGTGATTAGTGAATATGCACAGATGAAACATGACAAGGCAACCATCGTTTCTCAGTTCTGAGTGTCAACCAGCACTCAGAAAGACCGTGCCCTGGGTGGGTCCCTGAAAACAGGAGAGCGAGGCTTTGCTTTTCCTGTTTCAACAAGAGACCTGAGGCTTTGCCTCTCTCTGTTGCTCCATCTTTCCTATGAAACAGCAGTGTCTGTAGGCATTTGAGGGCAGTGTCCCCAGAGACTCTGACATCAGGTAAACTTAGGAGGCCTCATAATCAGAAAAGTCTCTGAGGGTCCTAAAATTCTCCCCTTCCTAGCGCACACCCAGGCGGTGCTGAGCGCACACTCGGTGCACTCTGCTCACTGCTGTCATGCATGGGGCTCTTAGAGTTAGAGGCAACCTTATCCCAGCTTCTGCCTCATCTGGAAAATAGTCTATAATTCTGTTTTCTCTTAAACATATGAATTGTGGATATTTTTGTTGATGTCAAAAGAAAAAAGTACTTCTATATATCTCATAGTTAAAAGGAAATATTATCCAATTAGATTATGTCTTACTTAATCCATGTTTCTCTACTTAAGAAGTTCAATATTAAAAGAAATAACATATCATTTTCAGATACCTAATCATGAGCTGGTTTGGGCTAAAATGAAAGGTTTTGGGTTTTGGCCAGCCAAAGTCATGCAGAAAGAAGACAATCAAGTGGATGTCCGCTTCTTTGGCCATCACCACCAGAGGTAACTCACAAGCGTGTGCAGACGCCAGAACTGAGCTTATGGATATGTAGGTGACTGTTCTTAGGGACAGGAGCACCATGTTTGTTTCACATTCACACATGCCTGTAGCTAGTAATAACTTATGTAAGTTTTCACTATTGTTGTAAACAGAAAATTTCAGTGGGATGCTTGGTCCTCAGGTGTAGAGCACACTTGTGCTGAAATTGAACCCATCATGCAGGGAATGGGAGGGTCCTCATAGCCGCTTCACACTGTAAAGATGCACAGGTATTGAGTCTTTTTCATGACCCTAGTAACAGGCAGAACCAATCAATTCAGTATTGTACAAATGGAGATGGGACAGCACACATCAGCTCCACTCCCAGGCATGAGTTCAAAAAGCCTAAACACTTACATATGTGGAATGCATAAAATGTGTGTATTCTAAACAAGGAAGTTGACCCTAAAATTACTTCACAATATTTCATAAAAGATACCAATCTGCAGGATGACACACAGTAGTTTTCTCACTATGAATTAAGGCCCTAACAATATTGAACATTAAAAATTAAGATGTTAACAGGATTCTCCTAAGTCTCATTGCAATTAGTTTGGATTAGAAAAGTGAATTTAACTTTTGAGAATTCCCATTGGAGAGTCCATGAATAAAGCCAGAAAAGGTTCTAAAAGTGGAGTCACAGTAAAGTCAGCTGTCTGAACATCTCCTTAGGGCTCAGTGTCTTGGGCAGAGGTCAGTAATGTATGAGAAGCTTCAAAACAAAGGACTGTGTTTTCTCATGTACTTTATCATTTATCTTATGTCCCTTTGAATACTCCAAGTGTCTTGTTTTGTCACTAAGTACTTGGAGATGTACTTAGCAGACAGAAACTAATGTCATTGTAATGAACGATTTCACTACAGAGTGAACATTTAGCTTTGATGAAGAGGTAAGTTTTAGCATTACAGGCTTCACACATCATACCGAGTTGGTTTCAGGTTCTCACAGAGGGGCACTGTGCATATTCCAGTGGGGTCAGTCAGTGTGTCCAAGTCTCTGCACTGACTTCTGTCATCCAGACACATTGGCTGGGCTCTCCTCATGCAAAGATAGAAAGAATGGTCAGGCCTCTCAATAGACCTGACACTACCATGTAGTACAGAATCCTTGATCTGGATAGAACATGTATGGTTGCTTAGGACACACAGTAAAAAATCCATCTTATGAGGAATATTTAATGTATTGAAAATAAACAGATTATAATTGTGAATTCGTACCATGAGAAGGCGCTATTTGCTAGTTTTCAGGAATGTGTTTTTGATAGAATATTGTATTACTCATCGGAGGCAGGAAAAGTAAAGGACTCCTTCCTCTCTAGACTGAAGCTGATTTAGCCTCCAGGAAAAGCCGATTGTTGCCTGACACATGGGGTCTGTTGTAGTGGGTCTTTCTAGGATCTGTAAGATAGTCAGTTGCTTTGTACCAGTCAGCTTCCTTAAGTAGCCAGACCTTTTTGCTATAAATTGCTAAAGATGGCATAACTTTAGCTGGGAGCCTGCAAGAACAATGTCCAATCATTTTGGGTCCTTTGTAGTAAGTCACAGAATCGGTTTATACGTCTTTATTACTATACTAGCCTTAAATTGTTGGGTGTCTGTTCTTTTTATTTTTTCATTTTTGTATAGCTGAGTACTCAGTGTTAATTTAAACTGCATATGTGGAAATGTTTTAAATTAGGTTGAGACTATAAGGGAAGGCTCATCCATCCTGGTAGATAACCAGACCACTCTGCACACCTTAACACCGAATCCTCACTGAAGCTGGTCACTAATGGACTTTGGTGACTGTCCCTGTACAACAGGAGCTCATGACTTCCATAGTCATGATCACCTTTACCTCCTGACACCTCTTTAGCTCAGTTATAAAGGCAGAGACACCATGTCTCAGGAACATGTATCATCTCCTTCCAGTCACCAGGCCATCTGTGTGTGTATGTGTGTGTACGGGCACGTGCGCACTTTGAAGTGGTTCCATAATGCTGATCAGTATGTAACAGGATGGGTCCTGCTAGCTTACCTTATCTAAGACAATAGGTAGTACTTCTTAAAATGTGAACAATGTCAGCAGGCTGAGCTGACAAAGGGGACAGTGAGCAAGTCAATGTGTCCTGGGAACTGGCTCCTCACCTCCTGCCTACTGGCTAAGAGTGTGTCAAGCCCTGAGTGTCAGCCTTTGTCATGCTACTCTTTACAGTAGGCAGGGTCCATACCATGAGCTTAACCCTCCCAGCACCATGGGGTTTTTAACCATACCTCCCAATGCTTCCACAGAGCCTGAATTCTTTCTGAAAACATTCAGGATATCACGGTCAATGTTCACCGGCTGCATGTGAAGCGCAGCATGGGCTGGAAAAAGGCCTGTGACGAGCTGGAACTGCATCAGCGCTTCCTCCGTGAAGGAAGGTTCTGGAAGTCTAAGAATGAGGACCGAGGTGAGGAAGAGGCAGAATCCAGTATCTCCTCCACCAGTAATGAACAGGTGAGTGACCGGTGTCGGTAAGACGGTCCTGCTGATTGACTCCACATACCCTCCTCACTGTCTGTTATAAACAGGTTTTGACATCTTCTTTCCCTTTCCTACAAACATCTGTAAAGTTCTCTGCACAAGTAACCAAACCAGTGCAAAGATGTGAGTGGGTAGAAGCGACCTGGAGCCCGACCCAGCTGGTGGGAGGAGAGTAAGTGCGCCGCTCGGCTGCTCGGCTCTGCGGGTCCGCTGGCTCTCACCACCAATCCACAGCAATTACGAAGCAAGGGGCTGCCGAGTGGATGGAAGGACTCCCTTCTCTCCTGCGCGTCTACTACAAGTATTTTCAACACAGAGGTATTTCTTAGTGTGCCAAGTAATAAGATATTACTTTTATAATGCCCACAGCTGAAGGTCACTCAAGAGCCAAGAGCAAAGAAAGGACGACGTAATCAGAGTGTGGAGCCCAAAAAGGAAGTAAGTTGCCCGCCTCACAGTGTCCAGGTGGCAATCGAAAGAGGAAAGAGTCTCAAAGTACGCTCAAGACAGTCAAGTAATATCCGTCAAGTTAAGGCCCAGTCTCCCGACTCCTGTCGTTGTGGACTGCTGCTCGACCAGCANAAGGAAAAGTGTAAGGAAGAATTTGTAGAGGAGATCAAGAAGCTAGCGGCGCAGCACAAGCAGCTCATTTCTCAGACCAAGAAGAAGCAGTGGGTGAGTACACCTTCCCCGCTGCTCCTGGGAACACAACCATACCTGCTGTGGTGGGGGCAGCTCACACACACACACACACACACACACACACACACACACACACACACACACGGCCCCCAGAAGTAACCATAACAACAGAGCACTCAGAGGATGCCCTGGAGCCCCTCATAGGCAGGGCACTGCCAGTGCAGTCACTGGCAGCTTCTCCAGCAGTGCAGATACTGCTGTGTGAGAGGTCAAGCTTAACACTTGGCCGTGTAGTGATATCTGTAGTGTCCAAGCTCAAACTCGGTGGGTGCCTCCCAACAGGACATTTCAGTTATGGTAGTTTACAGAAATTGCTTCCTCTTGCTTATAGTAAGTGTATGTCATTGGTTGGCAAGTCCTCTCCCTTCAGGAGGACTTGGAAGTGTCACCAAGTCCTGTTTCTAAGCCTTTCTTGCCCTTGGGACAGAGCCCTGGGCTACTCTCTCAGCCCCACAGTCCTGAAGGAACTACCTGGTTTCAATTTAGATGATATTCCATATAGCATTTCATGATAATTCTTCCTTTTACCCAACTTCTATTATTAAGATTATGTAAATATGTATAAGGTTTTCATGAAGTATATAAGAAAAAATATTATAAAGACTTAGCAAGAGCAACAAGGGCATCTGGGCATATCCACAGAAGCCTGTGAGGACACTTGGTGGGAGGAGCTGCTGCCTGAGGAGACAGGTGTCACAGATGGGCTTAGGTGGGCTTAAGCAAGTGTCAGAAGGTTCAGACACCATGTTGATGATTCTGTTTTACCCAAGACAGTAGATATATTGAAGACAGGACTCTAAGTTCACAGAAAATCAAAAGGAAATAGGAGGGGGATCTGGAGGAGATAACTGCTCCTTAGCTCTAGGAGACAGGAGTGCAGTAAGACAGGCGTTTGAAGACTTCTGACACTGAATGCTGACTGAGGCTGCATGAGAGGTGGGGTTGTCCTAAATCAGGATCCAAACCCCAGCTTTCTGCTCTGAATGTTGGTTCCCACCACGGTAAGGACTCACAGGGAACAGGAAGGAACACACACAGATGTCGAGTGTCAGATGAGAACTGAGGAGTGAAAAGCATGCTGGGAAATCTGGGTCCCCAGAGCATCTGCAGGGAAAGGAATGAAGGCAGGACTGTCAGGGAGAGCAGGAGGTGAGCTAAGCTTAGTCTGTAGCCACAGCCCAAGATTACAATCCCACCCGAGGGGCTAACCTACGCTCACTCTACTCCCAGCCAGGGAGTGGTAGGGCAGGAGCTGCCATTGTTGATGTAGCAAAATCACAAAACTCAAAATATTAATGTTGACAAAAACAAACACTGCAACCAAGAGGAAAACTGGAAGGTTGAATTTTTACTAGCCCAGTGTAAGAGAATGTTCTGGATCCTGCTTTGGGACTCTAGGCCACCATCAAGTCTGTCAGCCCGCTGCAGAGGACTGCTGTAGTTTCATGGGACAGGAGCAGAGTCTGCTTACTCTGGCTTTGCTGCTCATCCTCCCTGCAGGAGTCTACAGTGGGGCAGCCACCAGCCCTGCCTGTTTAAAACTCAAGCATGAACTTTCCCCTCATTTCTTCTCCCATGTCTAATAGTCTGGCCTCAACACTAGCCACCTTTGACCCCACTGACCCTGGTAAAATAGTGAGGACAAGGTCTCTCTGTCTGGGTGTGGCTGTACAGTACTGTGATTCCCTAACACATAGGAGCCCAGCACTTAATCCGGAGCACCCGCACACCAAAGGAATGTCTATGTAAGGTTGGGATGGAGATGAGAGTCCTGGGTATCAATCATGTATATGCAGTAGTGGGATGTGATGTTGGAGAACAGAACTGGCCCTCCTTAGGGACTCCGAGCTGCTCAGGAATGTGAGGGAAGCACTGCAGGAGGGCAGGGACAGCTGACACTGGAGCTGGTGGAATGAATGAGCCTATAAGACCCGGGCTGATGCAGTGCTGGGAAGACACCCAAGCTCTGATCGCATGAGATACTCCAGTGCGAATGCCCCTGTGGGCTAGCCTGAGCCAGAGAGCTTTGCAAGCCTTAGAAGCATAGTGGGCCCTGGGCTGTTGATGCTGGCCTCACATGTGCCTCCTGCCCTGCAGTGCTACAACTGTGAGGAGGAGGCCATGTACCACTGCTGTTGGAACATGTCCTACTGCTCCATCAAGTGCCAGCAGGAGCACTGGCACGCAGAGCACAAGCGTACCTGCCGCCGGAAGAGATGAGTCTGCCGCCACCCTCACACGCAGCGGGTTTTGTTCCCAAGAAGCCAAAATTGTTTAGAATTTGCTTCCCATTTTGCACCAGCCTTTAAACACTTTTCGTGGTGAAATTTTGCACAGTAGTTTAAATCTTTTGTTAATGCTCCTCCGGCATTTTTCGGGGGCTGAAGTAACATCAATGGAGGGTATTACTCTAAATAAATCTAATTGAGGATTTGTTGCATTTTCAGCAAATTTTAAAACATTTTTAGGTTTTACAGAAATTTTAACCTTTAAACAACAAAACTTAAAAAAAAAAAGACAGGTGAATAAGAGAGAGTCTAACAGAGACAGAACGGAGCTGAATGTAAGAGCGGCCGATGCTTCAGAACAGACTACCTGGCCGTGACCTTGCAGAGCTGGTTTTGTGCAGCATGCTTACTGTCCACAGGCCTTGCCTGGGGCTGTGCTGGCGGCATGTGATTGAATATAGGGAACAGGGTTGACACAGCAGGGCTAGCCCTGCGTATTTTTTCTTAAATATTTCCCAATTGTGTTTTCATTATTTCTTTTCAATATATAACTTTTATAACAAATTATTAGCTTTGATCTTGTAGTTTAAAATTGCAGGGAAACTGGGGTAATCTTTTACTGAGCTGGATCTTAGAGAAAAATGAATATTTAAATTTTAAAGTTTGCACATTTCATCTTTGTCCTGACATGAGTGCTTGTAACAAAATCAGCAGCAAAAACAAAATCAAAAGCCAAAAACTACCTGTACTCAGAACACGGAATTACAGCTGAGGCATACGAGTTTATAACTGAGTCCCCTCCCACCTTCCCTCCCCAGTGCCACCCTAACTCACCCTGTGTCTCCTACTCAGAGGGAGAGAGCACTTGCGTGTCACAGAACCCCTTGTGTTGTAGGGGAGGGTCACTGCTACTAACAAATCCCTGACTGTACACAGTGAGAATGCATGCTCCGTTCCTTGTATTAAAGATACCGTGATTTGTACAAAGTCTGTATTCTGCGGGGTGTCTGGTTAAGCAGCATTACTGGTAGGAATGGATCGATAGTTGAAAAACATTTTTTATACATAGATATATAAAAGACAACCAGGAAAATTAAATTTCTTTAAAACTATTTCACCAATTGTTTTTTTTTCTCCTCCAAGACTCATCACAGACCAAACCAAATTCCTACTTTATCCTTTAGTTATTTTTTGAGGTTAGAAAAATGATTTGTAAATATTTATTTAGACCTTTGATATTTATTAAAGCAATTACTCACAAAAGAAGTGAAAGAGCTGGGAGAAAAGCCTTTAAGACAGTTTTCTCTGGTCCATCAGGGTCACTCTAAAGATGAAAGTAAGGAGCTGTCTGTGAGACCTCCTCCCCCCAGTGCCGGTGCTATTGCAGACGATGTAACTACTGCCACACCCACACGGGGCGAGCTCTTCTGTATAACCCCCGTAGCCCATGAGCTCCCCCAGGTTATACAGGAGCTGTAATAGCTCGGCACCACCGCCCCCTCCTCGCTGCCGAGCACCATCACTGCTGCTGCGCTGCCTGAACAAGGACACTTGACGGTCTTTGATTGTTTTCAGACGTTGATCCACCCCTGTGAGAGCAAGTTATTGTGGGAATATTTTTGGTGTAAAATCATTCCAGAGTATGTACTATTTACCTGATAGCTGCATGAAAGTGAGGTTCCTGTTATTTTGGCTTCTTGTCTCTGTTGACACGGCTGCACATTTCCAAGTTACTACAGTGTGAAAACTGTGTGTTTAAAAAAAAAAAAAAAACAACAAAAAAAAACAAAATTAAAAAAAGAGATTGTGGCCTGGTTTTGTAAAAGTTTTAGGTAAAATTACAATTGATTGTTTTAGGACTCATTAAATTTTTCTGCAATCCTAAAGCTCTATCAAGGTGTTGAGTGTCCCGCTCTGCACATTGTAAGTACCATTGTGGCTGTCCAGTTCTATGATGCCCTCTGGCATTTTGTAAG